>JAAIIK010000443.1:766728-824685 GCA_014706435.1 Silurus glanis
TGTGTGTGTGTGTGTGTGTGTGTGTGTGTGTGTGTGTGTGTGTGTGTGTGTGTGTGTGTGCTGAATGAGGAAGAAAGTTTGATATTGCTAGATGCGAACCAGCAGGTGTCTAGCAAAACAAGGAGAATAAAAGAGACGGGGAGCTATTTTTAAACCCTCCAGTTCTAAGCATCTGTTTCCTGTATTTCAATAAAATGGCTCGCTGTGTGTCACTGTTTTTCTTTCCCTTTTTCCCTCTCTCTCTCTCTCTCTCTCTCTCTCACTCTCTCTGTATGTTTGTGCATGTGTGTTTAATTTTCAAAAAAGGTATATGGTATATTTTACATTCAGAGAATGTCACTCTGTACACAGTATCTGTGCATTCACTTTAGATACATTTCAGTGCTTTTCACTTCTAACAGTACAGAAGTGTATTGGGAGAAACACTTGTTCACACACTCGCACTGTTTCCTCAGCAGGGCTTTTGGAGGTCACAGACTCACTGGGTGGTGCGTCTCTCACACACACACACACACACACACACACACACACACACACACACACACAGACATACTCATCCATGTGGGCTTCCTGCTGCTAGGGGATAACCATGGTGATGGTGTGAATTCGATTAGATGAGATCAAACTGTCACCTTCTCCTTCATGGAAATTCATCTGCTTTACTAAGGATTTACTCTGATACGCTGTGATGTCCAGACTGTCAATTATACTGCTACCACAAATACATTCTAGTGCCTTATGGTAAATATGCCTATTACACTGTTGCATGACCATAGTTTTATATATAGTAACTGCAAAATCTAGGGTTAGATTTTTTAGATAGATAGGGTTAG
Source organism: Silurus glanis (assembly GCA_014706435.1). Taxonomy (NCBI): domain Eukaryota; kingdom Metazoa; phylum Chordata; class Actinopteri; order Siluriformes; family Siluridae; genus Silurus; species Silurus glanis. The sequence goes on from JAAIIK010000443.1 coordinate 767,562, forward strand.
ATTTTTTAGATAAATACTTAAAACACTATTTAACATGTAGTGTAATAAATGGTGCTGTCACATTCATGCATCAGACCTGCATCATACTACATTATATAAAGCATTGCTGCAGATTACCTGACAAAGGTTATGATATTGGATACATGAAACCTTCAAGAGCATATTACTTTTATAATTTTATTATTATTATTATTCATAGTATTAGTGGTTGAAGTAGTAACCGTATTAGTAGTAGAAGTAGTAGGATTGGTATTAACATTAGTAGGAGTAGCATTAATGGTAGAATTAGTATTAGCATTAGCATTAACATTAGTAGTAGTATTAGTAGTAGTAGCATTAGTATTATATTAGGATTAGTAGTATTAGAAGTAGTAGTAATAGTGTTAGAAGTAGTAGCATTAATGGTAGAAGTAGTATTAGTATTACCATTAGTAGTAAGTAGTATTGGTAGTACTAATATTAGCATTATTATTAGTAGTAGTAGCAAAGGTCTTAGAATTTGCATTAGCTTTAGCATTAAAAGTAGTAGCATTGGTATTAACATTAGCATTAACATTAAAATTAGTAATAGTATTATTATTAGTAGTAGTATTAGTAGTAGCATTGGTGTTATATATAGTACTAGTAGTAGAAGTTAGTAGTAGAGCTACATCTTAAATAAGATGTTGATGCCTCATTGCTTTATTTCTGTGCTGTCAGGAATGTAACATCACATAAATAAATCCATGAGACATCTACATCCTATTAAAGAAGCTCACACATCAGCTAAAACAAGCAGGAATGGAAGTTTTGATCGAGTTCAGTCCGTAAGTAATTACACAGTAACACAGATTTTGTAGTTTTGCCTCTGTGTTCCACCACAATGGATTTCAAATAAATCAGTGAAGATTTATACTTTCAGCTTTAGTTCAGAGGGTTGAACAAAAACTGTTTAGGAATTAAAGCTATTTATTTTTACACAGTCACAGGCTGAAAAATAATTGTTCAATTGACTGATAAGCAGTATAATGTAGTTGCCCTTTTGTAAAAAAAATTATAAATTTTTTTTTAAACATAAAACATAAACGTTTTGTTGTTAAGTGTTGATTTTGGTATTTGGTAGCTGTTCACAAAAACTCTTACTATGGAGTCCAAAGATGCAAGTAAAGGAAGCCATCACTGGCCTGAAAAACAACAGACTTATAACAGACTGGAGTGACGAAAGCAGACCAGTGTAGATTTATTCATTGATAGAGTCTCAAAGCACTTTTGTGCGTCATTCTGGACAAGGGTGTCTGCTAAATGCCGCAAATGAAAATGTAGTTAAGATAACTCAGAAGTAAGAGGAAACAAAAAAAAAGTAGAGAGACAGAAAGGAAGTGCTTATGATCCAAAGCATATAACTTCATAGCATCATCGCTCAAACATGGAGGCAATTATAGCAACTGGCTCACTTGTGTTTTTTTATGATGTGACTGCTGATGGAAGTAGTGGGATAAATTCCAAAGCATTTAGAGCTATACATTCTGCTCAGTCAAATGCTGCAAAACTGATGTACATCTCACTGTACAGATGCATAATGACCCAAAACATGCCTCGAAAGTAACTCAAGAGTTTCTGAAGGTAAAGAAATTGTCCAAATCAGTCACCTGACCGTAACCAAAGTAATTATGCTTTTACAGTGTTGTAGTTGTGGTTGATTTACACACCATAAAAAATTCCTTCACCAACTTTAACATTCTGATCATTTCATATTAAAAACAATTAACAGAAACACAAAGAAATACCTACCTCATCACAAAAACGTGTTTTTTTTCCATTTATATAACAATACCGTAGGATCCTTACAAATAGTATTATTGAGGACTTGAAAACACAACACTGCCCTCAAGTGGAACACAAATGTATTGCCTCCTTTGTATAAGACCCTGGACCGTAGATAGAATACATTTGGAAATGTACCACATAATAATGCGAGACAAGTTAGTACATTAATCACAATAACTGGGGAAAAAACATCTGCGTCGAACATTTGTCCAAGTATTTTCTATGAAACAATAATGCGATATTGTAGTAAATCAATTCAGCCCGGATGTCATGGGTTGTAAAACATCACTAGAAGTTCCCACTGATAGAAGAAGTATTGTACCATCTATTATGATTAATAACCTATTGTACAATAAGGAACAGACACACACACACACACACACACACACACACACACACATACACACACACAGATATATACAGCTTTTTCCCCCTAATGTCCTGCAAAGGAAGACGTCACGCCTTACTAGTGATTAGTCTAATATTAAACTATTCACCAGGATACACCTGCAGCCAAGAGTGTATATATACACACCCATAGACACACACACACACACACACACACACACACACACACACACACACACACTTTTGTTAGTCTAATAGCCAGTCTTGGACACTGTAGGAAATTCACAGTCATTTGGCCCACATATGGAATGACCCACATTTGTCTCAGTATGTCATACATAGAAGACACAATGGCTTCCTCCCATTGTTAGATTAGATTAACTTAATAAAATTGTCATTAATGTCCTTTGTTCATAATGTACTAGATAAGTGCATCTTAATGTTGGGTGTATTTCTCCCAGGGAAGTTTCTACCAAATAACCAGTGATTTTATTATTTTAAATATATTATTTTTATTATTATTATTATTATTATTATTATTATTAGTAGTAGTAGTAGTAGTAGTAGTAGTAGTAGTATTGTTCTTATTATTGCTATTATTGTTATTGTAGATGAAACCCCATCAAACCATATTTTTGTCCATATAAAAATAAGCACATTTCAGAAAGATTATTTTCATATATACAAAATAAGCAATAATTAATAGCACAATGCACCTAATTTAGTCTGTATAAGAACGGTATGGTCGAAATTAAATGTATTAATTGACACATTCGAATAACATTCATAAAATAATCTGTACTGAGTGGGTCAATGACATTTACTTTATATTTATACTAGAAATTTATACAAATAAAGTTAAGAACCCCTAATCTATACAATATACACAATATGTTATTTTTAGGTTACATTTTATGTCTTCTCAGGTGCAGTTTCCAAAGTTTATTATAATAATAATTTTAATTGTAAAACAGATTACAATGCTGTAGAGTGAGTATTCAAGACCTATGACATGCGAACATTGACATATTTATTTTTTTAAGCAACAAAAGCAAGTGCCATCCATTAGGATTAGCAGTGAGCATAAACCTTTGATTGGGATATGTGCTTATCAGTAATGGAGTGCAGTAAGAACACATGTAACATACAATATCTCACAAAAGTGAGTGCACCCCTCACATTTCAGCAACCATTTTATTATATGTTCTCAAGGGACAATAGTATAGAAATGAAAATTGGATATATTTTAGAGTAGTCAATGTGCAGCTTGTATAACAGTACAGATTAGCTGTCCTCTAAAAATAACTCAACTGTAAAAAATTACTATTAAAAAACTGGCAACAAAAGTGAGTACACCCTCAGTGAACATGTCAAAACTGTGTCCAAAGTGTGAATATTGTGTGTAAGCACTGTTGTTATCCAGCACTGCCTTAATCCTCCTGGGTATGGAATTCACCAGAGCTACACAGGTTGTTGCTGGAATCCTCTTCCACTTCTTCATAATGTCATCACAGAGCTGCTGGATGTTAAACACATAGCGCTTCTCCACCTTCGGCTTGAGGATGCCCTACAGGTGGTCAATACGGTAGAGGTCTGGAGACATATTTGGCCACTCCATCACCTTCACCTTCGGCTCCCTCAGCAAGACAGTTGTCATCTTGGCGGTGTGTTTGTGGTCGTTGTTATGATGGAAAACTGCCGTTCGGCCCAGTTTCTGAAGTCAAGGCCTCATGTTCTGTTTCAGAATGTCACAGTATGTTGGAATGGAATGTTTGCCTCAATGAACTGCAGCTCCCCAGTACCAGCAGCACTCATGCAGCCCCAGACCCTGATGTTACCACCACCATGCTTGACTGACTGTAGGCAAGACAAAATTTTCTTCGTTCTCCTCACCAGGGTGTCACCACACATGCTGGACACCATCTGAGCCAAACAAGTTTATCTAAGTCTCATCAGACCACAGAACATGGTTCCAGTAATTCATGCTCTTGGACAGGATGTCTTCGGCAAACTGTTTGTGTGCTTTCTTGTCAAGCCAGCTTAAGAAGAGGCTTCCTTCTAGGAGGACAGCCATGCAAACCGACTTGTGTGGCGTATCTGAGCACTGACAAGAACCTTCCACTTCTGCAACCTCTAAAGTAAAGCTGCAGCACACATGCGTCTGTTTTCTGAAAACACACAAATATGCCTACACACTCTCTGAAGTAGCATTAGGGAGTTTCTAGAACAGTCTTAAGGCATTTAATCAATCCAATTCATTTGATTTGTATAGTGCTTTTAACAATGGAATTGTCTCAAAGCAGCTTTACACAGATATTATTCAACACTGTGATAGTATCTATATACATCTATGTACTGTAGCAACAGATGCTGAGCAAATCATCCCACCTTTGCTTAACATCCATTAAAATAGTAGTACGATTAATCCAAAGACAGAGTAATCGTAAATCCATTAATAAAAGCTTTAGGATTCTATCCAGGCAGATGTCCAGGTTCTTCCTGGAAATCTAACTGACTTAGTAGTACATGTGTAGAACTAGTTTGATGTAGCACATATAATTAGTAGTAGTAAAGGAATAGTAGTAGATATCCTGTATAACTGTATATAAAATGCTGTGTTGTTTGTCTAGTAAATATATTATAGTAAAATGTTGGCAAATTGCTGTGATATAATAATATTATAACATTGGGGTGTGCTGCTATAGTAAATTAATAAATTCTGTAACTCTGTTCTGCATTACCTTTATCTTATTTTTTTCTATACCTAAACACTTTGTTATTTTCTGCTGTATATCTTACAATTGTAATTGCTCAATCCTTCATACCTTGTTCTGTCAGCGAACGCTTCAATAACAATTGGTTGTACCTAAACTCAGCTAAATATCTAATATTAAACTTCATGGTATGTATTAAATGCCTTTATTTTGCAAATTCAAAAAGATAATAAACTTTGAGGTGAAAGTAAATATTTTTGTGCTGCCACTTTTTATATGTTCATCGTTTTAACAGATAAAGAAAATATATTGTAAATTTATCCAGACTCTGACTTAAGCAAAAAAAGAAACACAGCAAAATAACTGCTCTAGTCTGCAGTAGGCAAGCCCTTATTTTTTTGCACCATGTTAGTGGAACAATCCCAGGATTCCAGGAATACATTATCCATGGTCCCTGAAATCCAAAGCACTGAACATTATTTAGCAAATCTACCTCTTCAAGGCTTCAATTTATATACACTCAGATGGTCACTTTCAAATGATGCACCATGTCTTGAAGCTTGTATTATCACATATTGGTGTTGTCATTGCTTCACTTGCTAAGTATCATCTCCATCAAGTGTCCTGTGGATGAGGTGAAACGGGCTTTTCTCAGCATGACCATTCAGTTTACATCAACTACACAACACAATCATGTCCTTTTGGGGACAAAATTCTTGCACACCATGCGGTTCTAAAGGCAAAAAAAGCACAACATGCCACTATTGTACCTAATACCTAAACTGGCAGCCAAGTGTGTGTGGCTATTCATTCAGAGGCTGTATTTTCGGCAGATATCGACCCTGTTACTGTGTATATCGATCCTGTTACCTTGCACATGGTTGATAGGAAAAGGGTTGACATTTGTAGCCTATTTGGGCCATTAGGCATGTGAGATTTTACAATTTTATTGGAATAATGTTAGTCTTGACTAACATTATTGTCTTTGCATGGTGTCGTTAATAAGCACCTTTGTTCATGAAAGGAACATCCCATATAAAAGCTTAACAAAATGAAATATATACAAAACCACTAAAAATATACAAAAACCTGTGGTAAGCCTTTCTAGTAAAGCTTATTATGACAGCAAAGGAGTTCTAGGTAGAGTGGTCAGGTATCTAAAAACCTTGGGTTAAAAAGTGTATTTCAATTCAATAAAAACTTTGTCTGTGTGACTCATTTTGCAAGGAAATCTTCCTTACTAGTCAGTGGGGAAGTGGTAGCTCAGTGTTTAAGATGTTGGACTTTAGATAAGAGGGATGTGAGTTAAAGTACACGTTTTATTTCCCATGTTACTTAGGCCAGGAGTGGCTGTGATTAAGTCTCAGGCAAACTGATTAGAAGGTAGTGAATATAAGCCTTGGTGCTTTTTAACTTTGACAATCAGAGCCATGGTTCGGTATTTATAAATTACATTTTCCTATATCATCAGTAAATGTTACCACATTAAAGCATATTTAAATTGGTATTTAAATGCAGTCCCTCATGTCTGTTTGATGGCCTGCATTTTCAACAGGGAAGCCAGACCTTTTCACTTGACTAGTGCATTGTCCTATAATTAGATATAAATCCCAATTTATTAAGGGTTTTTTATCCTTTTTATCCCAAACCTTAAAATTTCCTTGCTAGAATTTTTTTCCCTGGCACATGTTTTGTAACAAATGCAAATTTAAATCCAAATGAAAAAATGTGTCTACAATGTGAATTCAATCCAACAGGGAGTTTAATTTGACCATGAGGAAGATGGGTAATATAAGAACAATGATTTAATTTCCTGACTTGAGGTTGCTACAGGCTGACCTTTCCATTTATACTGCACCCTGTGAGAGAAGTCAGCAAAAATTATAAAGAACTGCATGACTAATTTGTTCAACAAATCTCGATATTAAATTAGCCTACAGTTTACTATGAGGTTGATGTACATGCAAACTTTACAGATTAATGCAACTGAGCAGTTGAGATTTAAGGGCCTTGCTCAAGCTCCCAGCCCTAGTGGTGCTGAGATTTGAACTCACAACCTTCTGATTAGAAGTCCAACAAGTTTAACATCTTAACCACTGAGCTATGCCTCCCCCAGCCTTCAACTGAAAAACTGTTTTATTCAATATACCTTAATAACAGAAATTAGACTTGCAACATAGATCAACAAGTCTATTTAGACATTGACAATTATTGGAGACCAACTCGCTCTAAACAAACACTGCACATACACATGCACAGTTTACATTGCAACTGCTCTGTTTGCTAATTGGAAAAAATGTCAACACAACATGATTTGTTTAGCTTCTGCTTTGTTATCCCAACATGGGGTAATGTGATTTAAACCTGTCAGTGTTTTAAGACAGCACTCTTTCTCTTTAATGATTTATATCTTCACACTCTCTGTGTCTCTCGCTGTGGAGTTCCCTTTAAGCAACTCCCCCGTAATTAATTGACAGACGTTTAGCTGGATAACACAGCTGTCAATCAGTAACCGCAAAAGAAATATCAGTTTGTCTAAATTTAAAAAGTAGGAGGTGGGATGGAGGTTGTGAGAACACTGGGGAGGACATGGAGTGCCGCTGATAAAAGCTGTAAAAGCTGACCATTTGCATTATTACGCTTTTGACAAAATAGCAACAATTTCCAGCTTCAATATAAAATGTCAAAAATATACAATAAAAAGTTGTAAAAACAGAGCAAAAAGTGATTCCGAAATCCAAGACCTTTGTAAGTGGGATGAGTCATCCTTTTGGCTACAAGAGTTACATATAATTTGTGCTTGCACAGAAACATGGTGGAAATGGAAAGGCATATTCTTCTAGTTCACAAAATCAGGGTCACATCTCGGTGAAGCAGTTTTCCTGGCCAGGATGTTTTTTGTAACATTCTGGTTTACCATTGGTCAATCAGCTCATCACCAAATTCTCATTATTGTATAAGCTCTTTTAGAGCAGAATATCTTTACAAAGCTTGACACTGACTCAGTGGGAATTCTAATCAATGTCATCAATTCTGCCTGTGCATTTCTACAATGAATTGTGTTTTGATTGTCACCAACAGCGATTTGCACATGAGAGAGGCTACAGATTTGCCTTAATCATTGTTTTGATAGCCAGAATATTACAGAGACACTGGAGGTGACATCTTTGTCGAAAATTGGGGTCAACTAATGTATTTTAAAATAATCTTGATAATAAAAACAAGAATCCACCGTGTAAGCATGTGAAAGACTTATAATATTCCACTTTACTTAAACCATGGTATGAGTCACAATGACTGAAGTCACTGTCCCTAAGACATGGATATAATATAAGCCCATGGTATCTTTTGTTAACGTCAACCAACTGAATATGAATTATATCTGATATTCTAAAAAGATCCAGTATTTTTTCATGGGCTCACAATAGTTACACCATACTGTACATACTACACCCTTTTTGTTTGTGGCCTTGAATTTGAACTTGTGGCTTCAGGATATTTGTGTCCATGCTTTATTGGGAAATATAAAAAATTTCCCTAGGGGATCAATAAAGTATTCTGACTAAAGTATACTGATAAAATAACCATCTTTGTCTGTGTGAATGAATGCCATAGATGCACATGATATTGAGTTTAGTTTTATTGAGAACAGCGTCAGAAAACCAAAATGCATCATGTGATAGCAAACAAAGACATGTAGACTGCCAATGAAGCCCAGGCAAAGGTTCAAGTTAAGGCCTTGAACTTTGGATCCCTGGGTAGTGAGTTCAAATCTCATACACACCAAATTGCCACTCCTGGGCCTCTGAGCAAAACCCCCTTAGCTGCGCAGTTGTATGAATGAGATAAATGTAAGTCACTCTGGATAAGAGTGTCTGCTAAATACCATATATGTAAGTTAAAGTATATTATAAGTAAGTTAAAATATATTATAATAAATAATAAATGTAGTGCCATCTATTTACAAAACACCCATTATATAAATTGTTCGTTTTATGTGTTTGTTTATATAACTAGTTTATTTAATAATGTTGAATAATTCTGCTATAAATGGACATTTGGTGCAACCCAGATGAGGATGGGTTCCCTCTTGAGTCTGGTTCCTCTCAAGGTTTCTTCCTTATGCCATCTCTGGGAGTTTTTCCTTGCCACAGTCGCCATCAGGGACAAACTTACTTATAAAGAACATATTCACTTTTACTCACCACATTATCTGTGTAAAGCTGCTTTGAGACAATGTTCATTGTTAAAAGCGCAATACAAATAAAAATGAATTGAATTGAATTGAATTGAATAATTCTGTCCTCATTTTCTAACCCTCATATTGTTCCAAACATGCCTGTTTACCCACACTCTTTAAAATAACTTATTTTGTGTTCAGCAAAAAAAAAAAAAAAACGGGCTTTGAACATGATGACAAATGATTACATTTGTCAGACAGAATTTTCAATTTTGTGTGACTGATCCCTTGAATTACTATTTTACATTAAATATATATTAAATATAATATTCATGTTTGGGTTTAATAGAACTTTGTCTCTTACTACTGTACTACGTACTACCACACTTACTACAGATTTTTTTCTTCTTTCAGCTTCTCCCATTAGGGGTCGCCACAGCGGACCACCCGCATGTTTGATTTGGCACATGTTTTTACGCTGGATGCCCTTCCTAACGCAACCCTCCCCATTTATCCGAGCTTGGGACCGGCACTAAGGCTTGTGCAACCCTAATGGCTGGGGTTGGTTCCCTGACCAGGGATTAAACCCGGGCTGCAGCGGTGAGAGCGCCGCATCCTAACCACTAGACCACCAGGGAACCTTAAACTTTCTTTCGGCTTCTCTTATTAGGGGTTGCCACAGCGGATCCTCCGCATGTTTGATTTGGAACATGTTTTTACGCTGGATGCCCTTCCTAACGCAACCCTCCCCATTTATCTGGGCTTGGGACCGGCACTAAGAGTGGCTGGGGTTGGTTCCCTGACCGGGGATCAAACCCGGGCCGCAGCGGTGAGAGCGCCGCATCCTAACCACTAGACCACACTTACTACTGCTAAATAACTGAAAGTTTAAATGCTTTCAGATCCAAATTTAATTTGAATAAAAATGACCCTTGTTTGAAAGTATATAAGAGTATTAATATGTTTCAAATTGAAACATGGTTTTGTTTACCACTATAAAACACATCTGATGTATTTAGGTTGTAAAAATTTACAATGCAAAATAGTTCCAATAGATCCCTATAAACTGTAGTAAGCATATGTTAATCACTGTTATTATTTTGAGGGGGTACTTGGAAAACATTCTCTCCTGTAAGGGTCCCTGGCCCCAAAAAGCTTGAGAAGCCCTGCTCTAGCTAAACAGATAGAGAAGATCCACTAGCAAGCCACAAATCTGTACATAATGCAAAAGCCTAATTAGTGCAGGATAGAATCATTCCACAAGACTATAAAAATTCTAATTCACTTCCTAATTAACTTCAGACATTTTTCCCCTCTGCTATATAAGGCTTTTTTTCCATGAATCTTGGGTTCATAGCTTGTTAAAGAGAGAGAGAGAGAGAGAGAGAGAGAGAGAGAGAGAGAGAGAGAGATCATTTAGTGGTCCATAGCCACGACACATACAAACCTAGAAATTGCATTGGAATTGGTAGTCCTTTTAATCCTGTAAACACCCCAATATTCAATATAACTATTCTACTGTATGTGTATACACTATTATATATAACTATTTCTCTTTCTATTTGTTTTTCCTCTACTGTCATGTTGTGTATTGTATCTGTCGTGTCTCTTTTCTTTCCTTATTTCATGTTTTCCTACTTTTAACAGTTCATTACTTGTTGAAGCACCTAAATGAGATAATCTCTTCACTCTTAAATTGTATTTTGTCCCCTGGAAAACAGCATTTAAAGGGAATCCATAATCCATGGAGCTTGCAGATTAATTTTCAAGTGAACTCCTTCACGACGCATAGAAGTGCTCCTTAATGAACAGATGAGAAGCAGCATCGCGTTGGAAAATTTTCACTTCTAATTAAATCCAGTCAGGATGATCATTATAGTGTGAAGAAGCACGAATGTGTTTACTGCAAGTACATAAAAAAAAGAAATAAAATAACACAATTTAATCATTGGTGGTATTTAACTACCAACCTCAACCACACCAGTGAAAAAAGGGCAGGCTGCACTTTAGGCAATCTTGCCCCAGTCAACGTTTTTTTCCTGGTTATGGAACACAAGGTTTATCATATTATCTCACCAAAAGCATCCAACTTTTTCTGAAAGTGATTGTAACTGGTCTGTAACTATTCTTTATACTTGTCGGGATGTTGAATTGGACCCAGTGCAGTGTTGCAGCAGTCAGCAGGAAAAAACACAGCGGCCCCCACACACTGCAATCACTGCGTAAATTCTGCTGTCAAAACCTGTTATGTTTCCTCATTTTGGGGAAGGCACAGATTCATGTGAGTTATTTTAATACTTAGAAAATCTTACAGAACAATCATGATCAGACAAATACTAATTAGTTTAATGCATATGTGTATAAAATGGCTGTTGTTTGTAGACACAGCTCTCTAGCACTCCACCTCTCTCCTAATGTTGCTGTTGTAGTGTTGTAGTAATGTGATTCTGTAGTGCTGTAGTGCTGACAGACTGTGTTGCTGTTGTAGTGTTGTACTGTAGTCTGATGACTAAAATCTAAAAAGAAAAATTTTAAAAGATTATCATTCACACGTTTCTGTACATAGATTGTAATTATCATCATCAGTCTTAGCCATGCGCATGCTGGAAGCTCTTTTGGGAAATGATTATAGAACCCATAAAGGTTCCTCTTTCTACATTAAAAAAAATAAATCATGTTTTTTATAATTATTTATTTATTATGTTTTTTTAACTTATCAACTGAAGTTAATTTAAATGTGATAATACACCTTAAATCTATTCTTTTGGATCTGCATAATGATTCAATCAAAACACACCAATAACGACTAATAAGGTACAGAAATGTAAATCTCTTTACTACGTGTGTTTAACTCCCCTTCTGTTATTAGACCAGCTTTAAATCTTGTTTACTGATGTGTTGAATATGTTGATGAATGTGTCGGTGTCCTCTGTCTCTGTGTCATATGGTCTGATGTTGTATAGATGACCACCGTTGTGTCCTCGCTGTCATCTGTGTTCAGCTCCTTAAAAGCACTACTGAATGGAAATATAAAGTAAAACCTAATTTCATGACTGTACAACTACACCTTTACATCTTTACTCAAGTGTGTTGTATGCTACATGAGAGTGAATTAACATGCTGCCAGAAGTGAATGAAATGCGAAGATAATACAATGGCAGTGTTTATACTAATCCAGTTTTGATAACCATTAGGGACATTTTACTTTCATATATTACACTGTTGAACTATATATCAAGGGACACAGACTTATTTGTTTCTTAGACAAAAGTTGTCTTATGCAGGACCTTATCAGATCAGATCCTGAACATAACAAAATAATTACTAAAACAAAGAAAAGAAACATTGGTACTTATACAGAATGTAAATAAAGTAAAAGATATAAAATGTAAAAAAACTAAACCCAAATCTGTTGAACAGGTATAAACTAATATAATACTAATATCAAGGTCTGCAAATAATTGTTTTCTGTTTGTCATATAAGTGGGTCTGACACTAATCATACTAATCACTAATCATTCATCAATAATTGTTGAATGATCTTTAAAATCTGGCTTCACAAAATTAAATGACTTAAGCTTCTTCAAGAAATAGAGTCTGCCTCTCTTCGAATTGCAGTTCACCTTGTTTGTAGAGATGGACTTCAATATATCTGTAGATGTCAAACAGCTCACTTACCCATTGTGGTAATGGTTGTAGTCTTTTTCTTTCTGTACTCCACGACAATCCTTAGTGTTGGTCACATTGACCAATGGTTTTTCTTGCACCACTCCACAAAGTTGTTGAATAGGTACTTGACCGAACAGTCATTAAAGAATTTCTGAAGATGACAGAGGTCCATAGTGAAAATTTACAGTGTACTGGGTTTGGACAAACAAGGAGGGCAACATTTCTGTTGTGCTTCAGTGCTGTTTAGCAGGTGCTTAGGCAGGCAAGAGTTTAGCCACACAACCTTTAGTCCATTCGACATGTAGTCAGTGACACAGTGGATAATGAATGTGTCTGCCTACATTCTAGAGATTTCACATTTGGTCAGTGTTCTACTATCTAGGTTGTGAAATGATTTGTATCTGATGTCTATACAGCTAAGTCAAAACTATCCTGAGTGCAGCTCAAGACCAAGCCAGCTTTTTCAGCATCAGCTTTTATGCATCTTCAGCAATCTTCCTGTAATTGTTAATGAGTGTCTTAAGATTGCTGGAAGATTGCTGGAGATGCAAAAAAGCTGATCCTGAAGGCTGGCTTGGTCTTGTCCTATGTCTTCCGGAAGCAGTATCAGTATGTATATACTGTAAATATTTGCTAGAAACTTTAACGCATTTGTGTAAATCACTCTAAGGGCATCTGCTAAATCTTATAAATGTAGATAGAAACATAAATGTCAAATTCATGAAGTAGCTGAATAGAGGTAGTAACTGTGGCTTTCTAATGTTGCTATATGGTTCTGAACATCCCACTTAAAAACACTTTTCTTGCAGATCCATCATTGTTGCTCAAAGCATGAGATGTTGTTCCAGCTCTTTGTTTTTGAGTAAGTTCAGCTCTCACCAGCATTTTATTAGCACACACAGCACTGTTGTGCCATCATTCCTTGTGAACTTTTAAGACTGAGATTTGATTTGTAAAATAATGTTAATACATTTTATGTGGAAGTACAGGTTTGTAGATAAATGGTTTGCTTGTATAATTAACAAACACTGAACACTGTCTGTCCTTTTTGGTGTTGAAATTGAGCAAGTTTCAAAGTCCATCTGCTTCTGTTCTGATACCAGGAGTTGTCACAGCCTGTATAAGAAGGGTTCAGGTCAAAAGTGTAGGGAAAAAAGGAGCTGGTCCACTAGTTGTCCACTGGAGGGCGAAACCTTTTATTTTAATAGGTTTTTTGTTTTGTTTTGTTTTGTTTTGTTTTGTTTTGGTTTGGTTTTCAAATACAAATGTCATACACCACCCACATGTTAGTGTGGGACTTGGATCCCACAAGTTTGCCATTTTGAATCCGGCTTGACCTCATGCTGGGTGAGGTGAGAGTGGAGTGGACCAGTGCAGTGAAAGTGTGGGTTCTGTGAACAGACGAATTAAGTAAATGGTGCGTCACAATCCCAACAAATGTGGGTGATATGTTTTAGGCTAAAATTTCTTTATATGCAAACAAACAAAAAAAAAGTAAAACTTCTTGTTTTCTGATCGTTTACCCACAGTGTTCACAGGGGGAAACTTCTGAAATCATATAATGGAGAACAGGCTGGGGTTCAAATCAGCAACCTCTCAAAGCTCATCTGATTGAACCACATGATCTGATACTAGTGGGCTGTTGTATAAACTTTTCTCTTCTATCTTCAGAATGCTTGTAAATAATGGAAGATTGATACGTCATGGCATGACCTATTCTATTTAGAAATTTCTTGATATGCAAAACTAAGTCTAACCTTTTGTATGCTTCCTGAGCACCTTGGAAAACCGTCCTTTATTTACACATTTACTGGGTATCATTAAAAAGGTGTGTACTACTATACTAATCTAAACGTTAACGTGACTTATGAAAGTAATGGCTTGATCATTTAAGAAAGGTGTTTGCACTTCATGATTTCTTGTGAACAGAACAAGCTGCATTTTGTTGTATCACACTACACTTCTATTGACTTCCTTTCAAGACATGTGAATGGTGTGGACCAGGAAAACACAAGCTCAATGTGAAGATGTTTTAAATTTAGCTGCATGCCAAAGTTCAACTTCAGTGACCTCTGACCTGCAAATTCATAGCAGAGGAAAGCATGTGACTGATAGAAGATTGATATGCCACGGCATGAGATCCTTTGTTCAGTTTTATACAACACAAATTTTAATGAATATAATATTAGAAAAGAGCATTTAATACTGGTGAAACCTTTAACAGGCATACGTACAAGCCAAAAGTTCCTTCTCGATTTGTGCATAGTTGGTTTCTGCACTCGTCAAGGCCCCTGATGCGTAATCTACAGGCTGCCAGCCCTCACCATGTTGCTGCAAAAGCACAGCGCCTAAGCGAAATCATAAGCCATCTGCTGAGATTCGTACGCTCATAATATCTGAGCACTGGCTCCTCTTTAATAATGTGCTTTAGTTTTGGAGCGGAATGCATTGACAGCTGGGGAATTAATTTGGCCAGGTAAGTGATCATTCCAAGAAATCTCATCACTTCTTCTTTATTTTTCCATGTTGACTATTGCTGAAGCTTTTCTTTAGTCTGTCCTGACCCCTTCCTCAGACAAAACATCTCCAATGAAAGTTAGGTTTTTGACAGCAAGCTCGCATTTCTTCATGTTCAATTTCAGATTTGACTGTCTTACTAGCTCCAGGACCTGCTTTAATTGTCCATCATGCTCTTGGTGGTTGGAACCCCACACAATTATGTCATCCATCATAGTCTCTACCCCTGGTAAGTGTTTAAATTAAGTGGATTGTTTTGTGGTATACTTCAGGTAACATATGGTACAAAGAGAAAACGATATCTGCTTGCTGGCGTATTGAATGTACACAGTCTTGAACTTACCTCATCAAGCTTCAACTGCCAAAAGCCAGACGACACCAAGCTTGCTGAACCACTTGGCTCCAGCAAACTGAGACATGATCTCTTCTCTGATTGGCAGATTGAAATGTTCAGGTTTAATGGCCCTGTTGACATTTTTTGGATCAAGACATATTCTCAAGGAACCATTTTTCTTAAGCACAATGACTAGTGAATTTACCCACTCTGATCTCTCATCAATTTTCTTCATGACATTCAGCTTCTCCATGCAAGCTTTTACCTCTTTGAGTTTTTCTCGCAATGCAAATGAAGCTTTTCTGCATGCGTGCACCACAGGAGTCACAGTGTCATCAATGCTTATTCTGTGTTCTCCAGGCAGACTTCCAAGTCCTTCAAAAACATATTTGTACTCCTCCACAAATAAAGTCTTATTTGATTTAAATAGTGATGTCACTACAAACTCAATTATTCACATGTGCTCAATCCTAGAATTAGTTGGACAGTCTTTTCCACGATTAGTATTTGTGTCTTTAACAGCTGTCCCTCATGTTTCAGTCACCAGGCTGCTTCCTTTGACAGGGACATTCTCACCTGTGTATCCTGTTTCTTTTATTTTTGTTGTGTGTATTTGTGTTTAACTTTGAGGGTTCTGTAGTCTTCCATAGACAACAGATTAACTTGTGCACCTGTATCTATTTTGAATGAAATTTTTGTCCTATTTACAGTCAGTGGTACAATCCATTCAACTTCGTCTGTCATGTTTGTTTGAACAGAATAAACAAAGAATTACTCTGCTGCTCTTTGACTGTATGTATTTTTTTATTTGCAACATCAGCTTTGCCAAATTTCGCAAATGATTATTTTTCCCACAGCTATATCAGGTCTTTCCATAAGCAGGACAAGATCGTCATATGTGTGTCCATCCACATCTGCCGCACTTACTTTTTTAAGGTTTAAGGTAGCTCTCTGTTGTCTTTGTTTTGTTGGTTGTTTTGTTTGCTGCTTCTCTCTTTTTACCGCATGTACTGCAGTATCATCTCTATGCAGTTCCTTGGCTTGTGAATGAGTTATTTCAGCAGCTCTCATTCACTTAACTGTCTTCCCTTAGACCCTTATCAGGAATCCCACAGACTATTCTGTCTCTCACTAGTGAATCTCTTAAATCTCCAAAATCACAAGTCTTTGTGTGTGCAGTTCAGCAAGGTATTGGTCAAAAGTCATGCCTTGTTTCTGTACAGCAGAGAAAGATTTGTATCTCTCAAACGTGACATTCTTGCTTGGCACAAACTATTCTTTAAATCTTGTCATGAGAACAGTCAGTGTTAAATTAACCTCGTCAATTTGAAAGCTATTATACATTTCCAGTGCATCCTCTCCTATCACATGCAGAAAGATTGATGCCTTTAACTTCTCATCTCCACCCGCACCACTAGCAGCAAGATAGATGTGGAATCTCTGCTTGAAACGTTTCCAGTTATTAGCATGATTACCGATGAGTTGCATAGGCATTGGTGGATTTAACTTCTCCATAATGGAAAAACTCTCGTTCTCTTACTTTGTTTCAACGATGTCTTTTCGACCTGCTTTTTCATACATTATAGCTATTAATGGATAAAAAGTTTAAAATGTTATTCGTTATTTAATGTCATGTTTGGAAAAATGGCAAAAAATAATAACCCAAATTTACAATGTATTATTATTATTAGTATGTATAAATAACTTTCTTTCGGCTTCTCCCATTAGGGGTCGCCACAGCGGACCATCCGCATGTTTGATTTGGCACGTTTTTACGCTGGATGCCCTTCCTAACGCAACCCTCCCCATTTATCCGGGCTTGGGACCGGCACTAAGGCTTGTGCAACCCTAATGGCTGGGGTTGGTTCCCTGACCGGGGATCGAACCCGGGCCGCAGCGGTGAGAGCGCCGCATCCTAACCACTAGACCACCAGGGAACCTAGTGTTATGTATAAATGATATAGTAATATAAATATATATATCATTTAATATAATTTTACATTTTCTATTTTATTTTTTATTTAGCTAGTTTTGATAACATCTTGATCTCCATTTTATGTTTCAAAAATCATTTTCCATTTAAATTTGGTTTTTATTTTGTATAGTTTTAGATTTTAATATCTAATATACAGTAAAAGCTTTGACGTGGAATAAATGACTTAAAGACAAGACTATCTAATATCTGACCAGTTACAAAATCATTCAGTGTTGAATTAATCTGTTTTGACATTTATTACCGCACACAAGTACTATTAATCATGCAGTATTAAACATGTTCACTGTATTTCTCTGTTGAAAAGTGTGTGCTCTGTTTGCGTTAGTGTGTGAGCTTCTTTCAGATTCACTTGATTTTTTTCTCTTTATTAAAATGACAGTTTTTTCCAATGCCTATTTATTATAATAAACTTCATTTTCAACAAAAACATATAATAATACAAAACCCCAAATTGTGCTGTTTTTTCCTACCTATTTATGTAGCCATTAGCACTCCATCACTTCTAATTTGCTGCTGTGCCAAGAGCTCTAATATACATTACTCTGCCCCTCTAATGGCCGTTTATGATTATGAAACATTGATGGGTTCACTCCTCATTTAAAATGCAGTAACAGAGGTTTTAGTCTCTGTTTTTTTTATTTTCATTTGTATAACATGTAGTTTTAGGCTCTATTCAGTAACGTTATGAGACATACAGTATGGGTGGAAACCTATATAGAATGTGTTATGGTACTGTGAGCAGGAGGAATAAAAGTTGTAAGAAGTCATGGCTTGCTGTTGCGTTTTCTTGCATTTATGAAAGTTTAATGTTGTACCTATTAAATGACAGAACATAACAGATACATTCGTGTGTGTGTGTGTGTGTGTGTGTGTGTGTGTGTGTTTTCTTTGTTGAGCATTTTTATAGTTTTGTGAATACTACCCAATAGTTAGATGCTTCAATTGTTCTGCACACAAAAAGCATCCTGCATTTATGTATGACATGGCATTTGGCAGATGTCCTTATCCAGAGCAACTTCAGATTATTTAATATAATTCTACAGTATAATTCCAGTCAGTTAAAAGTCTAACATAAAAAAGTTCAAGTGTTTGCGTCTGTGTTTTGTGTGGAAAAACAAGTTATTTAGATTACACTTAAGATTGTCAAGCTGCCACTCTTGGGCCCTTGAGCAAGGCCCTTAAACCTCTGTGCTCCAGGGGCGCTGTATCATGGCCAGACCCCTTCCTTACATCACTGGGATATGCAAGAAAGAATTGACTGTGCTGTAATGTATATGTAATAAGTATAAAGCCTCTTTCTTTCTTTGAGATAAACAATTAGAAAAAAGCCAAACAGCAAATTGGCCCCCTTTTGAACAGGAACGATTAATTGGTAAAAGGGGAAAAACACATTACTTGGTGAAATGTATAACACTGACTATACTTCGCACTTTTGAGAAAGTAAATACACCATAAACTCATCATCACTAAAATTAATAATAATGCCAGTTAGTTTGTTAATGAAGCACTTGTTATTACTGTTTTTTGTTTTTTGTGCGTTGGACTGAGCTCGACGACGAAACAAATGGACACTGAATTGAAGAATGTACTGCTGAATAAAAGAAATCCTGGAATACTGGACTGGACAACCACAAAAACTTCTTTAGATAACCATCACTTCACCTGCCAGATGAAACAAACATCAAAGTATGCAGACTAATTAAAAACATTTGGGTGAGCAGAAACACCTGCACTGCAGGCTTTCCGAAATTCCAGCAGTATTCAATTCAATTCATTTTTATTTGTATTGCGCTTTTAACAATGAACATTGTCTCAAAGCAGCTTTACACAGATAATGTGGTGATTAAAAGTGAATATGTTCTTTATAAGTGTAAGTTTATCCCTGATGAGCGAGCCGGTGGCGACTGTGGCAAGGAAAAACTCCCCGAGATGGCATAAGGAAGAAACCTTGAGAGGAACCAGACTCAAGAGGGAACCCATCCTCATCTGGGTTGCACCGAATGTCCATTTATAGCAGATATATGATGTTGCGGGGTGCAGTGATGATGATCAGAAGCGAAAAGTAGTCCTGAGTCAATGTAGCAGACTGGTGACATTAACTACAGTCCAATCCATCCTCAAAGCGCCCGTTAGGCAGTAGGAGCATTCAGTCACCAGAAGTTACATGATTGTAATAATAGCCCTCTTGCATATAGTAGTTTTTCTACTCTAAAACTGTTTTATATAAATTTAAACATTTAAAATTTTATATGTTAGTGGTATTTGTAGGACAATGTTGTAGCTATCACCGTTCTAGGTCTATATCTAGGTATCAGCAATTTTGACAAACACAAATCAATGCATTGCTCATATGGATGTCTGCCGCTTTGCTGGGTTATCTTATAACAAAAGCACAGACAATCCAACAGACCTCCTCCTCATCATCTTCATCCAAAGCTAAAATGTGTTCTTTAGCTCCTTCTCCACCAGTCCAGTTCTTCGTGGCAACAATCTTAAGGGAGGGCACACTGTTCAATGGGTCAAGGACATAACCATAAAAAGGTTAATGAGGCCCAAGAAGATTTTTGTCTGTCAATAAAACAATACAATAAATTGCTTCAGTTTTTTTCTTTAAAACAAAAATATTTAATAAAGATACACATCAGTACCAATTAGTGCAGGATAGCTTAATTCCACAAGACTATTCAAATTCAAATTCACTTCCTAATTAACTCCAGATATTTATATATATATATATATATATATATATATATATATACTGTATACCAACTTAAATTAATTGGAGGAAATTACATTACATTATTTGTATATACAGCAACCAGGCATAATTTTAGAACAACTAACAGGTAAAGTGAATAGCACTGATTATTACAATGGCACCTGTCATTAGGTGGGATACATTAAAGGATCTCCTGTTAACTTTTTTGTGCCATATACCAGAGCATACACCCAGAGATTTATCAGTCAGAGCTGTAATATTAGGCAGTTGACAAGAGGTCTAAACTTAATTATTGTTAGGAGTAATCACTGCTGATAACTCTCCCAAAGACAAGCATCGTGTGAAACAATTTATTGTGCCATACGTACCATAGCGCAACATCAAGACATTACACAAGCTCTAAATACAGGATTGCAAATAATCTGTCAAGCTGATGTAATATGCGCTGCAGTGTATGGTGCAGAATCCAGGAAATGACAGAAAGGCAGTCAAAATTCCTCTGAATTAGGAGGTGAAATAAAGAAAAAAGACATTGGGTTGAAGTGCTGCAAGACTGGAAGCCATAACAAAGAACTCCTAGGACCCAATTATTTTTGGTGCCTGATGCAATAGACTGATAAGACACTTATTCATTTTTTTGGGATCACTAATTATTGCCTCAGTGATTGCTTCATTTTACAATTGCTTTTTCTGTCTTGTCTTCAAGAACTATTTTCCTTATTAGCATATACAATATATGGAAACCTTACCATCACTGCCATATGCAGGTCTTCCCCCAAAATGTTGCTATAAAGTTGGCAGCACACAAAGAGGAACTAAGTGGCCAAACATGTTCCACACATGCTCACAATTACATTATAATCTTAAGTGTAATTTGACTTTCTTTTGCCATTGACTAGAGAGAAAACCAACTTATATGTAAGGTATGTGCAAAAGAAAAACATGCACCACACTGCCAAATCTGACCATCACACCTGTTTAGAGATCTTCTGCAGTCTGTTGCCACAGTTGGAAGCACGCAATTGTATAGAACGCCTATTTGCTGTTGCATTAAGGGGAATTAATGTGTCCAAATATGCATGGCAATGCTTTTGTCTACAAATCAAGTTACATAAAGCCATGGTTTGCCAAGGTTGTAGGGGAAGAATGGATACCTTTAAGGTAAATTGGAGAATTCCTTGCTTGAATTAGTCCTTGCCTAACAACTATGCCCGATCTCACTTAAATTCTTGTATCTGTATGGGCAAAAGCATATAGGCATGCTTCAAAATGTAGTGGAAAGCCTTCTCAGAAGATTAACAGCAAAGAGGGATTATATTAATGCCCATGGTTTTGGATTGGGATATTCATCAAGGATATATGGGTGTGATTGAGTGGTCACATAAATTTTGCTATATAGTGTACTTGGAACCATTGTTATGGCTACACACTTTAAATATTATATAAATAAGGAATTAAATACACTTAATATTACTTTAAATATTTTAATCCTGGAAAGACAACACTGTTTCCTCTGTTTCTCACTCACCCACTGCATTTTACACTCCTTGAGGAGAAAATTAATCTGGGAAAAATTAATCATCATTTACATTTACAGTTACATTTGCGGCATTTAGCAGATGCCCTTGTCCAGAGCGACGTACAAAAGTGCTTTGAGTCTCTAGCAATGAATAAATCTACACTGGTACGCCAGATTACAAACTTAATATAAATATAACTCTTGAATGGTACAAATCAAACTTGGAAAGTGCTAAATTTAAGTGTTTCAGGAAGAGGATGGTCTTCAACCGTCGCTTCAAGATAGCCAGGGACTCCACTGTACGGACATCTATGGGAAGTTCATTCCACCACCTCGGTGCCAGAACAGAGAAAAGCCTTAAAGTGTACTTACCTCACATTTTGAGAGAAGGTGGTACCATCAGGCAGAAATACACAATGGATGGCTTTGACAATCAATAACAGTGAACCATCACATATTCATTCATACCAGTGTGCAATGTATCATCTGTATCATCATATGTGAAGTCAAAAGAAACCAGAGAACCTTAAAGTCCAAGAAAACTCCACTACAGAACCCAAACAGTCCAACTGATCATCACCATGAGAGCACCATTCTGTCTATAGACCAGCAGCAGCATTATGTTGTAGGGATGGCTTTTCATTAACATGGATAGTTTTTGGTTTTGTTTTGTCTGTTACTGTTACAGAGTGTGTAACAAGTGCCTAGGAACATAGTGTTGCTTCGACTGAACTAATTACACAATGGTAAATAAAATAAATACATTTGTTAAATGATTTCCTGTAAGATATTCAGCAGTTAATTACTTTATTATAAGCAAATAGTATAATAAAGCTGTTGAAATGAGATGTTTTCAAGAAGAAAAGAAAAACATTATAATTAAAGTGTGTGTGTGTGTGTGTGTGTGTGTGTGTGTGTGTGTGTGAAGGTCTGTGCATGTCCTTGCCTAGGATTGTGAAACTGCTGTTCAGGCTTCACCGCTATTACTGACTCTCAAAGTGCCTAATAAATTACTGTAATGACTGAGGGGAAGCAATGTCAAATACTGTGTCTCTCAAGGATGAACAGCATGTGGACTACGAATGGCAAAAGTAGAAGCAGATTTGCTCAGAGTTGTGCTGTTATGCTGTGCTTGCAGCTTGGAGTGTGTGGACTGAAATGCATATACAGTATTGTCTTCAATATGAAAATTACATTACACTGAGTCACTTTAATCTGTACTTCTGTCATACATATCCATCCATCCCTTCTGTTTCATTCATGTATATATATATACATACAATTTAATCCTGAAATTCCAATTCAGTTCTGGGATTTCAGATTTTACATAAACCCTGATATTGGATTGCTGCCCTCCTGTATTTCATGTTCTTCCCATTTCTTCATGGGCTTTCTTTCAGTCTTCAAAAAAAAGAGAGACACCCATCCTTCTAGGCTCATAGTCCACCATAAGGTTGACCAAGATGATTTTCTTTTTACTGTAAATCAATATCTAATGAGCAAAATAATATCTAATTTTGCTCATTGTTACCAGTTATTCTGAATATTTTACCTATTAAATCTTGACAAACGACATCATTTCTAAAAACACACTGGAATTTGATTCTGAATCCACTGCCGTGGATTTCAATGACTATTTTAATAACATACTACAGTTTAATTATTAAATCAAAACCATTTGAAGAAATACAACAGTGTGGCCCCCTGAGTTACTAATGAAAACTCTTTTTAACTGAAAACATATGAGAGCAATCCAACACTGACAAATGTTTGATATATAATTCAGAAATCACTGCACAGCAACTCAGTGTCATGCTGCTCTCACAAATATTAAGATACCAATTATGAATGTAACATTGTATAAACGAAGCCTTTTCAATACCGAAAATCATCTACACTGCTGAGTGAAATAAAAAAAAGAAATTTGGAGATATGAAAACTGTCAATTTGATTTATGGTCTATGCTTGGAGGTAAAGATCGGCAAGTTGCAGTGCTTCACTGTGCAATTGCGCTGACTGCCAAAAACAATTCATCTGTTCACTTTGAATATGACTTCAAGTAAAACAGTTATATATGACTTTAGTGGTGTGCCATGAATTTCACACAAGAATATAAAGATAAAGAGACTTTATTGTCATTGTAGTAATACCACAAAATTTGTTTGCTAGCTCTCAGAAACCAGCAGCAATAAGGACATATAAAAATTACACGTTTTTTAAAATATATATTTTTGCAATTTATATTTAATAAATTTGTTTCCTTGTATTACAGTTTTCCTGCGGATTTTAAATAGTATTTTTTTTTTTTTTTTTCTTTGTGAAAATTCTATGGGAAAGAAAACACTCATGAAAAAGCTGTCTTTGTTTTGAACTGTTTTGGCCGAAGTTTCCTCACAATGTCCAGCTTTTGTTAAAATGTCTGTCTTGTAAATGTCTTTGTAAGTGTATCTGCAACCAATTCAATTTCTTTTCCTCTTTTAGCCATTGTAGAATGAAAAAGTAGCGATTTAAATCCACACGAATATATTTGAGCTTGTGCAATTTGCTACAGATGCGAGTTGCAGTTGTCCGCTCTCTGACCATCCAATCAAAGGACATGAAAATGCTGACATGACTGGATGCCTTCTAGGGGCCTGTATATGTCCAAATCGCAGTCTGAGTGGTTAAAGCAACAGCTTCAAGCAACATAGATTTAAATCCAACAAGAACCCGAAATGTTCATTACAACAATACAAGATGTGATGGCAAAAATGTAATTGAATAGAGACTCTGACCGAAAATTACATTTTGTGACACAGCAGCAGCACACCTGAGAGAAATGCTATTAACTTCAGACTATTAGGAATAATAGACAAAAAATATATTTAAAAAAATGGCAGTATTTCTGATTTAGTAATTCTAATCTTAGGCCAGTAGAGAAGGCCTTGCTGGCCTTGATGGTCCGCCACTGCATGATAAATTGCATTATGTAATGCTTTAAATGATAGAATAAAAAAGGATGAAGGCCACAGGTAGCAACAGATCTTTTAGAGCTTTTAGCACCACCAGGACAGACAAGAAGACAAGCAGCCATTAATGACCTTTGACCCAAAAGACAAGGCAATGACAATATTTTGACATTGCTATTTTTACAAAATGGTGTAAATCTCTAACTGGTCATGACCTGATTTGTTATAATTTGCTGTGCTTTTCAACCTTTTAAAGTCTCTGCCAACTTCTTCGCATAGCATCACTTGTCTGACATCTGAAAGGGAAGGGGAAAAATACAACACGTCTTGGCATTATAGGTTTAATAAGTAGATGGATAGATACAACTTTATTGTCACTGAATAGTACAGGTACACAGCAACAAAATGCAGTTTAGCATCTAACAGGAGTGCAAAAAGTAGCCATGTGCAGATAAATTTGTAAATATATGTACAGCAAATAAATATAAAGGCTATAGCAGTAAAGAAAATGTTCATATGAGCTGTTGAGTAAGTATAAAAAATAAATATAAAGGCTCTGGGCAGAGTAAAAATGTGCAGGAGATGTTGAGCAAGTACATTTACAATAAATATGAACATATATATATATGAACAAATATTTGAGAAGTAGCATAAGTGCAGGATGTGTGTAAGGCACAATATGTGTAGAGAATGTGGGATATGTACAATGTACTTTACAAAAGTTATATACAGTTATACACAATGTATATACAGTTGATATATAGATATGAGGATAATCTAGGATATATTCAATTCAATTCAATTTATTTTTATTTGTATATCGCTTTTAACAATGAACATTGTCTCAAAGCAGCTTTACACACATAATGTGGTGATTAAAAGTGAATATGTTCTTTATAAGTGTAAGTTTGTCCCTGATGAGCAAGCTGGTGGCGACTGTGGCAAGGAAAAACTCCCCGAGATGGCATAAGGAAGAAACCTTGAGAGGAACCAGACTCAAGAGGGAACCCATCCTCATCTGGGTTGCACAGAATCTCCATTTATAGCAGATATACGATGTTGCGGGAAACAGTGATGGTGATCAGAAGCGAAAAGTAGTCCTGAGTCAATGTAGCAGTCTGTTGACATTAACTACAGTCCAATCCATCCTCAAAGCGCCCGTTCTTACTCCGGAATTTCATGGAACCACCCAAGGTGTTGATGAGAAACCGTCCCAAGATGCATAGAGTGGCCTCCAGTCGAAGAGAACACAATCCAGAGGCAGGCCTGGACAAAGTGGGAAGATCTACGGAGGGGAGAGGGGCAGGAACAGTGGTCACTGGAACCTCAGGAGCATGTTTATCTCGACTGAGAGAGAGAGAGAGAGAGAGAGAGAGAGAGAGAGGGGGGTGACAGGAAGAGAAGGATATGGATTATTATGTGTCTTTATTGTTGTATGAAAGTTAATGTCACAGTGCAGTTTGGACACCGGCAAGACTCGCTATGGCAGCATAGCTAAAAGGGAGAACCAGAAGGTAACACCGACATGAGGGATCTCTGGGATAAGAGACGACCCACCACACCACCGTCAACAAACCTGAGTGAACGTGTGAAAGTGTGGGGATGACAGCATACAAATATCCCAGTTCACCAAACACTCTATATCCATGATCCCTCCACATCTGCGCCTTTACCTGAGAAAAAATCTACTGATAAAAGGCTTGACTAAATAAATAAGTTTTCAACCTCGACAACCTCGACAACCTCAAACACTAACACTGTGTCTGAGTCCCGAACACTGATTGGAAGATTGTTCCATAACTGTGGGGCTTTATAAGAGAAAGATCTGCCCCCTGCTGTAGTCTTCATTATTTGAGGTACCAACAAATAGTCTGCACCTTTTGATCTAAGTAGGCGTGGAGGATCATACTGGTACAGAAGTTCACTCAGATACTGCGGCGTGAGAGCGTTAAGTGCTTTATACGTCAGTAGTAGTATTTTATAATCAATGCGAGATTTGATTGGGTGCCAGTGTAGACTGATTAAAACAGGGGTGATGTGGTCATATTTTCTAGATCTAGTGAAGACACTTGCTGCTGCATTCTGAACTAACTGAAGCTTATTTATGCACTTACTCGCACACCCAGACAGTAAAGCGTTACAGTAGTCTAATCTAAATGTAACAAAAGCATTAACTAGTTTTTCTGCATCCTGTAACAATATCATATTTCTAATTTTAGCAATATTTCTAAGGTGAAAGAAGGCGATCCTGGTGATATTATTCACGTGAGCCTCAAAGGAAAGACTAGGGTCAATAATCACACCAAGGTCTCTGACAGCCGTACAGGCTGAAACAGAAACACCATCCAGAGATGCTACGTAATCAGAAAGTTTGCTTCTAGCTGCATGTGGTCCAAGTAAAAGTACTTCTGTCTTATCTGAGTTGAGCAGAAGAAAGTTATCAAGCATCCACTGTCTAATGTCCTTTACACACTCCTCAACATTGTTAAGCTGATCTCTCTCATCTGGTTTTGCTGAAATATACAGCTGCGTATCATCAGCATAGCAATGGAAGCGAATACCATGTTTATGTATAATTTCACCCAGAAGCAGCATATATAAAGAGAAAAGCAGTGGGCCTAAGACAGATCCTTGAGGAACACCAAACTTTACCTCAGAGAGTGTGGAGAACTAACCATTTACATCAACAAACTGATAGCGATCAGTCAAATAAGACCTGAGCCAGGAGAGAGCTGTTCCCTTTATTCCAACAACGTTCTCAAGTCTAGCAAGCAGTATAGTGTGATCACTGGTGTCAAAAGCTGCATTAAGGTCGAGCAAAACAAGTAAAGAGACAAAACCCTGATCAGAGGCCAATAGCAGGTCATTTACCACCTTAACTAGCACCGTCTCTGTGCTATGATGAGGCCGAAATCCTGACTGATACATTTAAAAAATGTTATGCATAAGTACATGTGAGCATAACTGCTGTGCTACAACCTTTTCTAAAATGTTGGATATAAAGGGGAGATTTGATATTGGCCTGTAGTTGGACAGCTGACATGGGTCAAGGTCAGGTTTCTTAATTAGGGGGTTGATAGCTGCCAGTTTGAAGGATTTAGGCAGTACATAGCCAGTGCTAATGGAAGAGTTTATTATTTTTAAAACAGGTTCAATTACTTCTGTTTGAGGAAACTTGTGGGCAAGGGATCGAGAATGCAGGTTGATGATTTTGATGAGGAAATTAATGAAATTAAGTCATTCTCATGAATAGGAGTAAAGCTTTGTAATTGATGGTCTGTTATAATTACACTGCTGTCTACAGGATTATTTATAAAATAGTTTGGATACAATGGATTACATACAGGATAAATGAATAGAATAATTGAATAGAATAATATTATTATATACACAATAATTGTCCAGAATGATATAAAATGTGCAGAGTGAAGCAGAACAGCATAATGATTACTGCAGTAGAATAAAAAAGTATCAGTGAGCAATCAGTGTCCTCGTATCGTGTGGAGTGAGAGTAGATAGTAAAAGCTGGTCCTGATCCTGCTGGTTCTTGTGTTTATGTTCCTGTATCTCATTCCTGATGAACAGAGGTTAAACAATTTGTGAGTGGGATGTGAAGAGTCTTTGATGATCCTGCTTTGGTAAAAGTGCTCAGTGGGAGGTAGTTGGGCGCCAGTGATGCGTTGAGCAGTTTTGACCAACCTTTGCAGGGCTATCCATTCGCACAAGTGGGACATATGGACTTTCTTATGTCTGCTCAAGTAATATAGATGCTGTTGTCCCTTCCTAACCAGAGCTGAAGTGTGTTGGTGCCAAGACAGATCCTTAGAGATGTGGACTTAAAGCTGGAGACCCTCTCTACCTCAGATCCATTGATGTAGACAGGGGAATGACTGAAACTTCAATTAAACAAAACTAACATCAATAGGTAACCTAAACAAGCTCAACTTACTACTGCTCTACTAATCCAGGATCCAAAACAGTGTTCAGTGACAGAGCTTCTCATAATAACCTGTCTATGCCATTTTCTTTTTCCTTTACCAAAGCAAGAAATAAGCACCATGGCTTATTAACAATTACTTATGCCAACTCAGCCAAAGAATGTCCATTCGTAGCTCTGGGGTCCAAGGTTTACTCCCAAAGCTTCATCTAGTTTGTTCATGTTTTAACTAAATTATTTTTCTTTCAGTTTTTCACTCTGTTTCAATATCCATGTAAAATGGACAATTCAATTCGATTATTTTTTATTTGTATAGTGCTTTTAACAATGGACATGTTATGTAATGAATAAGATTGTTCTTTATAATTGTAAGTTTGTCTCTAATGAGCAAGCCAGTGGTGACTGTGGCAAGGAAAAATCCCTGAAATGGCTTATAGAAGAAACCTTGAGAGGAACCAGACTCAAGAGGGAACCTATCCTCATCCGAATGTCTATTTATTACAGTTTAATGTTGTTGAGGTGTGCAGTGATGGTGATCAGATGCAACCTGAAACCTTAATCATTGTAGCATGCTGTTGACATTAAGTATAGTCCAAATCCATCCTCAAAACCTTCTGTGCTGCTCCGTAATTCCATGGATCCCCCGGTTGTTGATGTGAAACCATCCCCAGCTGAAGAGAACACCATCCAGAGGCAGGCCAAGACAAAGCGGGCAGATCTAAGAAGAGGAGACGAGCAGGAACACTGGTCACTGGTATCTCAGGAGCATGTTTAACTCAACTGAGAGAGAGTGGTAACAGGGAGAGAGAAATATGGATTATTAAGTACCCTAATTGTTGTATGAAAGTTAAGGACACTGTGAAGTTGGGGACTCCAGCAGGACTCGCTATGGCAGCATAGCTAAAAGGGAGAACCAGAAGGTAATACAGACATGAGGGATCTCTGGGATAAGAGACAACCCACCACACCACTGTCAACAAACCTGATTTGATGCCTGAGAGTGAGGGGACGACAGCATACAAATTTCTCAGCTCACCAAACATTCTATATTCATGATCCCTACAGATATGATCCTTTATATAAGAAAAACCTACTGACAAAAGGCTTGACTAAATAAATATGTTTTCAGCCTGAGTCCCGAACACTAATTGTTCCCTAAGGCAAACGGCTGTTCCATAACTTTGGGTCTTCATAAGAGAGCAGCTTTGCCCCCTGCTGTAGTCTTCAATTATTTGACAAGCAATACACCAATCCAAAAATGAAAGAAAAAGAAAATGGCATAGACAGGTTTCTATGAGAAGTTCCAGCACTGAACACTGCTTTGGATGCTGGATTAGCAGAGCAGCAGTTATACAGTAAATTGAGCTTGTTCAAGTCAAGTCAAGAAGTCAAGAAGCTTTTATTGTCATTTCAACCATATATAGCTGACGCAGTACACAGCTAAATGAGACAACGTTCCTCCTGAACACTGGAGCAACATTTAACAACATAAAACTACATAACAGAAAACACAGAGCTAAGGACTAGTAAGTGTCCTCACCACATAAAGTGCATCATGTGCAACCTGGTGCAAACAGTGTAAGACAACACAAGACAGTGTAGGACAAATACAGAAAAAACACAAAATAGCACTGCCAGTAAACCTACTATATATTACACAGTGCAGTGTGTAAGAGAGAACTGAGTACAGGAGTGTACCTTGTAATTAACAAAATATAAACAAAAGGGTTTGTGCAAAACACTAATAGCAGCAGTCAAAAAGATGTGCACAAACAGCATGTAAACAGCATGTAAAACAGTTTGTAATAATGAGGTAATATAATACGGGTGGTGCTGAAGACATGGATGGAGTACGAGTGTGTGTTGAGTCCGGGTTGTGCAGATCAGTAACACAGTTGGGTGCTTGTGTGCGTGAGCTTCAGTTCATTGTGTGCTGAGAAGCCTGATGGCTTGAGGGAAAATACTGTTGCAAAGTCTGTTGGCTTTGCGGATGCAGCATGTGGTGTAAATGTCCGTGAGCGAGGGGAGAGAGACTCCGATGATCTTCTCAGCTGTCTTTAGCTGTCCCAGCTGCTCAGGATGCTCTCAATGGTCCCTCTGTAGAACGTGGTCAGGACGGGGGGAGGGAAATGGGCTTTCCTCAGCCTTCTCAGGAAGGAAGCTATTGGGCTTTCTTGGTGATGGAGCTGGTGTTGAGCGACCATGTGAATTTCTCTGCCAGATGAACAACAAGGAATTTGGTGCTCTTGCTGATTTCCACAGGGGATCCATCGATGATCAGTGGAGAATGGTCGCTCTGTGTTTTCCTGAAGTCAACAACCATCTCATTATTCTTGCTGATGAGACCCACCATGGTCTTGTCATCGGCGAACTTGATGATGTGATTCGAGCTGTGCATTGCTACACAGTCATAAGTCAGCAAAGTGAACAGCAGTGGACTAAGCACACAGCCTGTGGTGCCCCAGTGCTCAGTGTGGACTTCCAGTCAGGAAGTCCAGGATCCAGTTACAGAGGGAGGTGTTCAGGCCCAGTAGGCTCAGCTTCTCGATCAGATGCTGAGGGATGATTGTGTTGAATGCTGAGCTGCAGTCTATGAACAGCATTCGTACATATAATTTATTGTCCAGGTGGGTGAGGGCCAGATGGACGATACGTGAACTGCATGGGGTCCAGTGAGGGTGGAAGCTGGGTCTTGATGTGCCTCATGACGAGCCTCTCGAAGCACTTCATCATGATGGGTGTGAGTGCGACAGGACGATAGTCATTGAGGCAGGAGACTGTAGACTTCTTCGACACAGGAATGATCGGCTTGAGGCACGTAGGAACAACGAAGATTCTGTTCATTGGTGTCACCCATGACAACCATGGGTTTTTTTTTTGTT
The DNA here is from genome assembly GCA_014706435.1 of Silurus glanis. Classification (NCBI taxonomy): domain Eukaryota; kingdom Metazoa; phylum Chordata; class Actinopteri; order Siluriformes; family Siluridae; genus Silurus; species Silurus glanis. The sequence goes on from JAAIIK010000443.1 coordinate 799,131, forward strand.
TTTTTTTTAGTCTGGTTCCTCTTCAACATTCTTCCTCATATTATTTTAGGCAGTTTTTTACTTGCCATGGTCAACACAGATTTGGTCATTAGGGATACATTTAGAGGCTAAATTATCACTTATATTCATAATTAAATATTTCTGTAAAGGTGCTTTGGTTAAAGTGCTATATAAATAAAACAGAATTGAACAGAACTCACTATGGTGATCAGTCAGCTAAAATTCTGCTTCTTTCTTCAGCTTCAAGAGGATGGTCTCATTCTCTCTCTCTCTCTCTCTCTCTCTCTCTCTCCATCCATCCATCCATCCATCCATCCACCAACCCACCCACCCACTACATCTCAGTGGCAGGCCGTGCATTTGGTACCAGGGCCTTCAGTGGGGACGTACACGACTTAATCCACCTCTTAATACCACCACTATCACGGCGCAATTACCATCAATACTATACAAAAGCGTGGCATTACAGAGAGAGAGGCATTTCACATATGGAGGGTGAATACCATATTATTACCTCTTTAATACCATTTTACTAAAGCAAGAAACCCAGTAAAGACTCCAAACCTATACACTACAACTGCAACTGTGCCACGGACATCATCTGCAGCAGTTCAGAATCAATATTTGTCTAATAACATGACAAAAACATTACAAATGTACATAAAATACAACCTTTACACCAGAGATGCAGACTCATAATTTGCAGCGCTCCAGTAATTCATGCTCTTGGACAGGTTGTCTTTAGCAAACTTTTTGTGTGCTTTCTTGTGAGCCAGCTTCAGAAGAGGCTTCCTTCTGGGACGACGGCCTGCAAACAGACTTGTTGCAGTGTGTGGCGTGTGGTCTGAGCACAAGCAAGCAGACCTTCTGCTTCTGTAACTTTTAAAACAATACAGGCAGCACTTAGCATCTATTTTTTTAAGCAGCTTCTGCACCTGATGCACAGCACGAGGACTTAACCCTGGCCACTGTTCTGTAACTCAGTTTCAGGGTGTTACAAATTTTCTTATAGCCTCGGACATCTTTGTGGAGAGCAACAATTATAATTCTCAAATCCTCAGTTCTTCTCCATGAGCTGCCATGGTGAATCCAGTGGTCAGTATGAGAGAACTGTACTCAAAGCACCACATTTTAACTGCTCTAATACAAGATACACAAATGTGTATGGTCATGTCAAGCAGACAAAAACATGAACATGATGAATAGGACTTTGTATGGTTACATGATGGACAGCTGTTATCACTTAAGGTGTACTTAGTTTTGTAATACAGTGGGGCAAAAAAGTATTTAGTCAGCCACCAATTGTGCAAGTTCTCCCACTTAAAAAGATGAGAGAGGCCTGTAATTTTCATCATAGGTACTTCAACTATGAGAGACAAAATGAGAAAAAAAATCCCGAAAATCACATTGTCTGTTTTTTAAAGAATTGATTTGCAAATTATAGTGAAAAATAAATATTTGGTCAATAACAAAAGTTCATCTCAATACTTTGTTATATACGCTTTGTTGGCAATGACAGAGATCAAACGTTTTCTATAAGTCTCCACAAGGTTTGTACACACTGTTGCTGGTAGTTTGGCCCATTCCTCCATGCAGATCTCCTCTAGAGCAGTGATGTTTTGGGGCTGTCGCTGGGCAACATGGATTTTCAACTCCCTCCAAAGATTTTCTATGGGGTTGAGATCTGGAGACTGGCTAGGCCACTCCAGGACCTTCAAATGCTTCTTACGAAGCCACTCCTTCGTTGCCTGGGCGGTGTATTTGGGATCATTGTCATGCTGAAAGACCCAGCCACGTTTCATCTTATATGCCCTTGCTGATGGAAGGAGGTTTTCACTCAAAATCTCATGATACATGGCCCCATTCATTCTTTCCTTTACACGGATCAGTCGTCCCCTCCCTTTGCAGAAAAACATGATGTTTCCACCCCCATGCTTCACAGTAGGTATGGTGTTCTTTGGATGCAACTCAGCATTCTTTCTCCTCCAAACATGACAAGTTGAGTTTTTATCAAAAAGTTCTATTTTGGTTTCATCTGACCATATGACATTCTCCCAAGCCTCTTCTGGATCATCCAAATGCTCTCTAGCAAACTTCAGACAGGCCCAGACATGTATTGGCTTAAGCAGAGGGACACGTCTGGCACTGCAGTATTTGAGTCTCTGACGGCGTAGTGTGTTACTGATGGTAGCCTTTGTTACTTTGGTCCCCGCTCTCTGCAGGTCATTCACTAGGTCCCCCCGTGAGGTTCTGGGATTTTTGCTCACCGTTCTTGTGATCATTTTGACCCCACGGGGTGAGATCTTGCGTGGAGCCCCAGATCGAGGGAGATTATCAGTGGTCTTGTATGTCTTCCATTTTCTAATAATTGCTCCCACAGTTGATTTCTTCACAACAAGCTGCTAACCTATTGCAGATTCAGTCTTCCCAGCCTGGTGCAGGTCTACAATTTTGTTTCTGGTGTCCTTTGACAGCTCTTTGGTCTTGGCCATAGTGGAGTTTGGAGTCTGACTGTTTGAGGTTGTGGACAGGTGTCTTTTATACTGATAAGTTCAAACAGGTGCCATTAATACAGGTAACAAGTGGAGGACAGAGGAGCCTCTTAAAGAAGTTACAGGTCTGTGAAAGCCAGAAATCTTGCTTTTTTGTAGGTGACCAAATACTTATTTGCCACCATTATTTGCAAATAAATTCTTTAAAAATCAATGTGATTTTCGGGATTTTCTTTCTCATTTTGTCTCTCATAGTTGAAGTGTACCTATGATGAAAATTACAGGCCTCTCTCATCTTTTTAAGTGGGAGAACTTGCACAATTGGTGGCTGACTAAATACTTTTTGCCCCACTGTATATACAGTGGGTACGGAAAGTATTCAGACCCCCTTACATTTTTCACTCTTTGTTATATTGCAGCCATTTGCTAAAATTATTTAAGTTAATTTCTTTTCCTCATTAATGTACACATAGCACCCCATATTGACAGAAAAACACAGAATTGTTGACATTTTTGCAGATTTATTAAAAATTAAAAACTGAAATATCACATGGTCCTAAGTATTCAGACCCTCTGCTCAGTATTTAGTAGAAGCACCCTTTTGATCTAATACAGCCATGAGTCTTTTTGGGGAAGATGCAACAAGTTTTTCATACCTGGATTTGGGGATCCTCTGCCATTACTCCTTGCAGATCCTCTCCAGTTCTGACAGGTTGGATGGTAAACGTTGGTGGACAGCCATTTTTAGGTCTCTCCAGAGATGCTCAATTGGGTTTAAGTCAGGGCTCTGACTGGGCCATTCAAGAACAGTCATGGAGTTGTTGTGAAGCCACTTCTTCATTATTTTAGCTGTGTGCTTAGGGTCATTGTCTTGTTGGAAGGTAACTCTGGAGAAGGTTTGCGTCCAGGATATCCCTGTACTTGGCCGCATTAATCTTTCCCTCGATTGCAACCAGTCGTTCTGTCCCTGCAGCTACAAAAAAAAACCCACAGCATGATGCTGCCACCACCATGCTTCACTGTTGGGACTGTATTGGACAGGTGATGAGCAGTGCCTGGTTTTCTCCACACATGCTGCTTAGAATTAAGGCCAAAAAGTTATATCTTAGTCTCATCAGACCAGAGAATCTTATTTCTCACCATCTTGGAGAACTCCATGCAGGCTTTCATGTGTCTTGCACTGAGGAGAGGCTTCCGTCAGGCCACTCTGCAAAAAAGCCCCGACTGGTGATGGGCTGCAGTGATGGTTGACTTTTTACAACTTTCTCCCATCTCCCGACTGCATCTCTGGAGCTCAGCCACAGTGATCTTTGGGTTCTTCTTTACCTCTCTCACCAAGGCTCTTCTCCCCCGATAGCTCAGTTTGGCCAGACGGCCAGCTCTAGGAAGGGTTCTGGTCGTCCCAAACGTCTTCCATTTGAGGATTATGGAGGCCACTGTGCTCTTAGGAACCTTAAGTGCAGCAGAAATGTTTTTGTAACCTTGGCCAGATCTGTGCCTTGCCACAATTCTGTCTCTGAGCTCTTCAGGCAGTTCCTTTGACCTCATGATTCTCATTTGCTCTGACATGCATTGTGATCTGTAAGGTCTTATATAGACAGGTGTGTGACTTTCCTAATCAAGTCCAACCAGTATAATCAAACATTTCTGGACTCAAATGAAGGTCTAGAACCATCTCAAGGATGATCAGAAGAAATGGATAGCACCCGAGTTAAATATATGAGTGTCACGGCAAAGGGTCTGAATACTTAGGACCATGTGACATTTCATTTTTTCTTTTTTAATAAACCTGTAACAATGTCAACAATTCTGTTTTCCTGTCAATATGGGGTGCTATGTGTACATTAATGAGGAAAAGAAATGAACTTAAATGATTTTAGCAAATGGCTGCAATATAACAAAGAGTGAAAAATGTAAGGGGGTCTGAATACTTTCCATACCCACTGTATATCTTTTATTTATTTTTTTTTTTACATATGATATAAAGGGTACATAAAAATGATCTAGAATATGAAATTCATTTATTGGTGTACTCCGTCCATTAGTGATGTTTAGCTGTTTTCTTACAGGAGCTCTGTTAATATGTTTGCGTGTTGGATTCTAGAACATCAATTACTTTGTGCACTATGACTAAATTTACTATTATTTGTCAGTGGTGTAGCAGGTCATGTTGCTGCCTTGTAGCTCTGGGGTCCATAGTTCACACCCAAAGCTTCATCTGGGTTGTTCCTGTTTCACTACCTTATTTTCTTTACGTTTTTCACTTTTTGTTTTAATGTTGATTTAAAATAGACAAGCATTACACCAATCCTAAAACAAAAGGGGTGGTAAACTTCACAACGCTAATGATATAATAAAAAAAATCATTGTACTCCTTTGTTTAAAAAAAATAATAAAAAATTACACACAAAAAAACATTTGTTTTAAAGTTTTATTCTAAAAAAGCCTTCAACATAGTTGTTAAAGTGCTGACAAAAAAAAACCTATTTACAGTCACTTCACATTAGAATTTTGTCTCTGTTAGTCTCCATGTGGTTTTGGCAATGAGATACAGTGCACACGCACATACATTTTTATTTTGAGTCTTTATCCCTCATGTGGGTCCTAACCCACATAACTGTGCACATGACTGTGTGTCACTTCTTATTGGGGACTACTCCGTCAGAGTAGTCCTCCAAAACACCATTCAGATGATCGTTGTGAGTCTTGAACCGTCTCTTCTTCTGTGTCACTGGCTTCTTCCTCTTTTGGATTGGTGTCTACAGAAGATAAAAGTTTAAAAATGGATGAGATGAACTTTATACAGTGGCATTTTAATGCACCTTTCACGTTGATGGCAAGGCGTGTTTGTACTTTTTGGGTGGATTCACCATATAAAAATTGTACAATTGATTTTATATAGTCAAAGAGAAAGAGATGATTTAGCATTTTGGGTCTCCAGTGTTTTCTTTTGTTTTGTTAACAGTTAGAGGTCAAGTTTGAACTTTATAACTTTGTCTTATTGAACATTTTGTTTGACTTTTTCAATTCAATTCATTTTTATTTGTATAGCGCTTTTAACAATGAACATTGTCTCAAAGCAGCTTTACACAGATAATGTGGTGATAAAAAATGAATATGTTCTTTATCAGTGTAAGTTTGTCCCTGATGAGCGAGCCGGTGGTGACTGGGGCAAGGAAATACTCCCCGAGATGGCATAAGGAAGAAACCTTGAGAGGAACCAGACTCAAGAGGGAACCCATCCTCATCTGGGTTGCACAGAATCTCCATTAATTGCAGATAAACAATGTTGTGGGGTGCAGTGATGATGATCAGAAGCAAACTGTAGTCCTGAGTCAATGTAGCAGACTGTTGACATTAACCAAGTCCAAATCCCTCCTCAAAGCTCCCATTCTTACTCCAGAATATCATGGAACCACCCAAGGCGTTGATGAGAAACCGTCCCTAGTTGCACAGAGTGGCCTCTAATCGAAGAGAACACTATCCAGAAGCAGGCTTGGACGAAGTGGGAAGATCCACAGAGGGCTCTCTAGTTGGCATAGGATACTTCTTGAAAATGGATTCGAACTGCAACTGATTGATATTTTTGCACTCCATAAGTAAAAATTGACATAAAACATGTCAATCAGATGGGAAAAAAAAATTCCCTTTCGAGTCTGGTTCCTTTCAAGGTTCCTTTATCTCATATCACCACTCAAAAAGCTTACTCATCAGGGGAAAATGAATATATAAAAGACATTCCTTTAAAATGTGTTTCCTAAACCTATGTGTACCTAAATGCACACCATTCACCTTGACTGTTGATTTCTGTAAAGCTGCTTTTAGACAATGTCTGTTGTGAAAAGCGCTATAGAAATAAACTTGACTTGACTATGTATTTCTTCAAAGCTGATTTTTGACGGTATCCGTTATTAAAACAGCTATACAAATAAATTGGATTAAACGATATATTAAAGATGTATGTATACGCACTATTTTCTTTGATCCTGTATCCTGCATGGATGAGATGCCCTGTCTCTTCAGGTACTCTTCAATCTTGTCATCGTCTATGGAATCCACTGGAACACTGCGCCACAGCTTCTGGAACTCTGCATGTGACAGAACACACGTTCCACACTAACCAAAACTGTACACCTACACTAACTGCACGGTCCATTAAAAATGCGTTTAATTTTCAAGTAAAAGTTAGTTCCATTTCAGGCAACGAATTTGATCACTAACATGGTATGCATAATTTAGAAGTCATTGGGGAATTCATTATAATCCCTTATAGGAGTTTACTTTAAGCTAACGAAAGTTGACAGAAAACACACATTTCGGCACAGTAAGCAGAAAGTTTCAGACAGTGAGGAATTAAAAGGCTTTGAATGGGATTACGGAGATTTCTGATTAACAAGACGGTTTTGGATTTAGATTTGGATCACTGCTATGCTAATCAACCAATTGCCACATCTTATTTTAATTAAGAAATACAGAGCAAAGGGGAGCAACAGGACAGCAGTAAATATGTTGCCCTGTGGTTCACCGAAGCAAGATTCTTATCCAGTCCTTTGAACTTCAAGCTGTTTACAGGTCATTTTTTTACTAAATGTAACTGTTGTTTGTAATACACAGGCACGTGGGGCGTGCGGTGTGATTTCTAGCTCACACTGACTCACCTTCATCGACTTCGAAGTGACAGTGTTTGTCATTGTAGAAGAGAATCTTTTTCTTGTCAGGTCTGGACACAAATATGATCTGATCTCCAAGAGCCTATGCACAGAATTAACAAAAGAAGCTGAAAAGAAATTCCATCTAAAAACATTGAGAAGTTTTCAGCTGATACTTCAGAAACATTTGAAAGTTTAGACAGCAATGCAGAGTAAAGTTTCTTGGAGTAAAATGTCCATGTTATTCATATCCTTAGACCTAAACCTGGTTATGGCAAATTATGAAATCTCCTGTAGATTTATAGAACAAACTTTTTATTAGTATTTATTATTAAGTTTTTATATATATATATATATATATATATATATATATATATATATATATATATATATATATATATATATATATATATATATATATAAAATAATTATAATATTCATATAGAAATTATTAAGAAAAGGTTAAAACATTTTTGTTAGTAGTGGTATGATAGGCTGAGAGGTAACCCAGCCATTAGGGAGGCACAAGCCAGTGCACTCTTAGTGCCGGTCCCAAGCCCGGATAAATGGGGAGGGTTGCGTTAGGAAGGGCATCCAGCGTAAAACATGTGCCAAATCAAATATGCGGGTCACGATTAAGAATTTCATACCGGATCGGTCGAGGCCCGGGTTAACAACGACCGCCACAGGTATCGTTAGCCAACAGGGTACCGGTGGAAATTGGGCTACTGTTGGCCGAAGGAGGAGAAGGAGAGGAGGAAGACGTCTACAGAGACGGCAGGGAAAGGAGAAGTGTAGGAGAGTGGAGGTTCGGGTTGGTACTTTAAATGTTGGTACTATGACTGGTAAAGGGAGAGAGATAGCTGATATGATGGAGAGGAGAAAGGTAGATATGTTGTGTGTTCAGGAGACCAAGTGGAAAGGGAGTAAGGCCAGAAACATTGGAGGTGGGTTCAAACTGTTCTATCATGGTGTGGATGGAAAGAGAAATGGTGTAGGGGTGATTCTGAAGGAAGAGTACAGTAAGAGTGTAGTGGAGGTGAAGAGAGTTTCTGATAGGGTGATGAACGTAAAGCTGGAAGTTGAAGGGATGATGATAAATGTCATCAGTGCCTATGCTCCACAAGTCGGCTGTGAGATGGAGGAGAAGGAAAGATTCTGGAGTGAATTAGAAGAAGTGGTAGATGGTGTACCTAGAAATGAACGATTGGTGATTGGGGCAGACTTTAATGGACATGTAGGTGAAGGAAACAGAGGTGATGAGGAAGTGATGGGTAGGTATGGCCTTAAGGAGAGGAATGTGGAAGGGCAGATGGTGGTAGATTTTGCTAAAAGGATGGAAATGGCAGTGGTGAATACGTATTTTAAGAAGAAGGAGGATCATAGGGTGACTTATAAGAGTGGAGGAAGGTGCACACAGGTGGATTATGTTCTATGTAGGAGATGCAACCTGAAGGAGATTGGAGACTGTAAGGTGTTGGCAGGGGACAGTGTAGCTAGACAGCATCGGATGGTGGTCTGTAGGATGGTTTTGGAGGCGAAGAAGAAGAGGAGGAGAGTGAGGACTGAGAGAAGAATAAGATGGTGGAAACTGAAGGAGGAAGAGTGTGGTGTGAGGTTCAGGGAAGATGTCAGACAGGGGCTCGGTGGTGGTGAAGAGGTGCTGAATGATTGGGAAACTACTGCAGGAGTGATAAGGGAGGCAGCTAGAAAAGTACTTGGTGTGACATCTGGGAATAGAAAGGAAGACAAGGAGACGTGGTGGTGGAATGAGGAAGTGCAGGAGAGCATAAGGGGAAAGAGGTTGGCAAAACAGAAGTGGGATCGACAGAGTGATGAGAAAAGTAGGCAGGAGTACAAGGAGATGCGGCAGCAGGTAAAGAGGGATGTGGCGAAAGCCAAGGAAAAGGCATATGAGGAGCTGTATGAGAGGTTGAACACTAAGGAAGGGGAAAAGGATTTGTACCGATTGGCCAGGCAGAGAGATCGAGCTGGGAAGGATGTGCTGCAAGTTAGAGCAATAAAGGATGGAGATGGAAATGTGTTGACTAGTGAGGAGAGTGTGTTGAGAAGGTGGAGGGAGTATTTTGAGCAGCTGATGAATGAGGAAAATGAGAGAGAGAGAAGGTTGGATGATGTGGAGATTGTGAAGCAGGAAGTGGATAGTATTAGTAAGGAGGAAGTGAGAGCAGCGATTAAGAGGATGAAGAGTGGGAAGTCGGTTGGACCAGATGACATACCGGTAGAAGCATGGAGATGTTTAGGAGAGATGGCAGTGGAGTTTTTAACCAGATTGTTTAACAAGATTCTGGAAGGTGAGAGGATGCCTGAGGAATGGAGAAGGAGTGTGCTGGTACCGATCTTTAAGCATAAGGGAGATGTGCAGACCTGCAGTAACTACAGGGGAATTAAGTTGATCAGTCACACCATGAAGTTATGGGAAAGAGTAGTGGAAGCCAGGCTGAGAGAAGAGGTGACCATCTGTGAGCAGCAGTATGGTTTCATGCCGAGGAAGAGCACCACAGACGCATTATTTGCTTTGAGAATGTTGATGGAGAAGTATAGAGAAGGACAGAAGGAATTGCATTGTGTATTTGTGGATTTAGAGAAAGCGTACGACAGGGTGCCGAGAGAGGAGTTGTGGTATTGTATGAGGCAGTCAGGTGTGTCAGAGAAGTATGTGAGGGTGGTGCAGGACATGTATGAGGACAGTGTGACAGCAGTGAAGTGTGCAGTAGGAACGACAGACTGGTTCAAGGTGAAGGTTGGACTGCATCAAGGATCGGCCCTGAGCCCTTTCCTGTTTGCAGTGGTGATGGACAGGTTGACGGACGAGGTCAGACAGGAGTCTCCATGGACTATGATGTTTGCGGATGATATTGTTATTTGTGGTGAGAGTAGTGAGCAGGTTGGGAAGAGCCTGGAGAGGTGGAGGTACGTGCTGGAGAGAAGGGGAATGAAAGTCAGTAGGAGTAAGACAGAGTACATGTGTGTGAATGAGAGGGAGGGCAGTGGAGTGGTGCGGTTGCAGGGAGAAGAGGTGGAGAAGGTGGAGGAGTTCAGGTACCTGGGGTCAACAGTGCAGTGTAATGGAGAGTGTGTTAGGGAAGTAAAGAAAAGAGTGCAGGCAGGGTGGAGTGGGTGGAGAAGAGTGACAGGAGTGATTTGTGATAGTGGAGTATCTGCAAGAATGAAAGGGAAAGTTTATAGGACTGTGGTGAGACCTGCGATGTTGTATGGTTTAGAGACAGTGGCATTGAGTAAAAGACAGGAGGCAGAGCTGGAGGTAGCAGAGCTGAAGATGTTAAGGTTTTCGTTGGGAGTGACGATGATGGACAAGATTAGAAATTAGTTTATTAGAGGGACAGCGCATGTTGGACGTTTTGGTGACAAGGTGAGGGAGGCGAGATTGAGATGGTTTGGACATGTGCAGAGGAGGGACATGAGTTATATTGGTAGGAGAATGCTGAGGATGGAGCCGCCAGGCAGGAGGAAAAGAGGAAGACCAAGGAGGAGGTTTATGGATGTGGTGAGGGAAGACATGCAGGTAGTTGGTGTGAAAGAGGCAGATGTAGAGGACAGGGTGGTATGGAGACGGATGACCCGCTGTGGCGACCCCTAATGGGAGCAGCCGAAAGAAGAAGAAGAAGAAGATAGGCTGAGAGGTCACATGGGACTTCAAAGAACTATTACAATATTATCCATGATGCACTGAACCCTTTAGTTTTCTATACACTTGTAAATCGTCTTATTATCTTAACTAGGGCTGGGCGATATGGCCTAAAAAAAAATCCGATTTGCGATTTAAATCGATTTTTTTTTTCCCCTGCTTAAAATCAATCTGCATATGACAAAGAAAATGTAAAAAAAAAAAAGGTTTAACTTTATTAAATAAAGTTCATTTACCCTTCTGGGATTATAACCTACATGTGGTTAAAGTGCAATCAGAAACAACAAGCCAAAAATACAAGATGGCAGGCCCTGCCATTGTAAATTGTGAAAATAGAACGTAACATAACATAAAATGAGCAAACCTACAAAGAAAAATGTTTTATGAGTGTTTAAATGTGGAACCTGATTGAAAATGAAGTGATGTTTGGAGTGATTTTGCCTTTACTTTTCTCCAAAACTCCACAGTAAAATTTGTTGAAATTATAAATAAGAATATAATAGACAGGGAGATTCTAAATAAGAATTATTTGAAAGATTGAGTAAACCTCAAAAAAATGTTTTATGAGTGTTTGAATATGGTGATTCAAATGCTCTGATTTTTCTGTTTAACGGAAACGCCGTTCTGAAGCGTCTTTACAGGTATTTTGACCGCTCCCACCACCCATACCGTAAGTGTACGATTAGAAGTGCAACACTAAACAAAGTGCGGCTGCTTAACCGCGTATTTTCAAGATGCGGCTGCTTAACCGCAGTCCTGTGCTGCCGCTGTCTTGTTCATTTCGTAGGGTCCTACATCTCTCCTACTCGACAGCATGCCTCTGTTTGAGGTGCTGCAGTAAATTGGTGGTACTGCTACCTTTGCTTGCTCGCTGCCATGTTATTGTTGGACATTAAAGAGAAACCCGATTTTTATTAAAACAGATCAATGTAAACTACACATTCGAGTTAATCGATAAAATCTATTTATCGCCCAGCCCTAATCTTAACTAAACAAAAGTTGTTGTACTTTAATGGCCTTGGCAGCATTGGGCAGGCCCTCTTCCACATCGTCCAGCAGTACTCCTCCTAACCCCTGCTGGTCATGCTTATCCAGCAATCTGAGCAGTGCTTTCTTGTCTTTCAGATGGTATTTAGGTTTAAATGCGTATTTCCCTTCACGCACATCAATTTTGGGGTTACTTGCCAAGGCCTGAGAAAGTGGAACAGAAAAAGACAAACAAATAATGTTATATTTACACCAAAAATATAATAAAATTGAAACCACCTTGACCCTGTCGAAACCTGAAATGATTAAAAGCACCATAGACAGCAATTAACACCGGTGGAGCTAAACTGTGGCATAGCGTAGCAAATACCACCACTCAGAACTGATTTTCACTGGATTAGAGCCACTATACAGTTGTGATTTGTATCCAGCAACTTAAATCTTATTAATTGGCATAAGGCCAAAGCACATTTCTCATACAGCATGCTGGAAATGATGGAAAAAAAGAAACCCATTTTTAAATAACATACTGAACATTAAAGAAAATAGGATGAGTTTATTTATAATGCACCTCAGACATGAGCCATTGCTTCTGCTTCAAGCCAATGTCCAACAGCTTAGTCTCATCTAAAATCTCCTCCAGGGATAGTGGATGAGTGTCTCCTCTCTGATGCCTCGTCTAGGGAGTGAGAGAGAAGAAAAGAAAGCATTCAAATGTAATTAGTGCTGTGTCAGCCAGTAACACAAGATTGGCAGCCATGTGTGCTATCCTGAGTACATGGGCTTGCATACAGAGACATGATACAATCTGGCATAAACCCGTAAACAAAATGTTTTTCTTGGGCCCGAGTCAGAGAATGATGTCAGGCCGAAATCTAAGCTAATAAATGTCCTTCAACAAAAACACATGCTCTTCATGCATGTCCTCCTGTTTACACCACACACAAACATTAAAACAATCTGCATAATATGGAGTAAAGCTACAAAAAAACATCTCTGACCCTTCAAGGTATTGACTCCACAAGAAGGTGTGCTGTGGTATCTGGCAGCAAGATATCGTCAGCAGATTCTTTAAGTCTGTAATGAGATGGGGCCTCTATGGAACATACTTGTTTGTTCAGCACATCTCTCAGATGCTCAATCAGATTGAGATCTGGCTAATTTGGATGCCAAGACAACACCTTGATCTTTCTCAAACCTTTCCTGAACAATTTTTGCAGTGTTCCAGAGGCAAAATCCTGCTGAAACAGGGCATCAAAGAATATCAGAGCCATGAAGATGTAGACCAAGTCTGCAAGAATTTTTAAGTAGGTGGTACATGTCAAAGCAAAATTCACATGAAAGCAAGGATTTAAGGTTTCCGAGCAGAAAATTGCACAGAGCATCACAATACCACCACCTACTTCCGTTCTTCCCATCTTCCACACCGTATCCCAGGAACACATCACAAGACCTGTTGTTTTAGAGATGTCCTGTTCCAGTTCTCTAGCCAACATAACTTGTATTTTTCAATGCCGCAAAACCTTCGCACGTGCCCATTATTCCACCTTCCAACATATCAACTTCAAGAACAGACTTATCTTCCTGCCTAACATATCCCACACTCCAAAAGAGCTGGAGAGGTCGAGCGATTGAGCGTGCTGATTTTTGGCTTTTTTTTTTTTTTTTATTATTATTTATCAGCACCGGCTGTTTGTGCTACAAATTAGGCCGATAAGGCCGGCGTGTCTGACACACCAAACCGTGCATGTACGTTCTGTGCTTGCCTGAGAGAACATAACTCTCCCATGATGATTTACGTAATTCAAAAACCATAATTACTTTAAAACATTTACAATAATATGTTGTCTTTATGCTTTGTGTTGAGTTTGGTTTCACTAATAATAAACATACAATTGCATAAATCATCCATATTTGTCCATGTCCATTTTGATTAGAGTATTAAAAACTTAGTATTAAAAGTATTAATTTATGGTACATTTAGAACAGATAATGTGTGATTAAGTTGCGATTAATCGTGAGTTAACTTATGACGATCAATTGTGTGCTGGTACTGATCTTTAAGAATAAGGGAAATAAAGTTGATCACTTACACCATGAAGTTATGGGAAAGAGTAGTGGAAGCCAGGCTGAGAGAAGAGGTGACCATCTGTGAGCAACAGTATGGTTTCATGCCGAGGAAGAGTACTGCGTGTGATATTTGCTTTGAGAATGTTGATGGAGAAGAATATATAATTTCAGAAGGAGTTGCATTGTGTGTTTGTTGATTTAGAGAAAGCATACGACAGGGTGGAGAGAGGAGTTGTGGTATTGTATGAGGAAGTCTGGTGTGGCAGAGAAGTATGTGAGGGTGGTGCAGGACATGTATGAGGACAGTGTGACAACAGTGAAGTGTGCAGTAGGAACGACAGACTGGTTCAAGGTGGCGGTTAAACTGCATCAAGGATCGGCCCTGAGCCCTTTCCTGTTTGCAGTGGTGATGGACAGGTTGACGAACGAGGTCAGACAGGAGTCTCCCTGGATTATAATGTTTGTGGATGATATTGTGATTTGTGGTGAGAATAGGGAGCAGGTTGAGAAGAGCCTGGAGGGGTGGAGGTACGTGCTGGAGAGAAGGGGAATGAAAGTCAGAAGGAGTAAGACAGTACATGTGTGTGAATGAGAGGGAGGGCAGTGGAGGGGTGCGGTTGCAGGGAGAAGAGGTGGAGGAGTTCAGGTATCTGGGGTCAACAGTGCAAAGTAATGGAAAGTGTGTTAGAGAAGTAAAGAAAAGAGTGCAGGCAGGGTGGAGTGGGTGGGGAAGAGTGATAGCAGGAATGACTTGTGATAGAAGGGTATCTGTGAGAGTGAAAGGGAAAGTTTATAGGACTGTGGTGAGACCTGCGATGTTGTATGGTTTAGAGACAGTGGCACTGAGTAAAAGACAAGAGATGGAGCTGGAGGTAGCAGAGCTGAAGATGTTAAGATTTTCATTAGGAGTAACGACGATGGACAGGATTAGAAATTAGTTTATTAGAGGGACAGCGCATTTAGGACGTTTTAGACGTGTGCAGAGGAGGGACATGGGGTATATCGGTGGGAGAATACTGAGGATGGTGCCACCAGGAAGGAGGAAAAGAGAAAGGCTAAGGAGGTGGTTTATGGATGTGATGAGGGAAGACATGCAGGTAGTTGTTTTGGAAGAGGCAGATGTAGAGGACAGGGTAGTATGGAGACGAATGATCCGCTGTGGTGACCCCTAATGGGAGCAGCCGAAAGAAGAAGAGTTTTATAAATGTTGATTACCAGCTTACTCTAGTTAGTGTGTATCACTAAACCTGAAATATTATACAGGGCTGGACAATAGGGACTGCTCGATTACCTGGGGCCGGCAGGACAGACACTTGGAACAAAATCACTCACTGCTCCTGACTGAATAACTTTCTTAGCTTTCTTTTTATTTAAGTAATGAATGTTATGCTGTGTTTTAATTTCTATTGCTTTTTTCGGTTTCTTTATGTGTGTGTGTGTGTGTGTGTGTGTGTGTGTGTGTGTGTGTGTGTGTGTGTGTGAGAAAGAGAGAGAGAGAGAGAGTGCTTGAGTGAGAGGGGTGTGTGAGAGAAGGAATAATCATATAAACCCGTTTTTTCAACTATTTCAACCACCCAGATACAAAAGATCTCTAATGCCAAGAATGAACCAACAAGTTCAAATAAACTTTCTGCATCCCAGCAAAATTTGCAACAGCTTTTCTGAGTGACTCAAAAGAACTACAAACCAAAACGGACTGGATGCACAGGACTACCACTCACAACGACGAAGGAGACAGTAGCTAAAAGGGTGACTGTTCCAAAGAAAAGCAAAATAAGTCATCTAATTGACAAACATCATGAAAATAAAATATAAACGTTACTTAATACTTGTTTCTCTATGAGAAGTTTTTATTTATTTAAATAAATATTTATTATGTCAACAGTTAAATATGTGCCTGTAGTGCATGTTTAATACATAATTCATTTATACAGATGTTTCTCCAGGAATATATAAAGAGTTTGGGAATTTTAGAGAAATACTTGCATAACATTTGAACAAAACCTATTAGTTTTCAGTCAAGTAAATTCTGCTGCAGATTTAGTCGACTTAAATCTTATGGTATATAGTTGACTATAACTAGACAAAAAACAATTCAGATAACTTAAATATAACAAACTAAACACCATTTCAGTCAAAGTTTAAGACTAAATCTAAATATGTTGTCAAAATTAACACTGGTTTAGGCTACAGTTATGCTCGGGTACCAAAACCTGCTACCAAGTGCACTGATTGAAGAGGCTTGTGTTGCAATAAATGTTCAATTACCTCAATTTTCTGTATCACGTCTTTTAACCATTAGATTTATGGTATGAGGGAAAAAAAAAAAAAAGAAAAGAAAATCGGCCAAAAAATCTGCATCTCTCGGCCATCGGCTGTCTGACATCTAAATTGGCATCGGCCAGAGAAAAAAAAAACATATTGGTCCACCTTAGAGACAATATGGGTACAATAATGAGTGTCTCCAGGCAACAGTTAATCATGGTGAAGGTTCCTTGCAAATTTGGGGCAGCATTCCTGCAAAAGGAGTTAGAGATTTGGTAAGGATTAATGTAGGTCAATTAATGCTGAGATTGCAGAGACCATCAGGGTGGGGCCTGATTGGCCCTAAATTTATTCTGCAACAGGACCAATGTCATTAAGAACCATCTTCAGTGTCAAAAAGAACAAGGAGTCCTGAAAGTGATGGTTTGGCCTCCACAGGTGGTTAGTTCTCCAACATGGCTGGAAAACTGCTGACTTCCTTCAAAAACTGTGTGCAAGAACCGAAGAGCCCTGAGGAAACTCACTTGGACATGTGTACAACATGCACAGAAACTCCACACACAAACTGTTCACCTGAGAGCTGAACCAGGAGTGAACCAGGGATCCTGTAGCTGTGGAGCGGCAACATTTAAAATGTTTAACATGTAAAAGCATCCAGGACATTAGTGCTACAATCTACAACAGCTTTGGACTCCAGGTGGTCAGATTCTTCAACAACCATCTCAGATAAGACCATCTGTCTTCCCAGAAGCCATGTTTGCTTATTTATGCATTATATATGCTGCTTACTCTCGCATCGCATGCTGCTGGTTATGCTGCATATAATCTGCACAGTCAGGCTGCTGAACATTGCACAGTTATGTGGATCCTGAAGATAATGATGATGCTGCTGTTATTAAGTGTAATGACTCAAACTGGCCTGTATTAATGCTCACATTTTCTAAATAGACATGCTGTCTATTTGCAGGACAGCACCACAATCAACTCCTTACTGTTATTGATTAATCATACAATTCAACTATAGTAGCTTAAAATCTTAAATCTTTCTGCAGTTGAAATATTTCTGAATATTTTTATATTGATAGTGTTTCAGCAATAAGGAACCAGTGTGTGTTTGTGAATAAGAAAGATACTTTATAAGCTATTTTTTAATTGAACACTTTGTTTCTTCTCAAAAGGCTTCCTATTGTACATATAGCAAATAAGCTTTTGTTTATTTCTACAGTTTATACAACAACCCTCTTTTGGTTTGAAGTCTGCATTGGTTCACTCCTGCACTGGTTCTGGGCCTCAGGACTCAGACATCACTCAAGATTTTTTTCTCTAATATTTTACCTTCATGTAGTTGACGATTCGTGCCAAGACTCCAAACTTGTAGCCTGAGCTTCCAGAGAGAGCTTTGAGATTAAAGGATCCATTACTGGAGTCTGAAAAAAATAAAAATAATAAATAAACAAATGCATTAGGACCAGCCACTTACAACTAATCAGTGACTTTCTTTTTTTTTTGGTACACATTTATTGGTAAGTCACAAATGAATAAGAAAGATTTGAAAATATATTGGAGATTATTTAATTAAATAAAATAAGAGAGATAGAAAGATAGATCTACCAGAAGTGCAAAAAGTAACAATCGTGCAAACAGTGCAGATAATAAATATGTATGATGATGTAGATAATAATAATAATAATAATGTGCCAGAGCACTTTCTTTTTGGTGAGTGAAAAAGGCAGATGATATAAACTTTAGGAAATAATTTAATGTAATGGAAATAATAAAGGTATAGCTTATCTTAATAATGTAATATAATAAAGGCATTTTCAAAATGATCAAATGATGATTTCTATCTTTTCCCAATTGTCAAGTGATACAATTTTGTTATGAAATAAAATTTTGAATGTTATAATTTTATATTTGATCTTTATTTAAAGTATTTGGTGCACACACAAAGACAATAACACACACCCGGTGCAAATTATTTTAAATTATTCCACCATTTTAAAAAAGGTCCATGCTGAAGACTGCTTTTTGAGAATAAAAGGTATTTTTTTCTCTTTTTTAATAGGAACATTAAAGAAAAGTCCACAGCCATGAAAGAAATAAGCAATCTCAGTGTAAAATCAACAAGACAGAGCTCACAGTCAAAAAAGGAACAATGCTGTGTACAGATACTGCATCGCTTCCTACTGAAACCTGTCCTAACCCCAACGGAGCTCAGCCAATCACGGCAGGCTTCACGCGTTATTAATGACGCGTGGGATGTGGCATCTGTTAAGGGACAGAGCGGCTGAGCAATGGTGATGCAGCAGGAAGTTGCAGGGTGGGGAAAGAAAGAAACAGAAAAAGGAGAAGGGCATTAGAGGGGCAGGAGACGTATCACGACGCATGGGCAGACGCTTCCACCGTCCTTCAGCTCAGCTTTACAGGTACTGCATTTCTTTCTTTATTTTTTATTAGGTTTATTTTGCAGAGCTGCAACAGCACAGCACAAAAAGATGACTCAAACCCACCCATGCACACACACACACACACACACACACACACACACACGCCACCCACCTGCCCACCCACACAAACACACACACACACTCTGACAGTGCACTCCTTGTTTACTATTCAGACAACAGATAAATTAATGCATAAAGGGCAGATACCAGATACTGTTGAAGACAAAAACAATAAAGGCGGATTTGCTCATTTTCAGTCTCGCTTTGCACCTGCTTGGTTCCTTAAAGTGAAAGAATGCAAAAGAAACAGCTCTGTAATTGTTATTTATGTTATTTATTAAATGACGGTATGCTATTTAGCTGCACAATCACTTAACACTACTACTGTGTGATAGGGCGGGGGGAAAGGGGGTGGTCACTTCTAAAAGACATATTGCACCTTCATCAGAGATACTCTTTTCCAATTTTAATAGCAACCCAACCAGAACTGTATGAATTGTATAGTCAAATGAAATCACTTCAGTGCTTAAACCCATAAATCAAGATAATAAGGATGTTTGTGTTGATACTGTGCTCAACACGTCAATAGATAATAGAGAATAGGCTTTTAAAAAAAAAATAATAATAAACCTTTGGGGGGCAACAGTGAGGAAAAGCAGATCATCTGGGATACAAAACAGAACAATGTGTGTTAAAATGAAATCCTGTCTATATGTACAGCGATGTGCGATGGACATTTAGAGACAGAAAGAGAGAGAGAGAGAGAGAGAGAGAGAGAGAGAGAGAGACAGGATATAGACAGACAAATGGAGAGGACATTAGTAGAAAGATGGATAGAGATGGGTTTTTTATAATAGCATCGCTACAAGTGTTCAATAGAGGGATGCACTAAGCACACACACAGCTGATCATATTGCACTGCTAACTAAATTACAACCTTCAATATGAATACGAATACAGTTAAGATGATAAGCAAAGCTATAGACACACGACTGCACAGATGATCACAAGCAATCAGTCACACATTTTCATGAGTCATTGTATGTATATATACACACATACAGCTATAAAATAAATTACTACTAACTACTAATACTACAAAATCAACAGTCTTGAAAAAATGGGCAATTTTTGTAGTGTAAAAATTAAAAAAAAATAATAACAGGACAGAACTTACATAAAAAGGAAAATACAATACAATAATCTACACCCCAAAACTAAAAGTGTTTGATTTTATTATACCACTTTTGAACAAGTGAAGAGTATCATCAGGCACACCTGGACTTTTGGTTGCTTTGTTGAGCTGGATGTATGCTTTAAGTAATTGTAATGCTGAATATGACATCCCTTTGCATCTTCAGCTTACTAGCAGACACCTGAAGCTTCTCCCCTAAATATTTTACAGGCATTTGAAGCTATTCATGATCCCCTACATTGTACCCCAGTTCGAAGCTGACTGAGGAAAAGCAGTCCTAAAGCAATATGCTACCACCACCATGCTTCATTGTGCGCATGTTCTTCTGATAGGGTTTTGTTTTTTCACACCAAACATACATTTTCTAATTATTATACCTTTTGGAATTGCCTGAGAGCATAACCAATTTTGGCACCTGGGTTGTGGTGACTTACAGCCTACCTTAAAGCCCAAACCCAGAAACAATATTAAAGGTTGTTGTCACATGAAGAGAGCAATTGGTAATTGTCAGATGTCCCTGCAGCTCCATTAATACTGCTGTAGGTCTAATGGGTGCCACACTGGCACTGGCACTCTCTCTCATTCACCATATGCTTGTATTTGTGCCTTTTCCTCCTAGATCACCATGACCGTTTCCAGTGGCATCCCTGCTTCAATCCAACAGCCGATCCCTTTCCACGATGGCTGGAACATTGCCTGCTTTGTAATCCTCCTCCTTTTCATAGTCACTGTGCTCTCCCTGGCTACCCTAGCTTTCCTCTACGAGCTGCTAGACTGCAGCTGCTTCAGCAAGACCAAGACTGTGTGCAACCGACGCAGTACCAGTGATGAAATTGTATAGCCTTATCGTGGGCATGGAAACCAATCCTGTACCATGGAAACAAGCAATGCAGGAAAGTGCAATTATGAAAGATGGACACCGAACACAATTTGGACGGATGAGGACTCAGAAAACAGTATCGGCAAAAACTAAAGAAATTTGTACCTTTCAATGCGTAATTCTGAGAAAGAAAATAAAAAAAAGGAACACAATGAATAAACACTGACTATATAATATTATTGTAAATAAAAGCGGTACTATCAAAACGGGAAGCAGTGACTAAGCATGGTTTAGTGACATTTGGCCGTCAGCCAACATAGTTGTTAACATCAAGGCCATACTAATCAAATTAAGATATAAAGATTCATATTCTGGTACACAGAGAGGTCTATGAAGAAAATGTCCAAAACAAGGGTTTCATAGTCTAGTCCAGGGGTGCCCAATACGTAGATCGCGATCTACCGGTCGATCAGTGTGGGTAGATCGCATGACGTAAAAAAAAAATAGATATTTATTTATGCATTTTTATAGTAGGTAGATCATTTTGACTTGGTCATTTTATAAGTAGCTCGCATGCTGAAAAAGTGTGTGCACCCCTGGTCTAGTCCATTATTACATTCATTATTCACTGCTGTGGGAGTATCGATTAAGGTGGTCAGGGGAAACAGAAGGCAATATGTGTGACCATTAGAATAGCGATCAGCAATTTCATTCAACTGCAAGATTTTTCCTGGGAAAGGAAATTTTTTCCCTCTTACTTTAATGTTATCAATTTCACCTCGTTAAATATTAATTGCAGGTGTGCAAAAGACAGCACCCCACCACACAATCACAGGAATGCCTGCTCCTGCAGTTATTTTGGTGGCCATATACTAATAATACATATGTAACCCAGCCATTAGGGTTGCACAAGCCAGAGCATTCTTAGTGCTAATATGCGGATCATAAACCTAAATTCCGGTCGAGGCCCCGGTTACCAACAACCGCCACTGGTATTGTTAGCCAACAGGGTACTGATTGGAATTAGGCTACTGCTGGCCAAAGGAGGAAAAGCAGAAGTGGAGTAGAGGGGAGGTTTGGGTGGGCACTTTAAATGTTTGTACTATGATTGGTAAAGGTAGAGAGGTAGCTGATATGATTGAGAAGAGAAAGGTAGATATGTTGTGTGTTCAGAAGACTAAGTGGAAAGGTAGTAAGGCTGGGAATATTGGAGGTGGGTTTAAATTTTCCTATCATGGTATGAAAGAAAAGACAAATGGTGTAGAAGTAATCCTGAAGGAAGAGTACAGTAAGAGTGTAGTGGAGAGTTTTTGATGAAGTTAAAGAAAAAGAGGAGAAGAGCGAGGAGTAAAAGAAGAATAAAATGATGGAAACTGAAAGAGGAAGACTGTAATGTGAGATTCAGGGAAGTTACGTGTGGCAGAGAAGTATGTGAAGGTGGTGCATGACAGCAGTGAAGTGTGCAGTAGGAATGATAGACTGGTTCAAGGTGGAGGTGGGACTGCATCAAGAATCGGCTCGGAGCCCTTTCCTATTTGCAGTGGTGATGGACAAATTGACTGACGAGGTCAGACAGGAGTCTCCATGGACTATGATGTTTGCGAATGATTTTCTTATTTGTGATGAGAGTCAGGAGCAGGTGAAGAAGAGCCTGGAGAGGTGGAGGTACACGCTGGAGAGAAGGGGAATGTAAGTCAGTGGGAGAAAAAGACAGTACATGTGTGTAAAAGAGAGGGAGAGCAGTGGAGTGGTGAAAGGGAAAGTTTATAGGACTGTGGTGAGACCTGCGATGTTGTATGGTTTAGAGACAGTGACACTGATTAAACAGAGGAGGCGAAGCTGGAGGTAGCAGAGCTGTAGATGCTGAGCTTTTCATTGGGAGTGATGAGGATGGACAGGATTAGAAATGTTTATTAGAGGGACATCGCATGGACATGTGTAAGCATGAGGAGAGACATGGGGTAGATCAGTAGGAGAATGCTGAGGATGGAGCTGCCTGGCAGAAAGAAAAAAGGAAGACCAAGGAGAAGGGTTATGGATGTGGTGAGAGAAGACATGCAGGTAATTAATTTGAAAAAAGCAGATGTAGAGGACAGAGCGGTATGGGGAAGGAAGATCCACTATGGCGACCCCTAAGAAGGCAAAAAAAAGGTATACTAATAATACATATATAAATTTTGTACACTGTGCTTTAGTGAATATCAGTGCTGCCTGTTGCATATCAACACTTGGATGGCTTTTGTTGGCACCTGTCTGAGCTTATGAGATTTCATGCTACACACATTCAGTTCCAATAAGCCTTAATGTCCACAAGCACATTTAAACAATCTGTAACAAAAGTCTGTAAAAAGAGCAATATGTAATACGTGATTTTTTTTGCACGTATTATAACGATGAATTTATTTCTATTTTTGCAGTGTATCTTAAAATACACTAGAGCTGAAAATATTTGTGCATGCGTGTGTGCATGTGTGCGTGTGTGTGTGTGTGTGCACGCACGCATGTGTGGTATGATGAATTATTTCTTTTGTTCATCATGACATAACTGCACAATCATTTTTTGCATTCATTACAGTAAACATAAGCAGTCCTGCAAACCCTAATGGTAATTCTTGGGTCATAGCCTCATTGCACATCCCAAAGGATGTCAAATATATGTCAAAATGTTAATATATTAAAAATATATGTCAAAAGATTGGAAACACTAGTCTTTGGTTTTTGAGAGACACATGCATGTTCCTTTTGTTGTATGCAAAAATAAAATCGGTAATGTAGCAGTGTGGCTTTACATTGACCAACCAAATAATGTAAATGTACATATGTCCCACTTCATTTTCATAGAAAAATCCTCCTTAAGCATGAAGAACAGCTTTACACACTCTCAGCATCCAAACAGTCCATTTCTACAAACATTCCTTTCACTTTGCAAAATAAGTTTCCAACCTTCCCTGATCCAAAACAACCCCAAACCATTACGCTTCCACCTCCATGTTTGACTGTGTGGGTGATGCAGTCTACGAACATCATCTCTCCTGTTCTCCATCTTACACAAGTTCTTCTTTTAGAGTCAGATAAGTCACATTTGGACTCATCTGCCAACAGAACTTTGTTCTAATCATTCACTGTATAACTCCTGTGTGTTTTGCAGGCTCTCGACAGGCTCCGTAAATTGTGCCTTAGCATTCGCACAATATGTTTAATTATTAAAAAATATAAAGTGTCTTCATACAATTGTATCACATTCAGAACTACACATTATAATATTTGTGTTACCAAAGAGGAGAAACTTCAAACAGGTAAATAAAGAAAAGCAGATCCATCACATGCATCTTAGCTGCAGTCTTTCAAACCGTATGTTTCACAACACATTTTAGGTTACATTAATGTTGCATGTCTCCTGTAATAAGCTGGTCAAAAATGTAACTGTTTTATCTGCAGAAGGTTTCTGGACTTACTTGCTCAGACATACGTTTGTAGTTCGGTCCAGAGATTTTCTGTGGGATTCAGTTTACAATGGCCATTCAAATTATTTCAGTGCGCTACCTTTAAGTTATGCTTTTACAGCTTTGGAGCGATGCTTGGAGCGATACCTTGACAACTATTTTCTTTGTTGAACAGTTGGAAGGTGATCTTTGGCTTACAAACCTAACCCTATTCTCTCCTCAGAGTGGGTAAGATCGGCTCAGCAGTTGGCAGGTTCTAGGTTACTGAACAAAAGGTTGAGGTTTTAAGTCTCAGCATCAGCAACATGCAACCAGGGTCCCTGGTGGTCTAGTGGTTAGGATGCGGCGCTTTCACTGCTGCGGCCCGGGTTCGATCCCCGGTCAGGGAACCAACCCCAGCCACTCTTAGTGCTGGTCCCAAGCCCGGATAAATGGGGAGGGTTGCGTTAGGAAGGGCATCCAGCGTAAAAACATGTGCCAAATCAAACATGCGGATGATCCGCTGTGGCAACCCCTGAGGGGAGAAGCCGAAAGAAAGTTATCAGCAACATGCAACCAAGGGAGCCGGCTGCTGGGCCCTTTAACCTTCTCTGCTCCAGGAACACTGTATAATGGAAGATTCAAACCCATAACTCCCCTAACCTCGTTATGGCAAAACTTCAGAGGGTGCCTTCATTTGGCCAGAGAACAATCCACTAAAACCTGGTGATCACCTTCAAACTTCCCACTGAGGTCAGTCCTGGAGCAAAGGGTTTCTGCCTGTGAGATATTCACTCCCTTAATTATGAATGAACATACATTAGTACCTCATGCCTTTTACCAGTTCCTTTGCTCATCTTGAGTGAGTTTACAATTTCTTGCTTGAATTTTGCTTGAATATTTTTTCCCTTGTATTAAGTATAAAGTATGGACAGTCACTAAAAGTCTCATGGCCATATGTGTCCTTTCTAAATAACAGTTCAAAAACTTGAAACTAAAAATGATTAAATACATTTCTAGAATTCAGATTGCATTAATTTCACCCACTGGAATTGGGATATGTATGAAATATATAGCGAATTTAATAAATAAATCTGTCCCTATTCATTGGTTTTACAGTGATCTCTGATGTTAACAATCAAAAGGAAATGACCTTCATGACGTTGCCAAAATAATCGTTATGCAAAATGAAATAAAGTGTTTTCTTTTTAACTGAGACTGAATATCTTTACTAGTGTTTTCAATAAACAATTGGTCTTTCTGGTACCAACTGTACCTGCAACAATGACCAGTTCAGCACTCGATCACAATCTTTTGTAATGATGCAAAACAAAAACCTGTATATTCTTCACAAAAAATTATTTATAGCTGACCCCCAAAAAATGACTCCATTCTGACAGTAAACCTGATCTGATTAACTCATCTCCCAACATGAACATGGTGATTATGGAAAACATTCTATATGCATAGGGTATGCCTGGAAAAAAATAAACACACACACACACACACACACACACACACACACACACACACACACA
>JAAIIK010000443.1:824695-857195 GCA_014706435.1 Silurus glanis
ACACACACACACACACACACACACACACACACACACACACACACACAACCTAACCTGCACTGTTTTTCGATCCTGAGGATGAGTCTTTGTCAGGTTTGCTCTTCTTTTTCTTGGAAGAGCCTGAGGCTTCGGAGGACGCCGGTCTCTTCTCGACTGCAGGAGTGGACAGAGCCCTCTTCTTAAAGAGTTCACGCTCTCGCAGCAGAGCCGGATCCATCCTACATATACACAAAATAAATCTAATAACATCTCATTTCAGTTGAGAGCTTAACAATCCAACCAATACAGTTAGCCATGTCCACAGCAGCACACTAACATATTACAGTGTATAGACAAAAGTATTGGAACAACTGAATTTTCCAGCCATATGTGGTTCCTCCCCCAACTGTACAGAAGGTCTATGTATGCGGTTACATGAAATTATTGCATCACTTGAACTAGGAGAGCCAAACCTGTTAAAGCATTACAGTAGCCCACAAAGCCACCTCCATGAAGATATGCTTTACATGGTTTGCAGTGGAAGATTTTCTGCTGTAGAGCTCTGCCCCTAAATCCTACTGAACTGGTTATGCAAACTGCAGTCCTTTAATAGACTGTATATATTTTAATGACAGTCTGAATCCATAGACATAATTCTTGAGTTGCTCAATAAATTCATGGATCTTATAACAGCCACTGGGTCTAAACATGGACTTCGATGTCTAAAAAGCACATTGCAATTTTATGCTCAGGTGTTCACAAACTTTAGTTTAGAAGTGTAGATAGCAAGCTGTAGCATAGCATGTTGAATATCATGTTAAATATCACTCACAAGCTTCACGTTTGCTAGACATGAATTTAGAACTGCCCAGCTGATATTTAGAGACATGTATAAAAGACAACACAGTTACTATGAGAACTTTGTGTTACTGTTAGGCCTGTGTGTCTAGGCCTGAACTCACATCTAAATGGATTATGTACCAAACCAAGTGCAATATCTTATCGTTTACACCTTATTATCTAGTACAATGATGTCCTTCTTCTGACACCATCCCTGCTCTTTTCTCTTACAGCTGTACAGTTGTCAGGCTGAAATACCATTTATCACATCTATCCTCAAATCATGTATTCAGCCACCTTACTGACTTATTTCATGATCAAAATCAGATCAATCTATGACTCTAATCCGCATTTCTCTGTAAAGGAAACAGATCATAACACTGAATATAAATATCATTAAGAATGAAACCGAACTCTTCCATACTGTTTCACAGACATTTCTATATAAAAATGGAGCCTACCTGATTATCCGACTACGATCTCCCTTCGACAGAAAGATCTCTTATCTCCTCTAATTTTTATATATTTTACTTTTTAATCCGAAGTTTATTAGTTGCTTTGGGGTTTTTTCAGTTCAGCATTGTAACGTAAAGTGAAGCCCCGCCAGTCTGACGACACACTTCCGAGAAAAGGACGACGCCGCACTTTTTCTTTGTTTCTCGGGCTTTTTCCTGCACCTCATTTCCGGACACGTGACGTCTCCTCCTTGTCCAGGATTGGCCCGTAGTGATTCGGTTCCTCGACTGGGATTAGACAAGAAATTTGACAAGCGCTAGCTCGTAGCCAATCGCTGAGAAGAAGGCGGAACTAATGGACAGCAGGTAGGAAATTGAACGGAGACATTTCAATTTGATGGATAACTTCACACGCCACCTTTTGTCCTGGCGATAAAAAAAAATACATAAATAAAAGTAAGGAAATACGTAAAATGTGTGCAAAGTGTGCGATTTGGACAATATAAAAAAAATCTTTCCTGATCTTTATAGATGCATAATTCACTCTATTTCGTCTATGCGTTAGGGGGCGATAGAGAGTTCCAGCTGTCTCTGAAACTCTTTTTAAAAATGGCATTACATTTTCCCTTTACTTCAACTAGGAGAGCCTAAACTGTTCCAGCATGACAATGCCCTTGTGCACAAAGCCATGAAGATACACTTCACATGGGTTGGAGTGGAAGATTTTGAGTGGCCTGCTATAGAGCTCTGTCCTCAACCTTATTGAACACCTTTGGAGTGAATTGGAACATTAATTGCACCCCAGGCCATTTCACCTGATCTAAATCAGTACCTGACACAAATCTCCACAAACACTCTCCACAAACTTTTGTGCGTATAGTGTATTAACTGTACTACTGCATTTGGTGGTCTGTTTCTACTATTTGAATAGGGTGGGATTTCATTTTCCTGTCTTTCTTTTATTCTCCTTTCGGTTTCTGAAAGTGGGCTGCCAGCATTGTGAGCAAGCTAAAAAAGAAGTGTGATAATAGCCATTCAAAACGCTGTCTCATAAAAAAATCTGCATGCCCAAGATCTGTGAAATATCCACAGTAGATTTCCAGTCAGGGCAATATTTATTTGCATACCAACACAGTTTTCATTATACCATAACAATGGATATGAAATTAAAGTGTAGACATTCTGCTTTAAATCAGTGGGTTAATATTTGGCAGGCTTGCCAAATTTTGGGGAGGGGTTATTCTTTAACAAATAAATAATTTCCAATTAACCTTCCAATTTAGTTATTTTGTTATAGTTTAAAAACATGGGTAGTGGAATGGATTGAAAAGAGTAATTAGTGTGTGATAAGTTCAGGTTGGGCAGTTCAGTAATACACAGTTGTGTGTGTGTGTGTGTGTGTGTGTGTGTGTGTTTGTACCGTTCAGTTCTGTGTGTTGAGGTACCTGATGGCTTGAGGGGAAAAAACTGTTGCATAGTCTGGATGTGAGGCCCGAATGTTTCGGAACCTCTTTCCTGATGGTAGGAGAGTGAAGAGTGTGTGTGAGGGGTGTGTGTGTGTGTGTGTGTGTGTGTGTGTGTGTGTGTGTGTGTGTGTGTGTGTGAGGGGTGTGTGGGGTCGTCCACAATGCTGTTGGCTTTGCGGATGCAGTATGTAGTGTAAATGTTCGTGATAGAGGGCAGAGGGACTCCGATGATCCGAGACGGTGCAGTTTCCAAACCAGGCAGTGATGCAGGTGCTCAGGATGCTCTCGATGGTTCACCGTAAAACATGATTAGGATGGGGGAGAGAGATGGGATTTTCTCAGCCTTCTCAGGAAGTAGAGGCGCTGCTGGGCTTTCTTGGTGATAAAGCTGGTGTTGCGTGACCAGGCGAAAGTTCTCCGCCAGATGTACACCAAGGATCTTGGTGCTCAGTGCTCAGATTGGTGGTGCTAGAGATGCTGTTCCCGATCTAGACTGACTGAGGTCTCTCCAGAGTGCACTGACTGGGACATGTTTAGGGAAGCTGCAACCAACACTGATGTTTTAAACATAAAATTTAGTTTAACACTATTATATGTGATTGTATGTATGATAATTGAATTGACTTGGATTTTACTGATATCATGCTTGCTTTTTCAGAGAACAACAAAAAAAAAGTCTGACATACAATAGGCCAGGTTTGAAAAACTTGAACTGTTGCACCGCTTTACTTGTAGCAACAATGAATTCACGGTGGTCAAGGAGGCGTAAATTTAACTTAATGATTATGTATGCAGAGTCAGAAATACTACAACAATTTAATGAAGCCGTTAGTAAACAAAGTTCTGTGTCACAGGAAAACAGTGTTGAAGCAGTAAAAGATTATGTTGAGTACCATAAGGTTATCATAGAGTCAGCTGGTTTAGACTGTAATGATTCAGTCACAGAGCAGTTCCCTGGTCCAATGTCTGATGAGGTTCTGTTGCATCCACCCTCTAGGCGGGATGTTGATAATGACACAACTGACTCATCAGACTTATACTGATTCAGAAGCTCCAACAAGTGAGTTTCTTTTAAGGAGTTTGCGATATTGGGCTTCTACCTTCTCTGTCTCACATGTTGCACTCACTGCACTTCTGAGTATTTTGCGAATGTTTCATCCAGAATTGCCCATAGATGCCAGGACAGTTCTTAGGACCCAAACCCATGTGTCCACAATAAAGATGGAGAGTGGGGAGTATTATCATTTTGGCTTGGCAAAGGGAATAGTGTCACGTTTGAAAAGCATAATCCGGCCTAAACAATTGCAAAAAGTTAAATTACAGTTCAATATAGATGGGCTTACACTATTTAAAAGTTGTACACTTCAGTTCGGGCCTATTCTTGCCATTGTTAATTGTAATTATACCAACATCCCTTCCTTGTTGGCCTTTACTGTGGTCTTAAAGCCATTTATTGATGATTTGACTGATGTTTCAAGGCATGGCA
The DNA here is from genome assembly GCA_014706435.1 of Silurus glanis. Taxonomy (NCBI): domain Eukaryota; kingdom Metazoa; phylum Chordata; class Actinopteri; order Siluriformes; family Siluridae; genus Silurus; species Silurus glanis. The sequence goes on from JAAIIK010000443.1 coordinate 828,922, forward strand.
TTATTTTCAATAGTCAAAACTTATTGGGGCAAGTACGCTCTATTGTGTGTGATGCCGCTGCTAGAGCCTTTGTTCAAAATACAAAATCTCACAATAGCTACTTAGTGGCAAAATAAAATGACATACCCAGAAACTGCTGCAAAGTTGAGAAGTGATTCTGATTTTAACGATATGATAGATGAAGACCACCATTGACTTTCTCCTTTAGCTGGCTTGGTAAAAATGGTTACCATGTTTCCATTAGATTTTATGCACGTATGCTGCCTTGGTGTCATTAGAAAACTTTTGAACTTATGGTTCAGAGGTAGATCACCTATCACTAGGTTGTCCACTCAAATTCTAGCAAAAATTTCTGAAAAGTTAATGCTGCTGAGTCCCTATATGCGTGTTGAGTTTAGCCAGAAACCAAGTTATCAGAACTTGATCGCTGGAAAGCAACTGATCTGCGCTCACTTATGTTGTATACAGGCCCAGTTATGCTTCAGAATAGCATTCAAATACAAATGCATGAGAACTTTATGTTGTTTTCTGTTACTATGAATTTGCTTTTGTCCTCTGGAACCCCAGAGGCCTTGATTGATTGTGCTCATGAATTGCTTGTCTCTTTTGTATGCCACTTTGGACAGCTGTATGGTAGACATGAAATAGTCTACAATATACACCAGCTGACTCATCTGGCTGGAGAGTATCATCTCTTTGGACCTTTGGATAATGTGTCAGCATTTCTTTTTGAGAATTATTTCAAAACGTATTTTTGTGCAAGCCCCGTACAGCAAGTAGTGAAAAGTCACAAAAGCCTCACAAGACCAACTTAAGTCAACCATAGTCCATAGCATAAGTCATGGCAAACAGTTTAGAAAAGCTGTCACTGAAAAGTACACTCTGTCTGTAATGCAAGGAGAATTGTGTGCAAATAGCTGGCCACATTGCCATTTTATGAAATATCATTGAGGTAGATGGCGTAGGGCTTTTTGTCATTCTTATTCTATCCATTTAGGCCAAACAACATAGGCTGGTATAAAGTGTGCAGGTTGCATGACAATCTTGATTAAGCCAGGCTCCGAGATATTAAACAAAAATATTTCCTTTGTCCTGACTAGAATGTCTTTATTGCCATGCCACTCAACAATAAGACAATGAATTGTATGTTGATTACAACATTCTTTTGCTGTTGTAAGCAGCTTGGACTTAACATAATTAATTCATCATTTATTTATTTTTCTTTTTTTTATTCTCTGCAAAGGAAAGTTTAAATTAGTGTTGTTGCATTCTGGGGGAGTTTCTTTCCTAAAAAATTAAGCATTGTTCAATTTCAAAATTATAGCACAGTAATTGTGCCACACAGCTGGCTTATTGGAGAGAAGCTTCTATGGCCACCATATCCACCCAAAGACACAGCCAAGGTGCGGGCTGCAGTTGAGCTACCCACTGAGGGATGGTTGACATATGAACCTGTTCGACACCTTGTAAGTTGAGGTAGATGTATAAGTTCAAATTAAGTATAAGGTCAAATTAGAATATTTCTGTGTACTAACAGCTGTTACACTAACAAAATTCAACGTGCAGGCACATATGTAGAAGCTGAGAAGAATTTGAAAAAATATCTACAGGAAAACTGTGACACAACTGATATGCAGTCTAATGAAAAAACAGTGAAGTTTAAAAAAGAAAATCCAGGTAACACTTGAAATGTCTTTGCATTAACTTCAGAAGGAACAGACGTTAAAAAAAGGGGAAAGGATAATAACAAAAATATAATTTCCAGATGTATCTGAAATGTGCTTTTCCTATTAGACCCAATCCTGTCTACAACAGAACATCAGAAGATACAGAAGAAGTTAAGAAAAGAAAGTTAATAAAGAAAGCTCTGTCTGGCTCCTATAATTCTATTTACAGGTAAAACAGTGATGTTTATGTAACCAAGACTGAAGTGTAAATATACAGTATTCAATTGTCTCATTTATGTGCACATACAAAAATGTAATTTAGCAAATGGTATACATTTAAAATGATCTGTTTCACTGCAGGCTCCAACAAAATGCAGGCTCCTGTTCAATCAGCTACCGGAGTCCAGACCTCTGTCCAGCCTTCTACCAAAAATCTGCCTACCCATCCCTTGGAGTCCTCTGACCAGATGTGCAGCACTTCTCAATACTTGACTGATTCAAGTGACTCATCAGTCCTGTCTGACATATACCCCTGCTAGGAATCATCTGTCAAGGATCAAGAGGGTATAAAATCCATAAGTGTTGTTTCCTATTTAATCAAATTACACAGTGCCCATGTGACATTTAATAAAATTTGTTTTATTTTGAAATGGTAGTTGTCAACCAAACCAGTACTTGCTTTGAGTGTAATTCCAGGCAGTTTATAACATTATGCTGTTAATCTTTCTTAAAATATATTCTGCATGTTAATGTGTTAGTCTGTTTACTAGTAATGTTTATTCTTGATGCAGATGCAAGGGATTCTGCAAGACAATTAATGAAAGGCAAGTGAGATATTGTCTACTTTCCTTAAATAGCATATTAAAAATATATTTGGAACTATAATATTTTTTTATTCTCCACAAGATGTTGCTTTACTACAGTTGATTGAAACTGTCACAGAACTTGTAATAGAAGTCAAAGAACTCTGGGAGGAACGTCAGGAATCCTTTTTCTAAGCAAACTCTGCCACCTTTGCCTGTCTCAGTCCCTTTGCACAATATTGATGAGCTTGAGAGAGCAGGGGAGATTTTACAGTCTAATTAAGCAAGGCAAATAATGGTTTGTGCTTCTGTGTAGAGCATTTAGTTAACCCATTTTTTAACCAGAGGTGGTTAAAACAGATGCTCATGTTTTAAAATACCCTGGTAAAAGTTGAAGTACTGACTATACTTTTTTACTCAAGCTAAAGTAAAGAAGTTTGGGCTCTGACATGTACTTAAGTAAAAAGTAACCATTACTACGTCCTGTTTAAGTGTCACGCTGGAGACTGGACATCACATCATATTAATATTATAGCTCTTACTCGATTTAAATATTTAATCGCAACTTAATCGCACATTTTTATCTGTTCTAAATATACCATATATTAATACTTTATGTTTTTGATATGCAACATGAACATGGAGAAATATGAATGCTTTATGCAAATGTATTTTTATTATTAGTGAAACCAAACTCAACATAAAGCATAAAAAGAAAGCATCTAAATCAGGGGTCACCAAGGTTGCGGTTGCCCGCAAGGACCGCATGAGTCGCCCGCAGGCCTTTTTTAAAAATAGCTCACCATAGCGCCACTTACCAGTGAGCTGCATCTAATTTTATTTTTTTGCTATTCTTTTTTAAATCACACTTGCATTGGTGTGAATTTGAAAATGACAATATTAAAATATAGATGCCTTGATATAGATGAATATCATTAAATATTAATAATAACATATAATTAAAGGTACATTTTAAGGTAAAAAGAGCAAATTTGTTATTTCAGAAGTGTGTATCAAACTGGTAGCCCTTCACATTTCACATCTCAGTTTCAAAAAGGTTGGTGACTCCTGATCTAAATTATGGTGGTTTAAAAAATGTAAATCAGCAGGACACCAAACTGAACGTTGCTATGTTCATAACGGAGCAACCGTACCTCTCCTAACTTTCATACCGATTACATAATCAGAGAATATTTGTATTTATTGTGAACTGGTTTATGTAAAAGACATTTCAAACTTTCTGTACGTATATGTATTATGTCTGTAAGGCAAGTATTCACTGAGATTCAGGTTGTTTTATTTATGTGTTGGTGAAGAGAGATGACAGAGACGGCAGAGAGCGCCCCCTGTCTGTTTTCTTTACTTTATAAAAGCTTAGCTTTTTGTTGTTATTATGAGTGTATACAAATAAAAATAGACATTTTACAGATTCAAATGATATATTGTTCTTATCTATGTATTGTTCTTGTACGATCTAAAAAGACAAGAATTTAAACATCTACCTGTGATTTAAGTAATTTAAGTTTGTTTCACCATTATGAGGAAAACAACTACAAAACGCCCTCCAGAGGGTTAATTGTGTAAAATATGGCGGATTTGGTGTTTGATTTGAGACTTGGCGCATCAATAAAACAAATGTTTACTGATTCAAAATATTTTTCGCTGGAGTTTATTTATTTATTTTATATCTGAGAAAAGAAAGAACGTTGTGAATAAATGTATGTTGGGCTGAAGGTTTTAAATCCGCCTCTTTTATATTTAGATATTTATTTATTTATTTATATTTTTTTATAAAAAATGGTCAAATAGAAATGCGCGCTGCATTAATAAAATTTTGTGCCGTTAAAAAGGAATTTGCGTTTGAATTTTGACAGCCTTTATATATATATATATATATATATATATATATATATATATATATATATATTAATACAAAATGAATAAAAAAATGTTGTTACCTAATGAATGTGTCCAGGCTGAACATCCACATATAGAACACAAGCAGAGAAAAGATGATGATGATCAGGTCATCAGGAATGTCTCTGTTCTCAGTCATCACTGACTCCCTCTGTCTCATCCATGTTAGCCTCAGACTTCTTACTGCCTTCTGACTGCTCATTGTTACAGAAGCTCCATAAACTAGTTTACGTCTGTGGTGTGTGAGAGCCAGGACATTATACACCAGTGGGAGATTGAAAAAGCCACGAAATGACAGGAAACAGGTTGATGGGCTGAAATCGGCACACAGTGAATAGAAAATTTCACCAAATTAATAGATTAACACTAAAGTAACAAGTCTGTTTTGAATATTTCCGAATTAGAAAGTACAGATATTTGTGTAAAAATGTAATGAGTAAAAGTAAAAGATGTCCGAAAAATCAAATGTTGAGGTAAAGTACTGATACCAGAAAAATCTACTTTTTTACAGTAACAAACTTTTTGTACATCGTTACTTCCCACCTCTGCATTTAACTTATGTTGTCTCTGCTTTGTGTACATATTTTGTATTACAGGTGAGATGCTTCAGCATAATTGGAGGAACCTCAGTGGATATGAGGGTCTGCAGGGGTCTCATGTGCAGGAGTCCAAGCGGTATCACATTGGACACAGCTGTCATCAGACCCAGCAGTCTTTGAAACTGCTTCACAGTGAGTGACTGGCCTTCTCTCACTCTCTTGACAGCCATGAGGATCGACTTGATCCGAGCAGAAAACAAATGCACCTGCTTATTTGTTTAATGCTTATTCAAGCAGACAAGCGTCAGTATTTTAACTACTTTTTCAAAAGCTGTGCACCTAGGGCCAAATGTGGTAGTGAGGACCGATCATAATATGTAAAGTTGTAAGTGTCAATTGCATTAGCACAAGGGGTTGGATACAAGTTGTGATAATACACAGTTGTAGTCTCCCAACTTATTGGCAGCTCCCAAATACATCTGGTAAGAAGAACACATGGATGCTATTCAGTTCAATAACCCTGCAATGCTTGTTTGGGGTACACTGTGAGGCTTTCCATATACTCAGGCAAAATGGATGAGGACTTGCTGCTAGAGAATGTCTCTGGACCAATCAACATCCAAGAAATTTGACAGTGTATTTGGGCAGGCTAATTAGGTTAACACTATTTGCAGAAGAGTTTTCAAAAGCATAAATGGCCCATGTAATGGGGGCCATGTGTTTCTTGCAGGATCACATTATTCACTTGATTCAAACAAAGGTACTAGACAGACACAGGCAGCATGGCTAAGGTTTCAAATTCTGCCATCAATCTGGGATAGACTCTGTTTTATAAGCCAGGACAAACCCACCAATACACTAATGACGTTTGAGGTACAGTAACCGGCTGATATTTCAATTCTTAAATTCCTGCAGTTCTGTGGGATCACTGATATTGCATCATCTGTCCAATCACCTTCACCAAACATTGTGTCTCATGATATTTGCAAAACACTCTGACTTGCACGAAGGATTTTTTTTTTGTGTGGGGGGAGAACAGAGACAGAAGCCATTAATACAAATGTGGTAGTATTCTGATTGCAGAGATTTCTGAATGTAAGCCAGTCCTCCTGAACTACAGTGCATCCGGAAAGTATTCACAGCACTTCACTTTTTCCACATTTTGTTATGTCACAGCCTTATTCCAAAATGGTATAAATGTATTATTTTCCTCAAAACTTTACAAACAATACCTAATAAAGACAATGTTAAAGAAGTATGTTTAAAATCTTTGCCAATTTATTAAAAATAAAAAAGGACAAAAAAAAAATCACATGTACTGTACATAAGTATTCGCAGCTTTTGCTCAATACTTTCTTGGAACACATTTGGCACCAATTACAGTCTCGAGTCTTTTTAAGTATGATGCTACAAGCTGGAACACCCAATTTTTGGACATTTTCTCCCATTCTTCTTTGCAGAACCTCTCAAGCTCTATCAGGTTGGATGGGGAGCATCAGTGCACAGGTATTTTCAGATCTTTCCAGAGATGTTTAATCGGGTTGAAGTTTGGGCTCTGACTGGGCCACTCAAGGACATTCACAGAGTAGCTTTGTAGTAGCCTCCTTTGTTATCTTGGCTGTGTGCTTAGGGTCATTGTCCTGTTGGAAGATAGTCTGTTGTCCTGTTGGCCCTAGTCTGAGGGCCAGAGTGCTCTGGAGCATGTTTTCATCAAGGATATCTCTGTACATTGCTGCATTCATCTTGCCCTTGATCCTGACTATCTCCCAGTTTCTGCCACTGAAAAACATTCTTACAGCATGATGCTGCCTTCACCATGCTTCACTGTTGGGATGGTATTGGCCAGTTGGTGAGCGGTGCCTGGTTTCCTCCAGACATGACACTTTTTCAGACCAAAGAGTTCAATCTTTGTTTCATTAGATCAGAGAACGTTGTTTTTCATGGTCTGAGAGTCCTTCAGGTGACTTTTGGCAAACTCCAGGCAGGTTGTCATGTGCCTTTTACTCAGGAGTGACTTCTGTCTGGCCACTCTACCATAAAGGCCTGATTGCTGGAGTGCTACAGAGATGGTTGTTCTTTTGGAAGGTTCTCCTCTCTCCACAGAGAAACACTGGAGGTCTTTCAGAATGACCATCAGGTTTTTGGTCACCTCCCTGACTAAGGCCCTTCTCACCCGATTGCTCAGTTTGGCCAGGCAGCCCGTTTTAAGATGAGTCCTGGTAGTTCTTATATTCTTCCATTTACGGGTGATGGAGGCCACTGTGCTTAGTGGGAGCTTCAATGCTGCAGAAATCTTTCTGTATCCTTCCCCAGATCTGTGTATTAATACAATCCTGTCTTGGAGGTCTTCAGACAGTTCCTTGGACTTCATGGTTTGGTTTGTGCTCTGACATGCACTGTTAACTGTGTGACCTCATATAGACAGGTATGTGCCTTTCCAAATCATGTCCAATCAACTGAATTTCCCACAGGTGGACTCCAATCAAGATTTAGAAATTTAAAGGATGATCAGTGGAAACAACATGCACCTGAGCTCAATCTTGAGTGTCATGGCAAAATTATTATTTTTTTTTCTTTTTTTTTTTTTTTTTTTTTTTTTTTTTATAAATTTGCAAAAATGTCAAACAAACTTTATTCATGTTGTCATTATGGGGTTTTGTTTGTAGAACTTTGAGAAAAATAATGAATTCCATTTGGAAATAATGCTGTAACAACAAAATGTGGAAAAAGTGAAAAGGATTTTAACGTATTCTATTGAAACAGAAATGGGGAATTTGCATAAGATTGCAACCCTAATGTTTTACTGAATATTTTGCTGCATTTAATAATGATTATGGTTTTAGAAGAAATATGTTCAACATATGAGGTCAAATGATAAATATAAATTGGATTTTTGCTTTTTTTAAATTTAATGATATTAATATTTAGATCTTTTCAATAACTGTGGGAACAACTGTCAGGGAGCGCCCTGCGCTCTCACCCGCACATGCCCCGCCAGCACGGAGCTGCTCCCCTGATTTCTAACTCGGCGCACCTGACTTCCATCAGCTTCCCTCCTTTATAAGCAGCTCCGCTTCCCCGTAACGCCGTCCGTTATTGTTCGCATGGACTCAAGCTGTCAGCTCCACGCTTCCCGTTCTGCTGCCAGCTCGGCTCGCTATATATGCTACAAGGCCTTTCTATACAGACTATCTGCTTTCGCCGTATTTCCTCTAATCCCGTTCTGGTGTGTGTGTTCTTTGGATTACTGCGTCATTCATTAAAACCTCTGTTTGCTCACACTTCTGCTTCCGCCTCGTCCGCGCATAACAGAATAACGGACCAGCAAAGAAAGAAAGAGAAAGCAGCCGCTCACCGGGAGATGGATGCACAAGCCGGCGCCTCATCGGACACGGTTCGGGATCGCACCGCCGCCGCTCACCCCGCACCCGCGGCCGCCTGCGTTCCCATGGCATTCCCTTCCGCGTTCTCCGGTGAACCATCTGAGTGCCGCGGTTTTCTGATGCAAGTAAATCTCTTCATCGAGATGCAGCCGCAGCGTTTCCCCACCGCTCGCGCAAAGATCGCGTTTCTGATTTCCTTGCTGTCCGGGAAGGCGTTGGCCTGGGCGCAATCGCTCTGGGAAGCCGCGGGGCCGGTGGTGTATTCTTACACAGCTTTCACCGCGCACTTCCTGGAAGTGTTCAGCACCTCCCCCGGAGTTGTCTCCACGGTGGATCAGCTGCTCGGGTTGCGTCAGGGTGAAGACTCCATTACCGACTACAGCCTCCGTTTTCGCACCCTGGCGGCATCTTGTGGCTGGAACGAGTCAGCGCTGCTCGGCATTTATCGGCAAGGTTTGGCTCCGGAAATAAAGCTTGCTATGGCCATCCACGACGATTCTGTTGGATTAGAAGGTTTCATACAGAAATCCATCGGCCTCGCACAGCGTTTGGCGGCATGCCGGATCTCGCCACCCCTGCTCACGTCACCATTTCCAATCACGCAACCCGCAGCGCCGACGGCTTCGGGGGCCGAACCAATGCAGCTAGGATCCCAGAGGCTGACCCAGAGGGAGCGAAACAACCGCCTGGCCACAGGTAGATGTTTGTACTGCGGAAAGCCGGGTCATCTCATCGCTAGCTGCCCTACTCGCCCAGCACGCACCTCGGTGAGTTCAGTTCCTTTCCCGACAGAAATCTCTCCCTTATCTAAGCTCATGGTAACACTTTTAACGCCCGCTCTTTCTCTCTCGGTACGGGCGCTGGTCGACTCCGGTTCCGCAGGAAACTTCATCTCACAGGCCTGCCTCGACCGGCTACGGCTCCATCGAGAGAGGGGCTCCCAGGACTTAGCTGTGCAGACCATCCAGGGATGCCCGCTGGGGAGAGGCTGGGTGAAGTACTGTGCCCCCGCAATGACCCTACAGGTCGGACTGTTCCACCGGGAGGAGATTAGATTCATGGTGCTCGAGGACTCCACGGTCAGCGTGATCCTAGGAAGGCCCTGGCTTCAACAGCACGCGCCGAGGTGTTCCTGGGACCCGTGCGACATCCTGGAGTGGAGCCCTCACTGCCTCCAGCACTGCCTCTCCAGACTTCCTGCCCAGATCCCCCGAGCAGTAGTAGGTGCGACCCAGGTGAAAGCAGCAAACACAGACACCCAGGTGGAGCTCCCTAAGGAATATCGGGCCTTCGAGGATGTGTTCAGCGCACAGGCCGCCACACGTCTCCCCCCTCACCGGCCATGGGACTGTGCGATCGACTTGCTTCCGGGGGCAAAGTTACCAAAGGGCCGGATTTACCCCCTGTCAGCCCCTGAACACAAGGCCATGGAAGAATACATCGCACAGGCCCTCCGTCAGGGGTTCATCGCCCCGTCCACTTCTCCGGCGGCCTCCAGCTTCTTCTTTGTGGGAAAGAAGGACGGTGGTCTCCGGCCCTGCATCGACTACCGGCAGCTAAACTCCCAGATCGTCCCTCTTCCTTATCCCCTGCCGCTCGTTCCGGCGGCCCTGGAAGATCTACGGGAGGCGCGAGTCTTCTCCAAGCTCGACCTACGAAGCGCCTACAATCTGGTGCGCATCAGGAAGAGGGACGAGTGGAAGACGGCCTTCATCACGCCCTCGGGACATTACGAATACCGGGTCATGCCGTACGGCCTTTCCATCTCCCCGGCCGTATTCCAGGGGTTCATGAACGAAGTGCTCCGACCATACCTCCAGAGGTTCGTGATGGTTTACATCAATGACATCCTTATATACTCACGGACTCTGGAGGAACACCTGGACCATGTGAAGCAAGTCCTGGGAGCGCTCCGTTCACACCACCTGTACCTGAACCTCTCTAAATGCGAATTCCACCGCCCTCAGACCCGGTTCCTCGGGTACGTCATCAACTCCCAGGGCATTCAGATGGACGAGGGGAAGGTAAAAGCAGTACGGGACTGGCCCGTTCCGACCACCATCAAGGAGCTCCAACGCTTCCTGGGCTTCGCCAACTTTTACCGTCGGTTCATCCAGGGCTACAGCCGGGTCACCGCTCCCCTCACCTCGCTCCTCCGGGGAAAGGCACGCACCCTAAACTGGGCCCGGGAGGCTCAGGAGGCTTTCGACGAGCTCCGCGAGCGTTTCTGCCACGCCCCCGTCCTTCGCCACCCGGATCCCACTCATCCCTTTATTGTCGAGGTGGACGCGTCCTCGACCGGCGTAGGGGCCACCCTCTCTCAACGGACGGGTTCCCCTCCAAAGCTCCACCCGTGCGCGTACTATTCTCACAAGCTCACCCCGGCGGAGCAGAACTACGACATCGGAAACCGGGAGCTCCTGGCCATCAAACTCGCCCTGGAGGAATGGAGGCACTGGTTGGAAGGCGCTGAGCACCCGTTTACGGTCGTCACGGACCATAAGAACCTCCAGTACCTGCGGGAGGCCCGGAGATTGAACCCCAGGCAGGCTCGTTGGGCCCTGTTCTTCACCCGCTTCCGCTTCCTGGTCACCTATCGAGCGGGGGCCCAAAACGGCAAGGCGGACGCGCTCTCCCGCCTGTTCAGACCCGACGAACCCGGGGACCCGGTTCCCATCCTTCCGCCCGAGCTCATCGTGGGGCCGATCATCTGGGAACTGGACGAGGAGATCCGCACGGCCACACTCCAAGAGCCCACCCCGGCGGAATGCCCTGAGGGGCGGGTTTATGTGCCTACCACCTGTCGGCGGGAGCTCGTCCGGTCGATCCATGAGGGGTTGGGGGCAGGCCACCCCGGCGAGAGACGCACCCTCCAGCTCGTCCAAGCCCGATACTGGTGGCCCGGTGTGACGAAGGACGTCGCCCGCTTCGTTCAGGGGTGCGCTGCATGCGCAATGGCCAAGGTCCCGCGTCGCCTTCCCGTAGGCAAGCTGGTGCCGCTCCCGGTCCCGCAACGCCCTTGGTCCCACCTGGGCATCGACTTTGTCACCGATCTTCCCCGGTCCGGAGGAAACACCTGCATCCTCGTTGTGGTGGACCGCTTCTCAAAGGGCTGTCGCTTCATTCCCCTGAAGGGCCTGCCCACCGCTTTGGAGACAGCCGAGGCCCTCTTCCACCAGGTCTTCCGCACCTTTGGACTCCCGGAGGAGATAGTCTCGGACCGGGGACCACAGTTCACTTCCCGGGTCTGGAGGGCCTTCTTTCGGCTCCTAGGGGTTTCTGTCAACCAGACCAACAGGCAGGCAGAGAGGAAGATCCAGGAGCTCAGCCAGTACCTACGGGTCTACTGCAGCCAGGACCAGGAGAGCTGGTGCCGTTTCCTGCCCTGGGCGGAGTACGCGCAAAACTCGCTTCGCCAGGACGCTACAGGCCTCACTCCCTTCCAGTGCACGCTGGGGTACCAACCACCGCTGTTCCCCTGGTCCGACGAGCCCAGCGACGTGCCCGCTGTGGACGCATGGTTTCGGGAAAGCAATCGTGTCTGGGAGTCGGCACACACGCAACTCCGGAGAGCAGTGCGGAACACATGTAGGCACGCCGACGCCCGTCGGCTGGAGGCACCACGTTTCCGGCCGGGTGACCGAGTGTGGCTGTCCACCCGAGACTTGCGGCTCAAGCTCCCATGCCGCAAGTTGAGCCCTCGCTTCGTTGGGCCGTTCAGGGTCGTCCGACAGGTCAACGAGGTGACCTACCGGCTGGAACTCCCGCCTAGGTATCGTATCCACCCGACGTTCCATGTGTCTCTGCTGAAGCCTTACCGTCCGTCTCTCTCTCTCTCTCTCCAGGTGGCCCCGACGCGTCCGTCCAGCCTGAGGTAGTAGACCAGCCCGGGGTCTACGCGGTGCGCGAGGTGCTAGATTCCCGACGGCGCGGGGGTCGCCTCGAGTATCTGGTCGACTGGGAGGGATACGGCCCGGAGGAGCACTCATGGGTGGCCAGGCAGGACGTTCTGGACCCGGCGTTACTGGAGGAATTCCACGCGGCTCACCCGCGCCGCCCTGCGCCCCGAGGCAGGGGTCGGCCTCGTCGCAGGGCTCGGGCGTCTGGTGCCGCCCCTGGGGGAGGGGGTGGTGTCAGGGAGCGCCCTGCGCACATGCCCCGCCAGCACGGAGCTGCTCCCCTGATTTCTAACTCGGCGCACCTGACTTCCATCAGCTTCCCTCCTTTATAAGCAGCTCCGCTTCCCCGTAACGCCGTCCGTTATTGTTCGCATGGACTCAAGCTGTCAGCTCCACGCTTCCCGTTCTGCTGCCAGCTCGGCTCGCTATATATGCTACAAGGCCTTTCTATACAGACTATCTGCTTTCGCCGTATTTCCTCTGATCCCGTTCTGGTGTGTGTGTTCTTTGGATTACTCTGCGTCATTCATTAAAACCTCTGTTTGCTCACACTTCTGCTTCCGCCTCGTCCGCGCATAACAACAACCCACCCATTTCAAGTGAGCATAAATTTTGGAACATGTGACTAACTGGTTTTTATTGTTTTTCCACTTGTGTGCTGTTATACTGATTGAAAAAAGTTAATAGGTTTGAGCGCTAGGTTTTGCCTTTGAATACTGCATTTGTTAAAAAGAAAAATTAACAAGAAGACCAGAGAAAATCTATCGGAGAAAAGCAAAAAAAAAAAGTTAAAGTTTGGAACAAAGTGGAAATGTATCAATTCCATTGCACAAGCTTTGGGTATAGCAAATACATCAATTTATACATAATGTCTTGGGTTCCCTGGTGGTCTAGTGTTTAGGATGCGGCGCTCTCACCGCTGCGGCCCGGGTTCGATCCCCGGTCAGGGAACCAACCCCAGCCACTTTCAGTGCCAGTCCCAAGCCCGGATAACCTGGGGAGGGTTGCGTAAGGAAGGGCATCCAGCGTAAAAACATGTGCCAAATCAAACATGTGGATGATCCGCTGTGGCGAAACCTAATGGGAGAAGCCGAAAGAAAGTACATAATGTCTTGAATAAGAGAGAAAGCACTGGTGTACTACAGACCAGACATCAAACAGATCAGCCAAGGAAAACAACAGCAATTGATTACAATCACATCACAACAACCTCCAAGGTACCACAATCCACAGTTGAACAAAGACTACTCATTAGCAGTAAGGCTTAGGGCCAGATTAGAATTCAGACGGAAAACCGAGAAGAGTAAATGTTTTAGGACAAAGATTAAGCTCTACCAAAGCAATGAAAATGTAGAGAGGGAAAGGATCTGCTAATGATTTAAAACATACAATAGAACATGATAAAAAGTTAATCTGTTTATCACTGTGGAGGTTAACTAATCTTTATTGATGATGGAACTCATTATGGTTGCAGCAAAATTAATTCAGAAGTCTGCAGAAACATTTAGTCATTTTCACATTAATGAATCCAATGTAAGTAGGTTTTGGTAGTTTTGTTGATGTCAGTCGGTTGAATTGTTGTATATATTGCAAAAAAATAATTAATTATTAATCGCAACTAAATATTAAGTGTTCCTTTAACGCACTTAAAAACTGTCTGTACTTTTGCACACCTAAAAACTGGCAGGTCTGCAAACATATGTGCCGTGTTCTAAGATGCTTTTACATTGAGATATGCTTTTCAGCAAATAAAAGCTGAACACCTATTATCTAATTTTTGTCTTTTGACCTCACACCCAAATGTCTAGCAGAAATCTTCAATCATCATTGTAAATGCCTCTTAATCTGACGGATAAAAAAGCTATAAAAGAATTTATTGGTTGGTTCTCACACTTTAGCTTCTTTTCATCGCTTTCTCTCTGTAGGAATGATTGGTTATGGCTAAGACTGCAGTACATCAGCAGTGTCAGAGTCTGGGGGGTGGCATAAGTGGTCTTCCTGTTGGAGCTGCTGCTGTAGCCATAGTGCTGTGAGTAAATATAAAATTTAATTAGTGGTTCTGTATTCCCCATTTTTATGTAAAAGCTTCTTATTTATTTCTTTTACAAAGAGGAATCTAAAAAAACTAAGTAGCAAAAAAACAGTAAAAGTAGTTGAAATTAGTTGCAATGTTGTTGGTTGATCCCTTGGTAGGCAATATAAAAAAAAATAAACATGTTCCGGGATCTATCAATTGTATTACCAATACTCAGTAGAAAGGACTGATCTAGAATGGTGCATTCATTACAAATTTTGCAACATTCTATATGTGAATGTAATGTTGGATATTTTTCATCGGAAGGCCTAGTTGTTCAGATCACACTTTCGTCTCTTTGTATTACCATGCCACTTCGATGATTAAAAAAAACATGTTTACAGTTTAAGGTCATCAGCAACAAGGGACAAGGTGTATGGAGACAGATGATCCGCTGTGGCGACCCCTAATGGGAGAAGTCGAAAGAAGAAGAAGAAGGAGAAGAAGGAGAAGAAGAAGAAGAAACCTCCTTCTAATCCCACTGAAAATTATGTAGGTTGACCACTAAAACTGGAACCTGAATGGCACACAGAATTTCTGTATCCACATTACTGCGGTACCAAATGTTTTTCCAAAAATCGTTGCTACTTTCAAATTTTTCTTTTCCCCCAACCAGTGACTGGATTATTTAGAAGTTTTTTTACATGAAAAATTGTGTTTACCATGAGAACTAAAAAAAAAAATGGGTAAAAAATGTTTTCAACCTGACTCATACAAACCTGCTTTCATTTTTAAGCGTTACCCTGGATACACCAATGAATAGGCAGTTCATGCCAGAAGCTGATGTCTCTTCCTGGACACTGAAGTATGGAGCTAAGTGAGTATGCCCTGTTTATGAGCTAAAGAATACAATTTGATTATGTTTAATTCATTATTTTTCTAAATATATTATACAAAATATTTTTTTTCACCTTTAATTACACAATACAGTCAAATGCATGGCCAGGTGTTTACATAACTTTGGGAATATAATGTATCTTTTGAACCACCAATACCTGCATACATGCTATACTAAAGATTTGGTCAGGGTTCTGCATAAAGCTAATACAATTAATGTCAGTATTCACTGGGCAGTTAAGGTGTTATTAATAATGTAGTGAATAATGTTATGTCTTGTATATTTTGGCCACTGAGCTCAGAAATCTTCATGCCATTTTTCTAGCACATGCTTTTTATTCCTATTTTAATCTAATTTCAATGTTTACATTCACCTCTGGGGATTGATTATGCTGCTCTGCATAGTTCAGTAAGCACTTAGAATGAAGAAGGTTAACAAGCGGGTTTGTAAAGCTTTGCTTTGGTTGTAAAACTGGTGATCAAGAACACACTACCCTCTTTACATACGTTTCCTTTCCTTATGCACATGAACTCTGTTCCACAAAAGTATTTTAAAGAATCCTACAGTTTTAAAAGACATTGAACTGTTTTGGATCCTGAAGCTAAATGTAACTTTTTTGTGTTTTTTAGGCTTTCTGGTGTAGCTCATTACCACAAACCGCAAATCGGAAGCAACATTCATATGTTTCTATGAATGAATTTGTGAACTTATATATTATATATTCAGAATATAACCATACATTTGTAGGACTCATTTTTCTTTATTTTGATGTGCTTTATAATGCACATTTTTAATAAAAAAAAATCAAGATCAAATCAGTTACCTCTTGGGCAAGGTAACTGATTTGATCTTGATTTTTTTTTATTATTGTATCTAAACCTCACTGACTGGCACATTATATTAGACATGTGTTTTCTTGCAAAACAGCTCTGGTGCATTTGACGCATGGTCTCCACCATACCATTAAAGATGTGCTGTGGTATTTGGCAGTGGTGGATAAAGTACACAAACCATATACTTGAGTTAAAGTAGAGATACACTCAGTAAAATATTACTTCAGTGTTCCTTTTAAACTTTCACTTGCGTAAAAGTACACAAGTATTTGCCTTTAAATGTACTTAAGTATCCAATGTACTATGATTTATTATAATAAATGCTGTAATGTTCCTATTATCATTTTTATCAGAGGACGCTTGCTAACTAAACTATAAAATTTATGTGAAAAGACTCTGTTACTCTTAGCATACCAATTTATTAATAGAATGATGTTAATGAGTCAAATACTGATTTATATCTATTAAAAAAAATCATGCAAATAAGGCCACAGTTGTTGCAAGTTAAGAGTCAAGAGTTTCTTCTATCATTTATTCCTCTCAAAATGTAATGCTAATGTGAAAATGATATTTGACTTTGAAATGTTGTGGGAAAAGTAAAAGTCTTCCCAAATGGAAATACTTCAGTAAATTACAGATACATGAAAAAGCTACTTAAGTAAAGTAACGAATTACATTGACTTTGTTACTGTCCACCACTGGTACTTGGTACCAAAATGTTAACAGCAGATCCTTTAAAGTACTGCAAGTTGTGATTTTGGGGCTTCACAACACATCGTACAGATGCTTGATCAAATTGAGATCTGGGGAATTTGGGGGCCAAATCAACACCTTAAATTCTATGTGATGTGTCAAGCATTCCTGAACATTTTTTACAGTGTGTGTCAGGGAGCATTATCCTGCTGAAACAGAAGGCTACTTCCATTAAGGAATACAGAAGAGGTGTTCTTGGTTTACAACGATATTTGGGTAAGTGGTATGTATCAAGGTAGCATCCACATGAATGCCTGGAGCCCAACAGAACCGAACCTCCCCATTCTCACCATACCCATCGGTGAGCCTTGGGCAGCCAAAAATCTGTCACCAGTTCCCAAATGCAGACAAGGATCACCTCACAGATCTAATGATTTTTTGGAGATGCTTTCACCCTGTCATCTACCTGTCACAATTTGTCACCTGTACATACAGTTGCCCAACACATCAACTGCCTGTTCACTTTCTGCCTAATGTATCCCACCCCTTAACAGATGCCATTATAAGAAGTTTTACATAGCCTGACTTTTGTTTTATTAATCTGGCTGATTGGTCTCAATCTTTTAAACTTAAGGTCTCATTCTTTAAAGCTAAAATCAAGCCGAAGCTCCAATGTACTCCGACCTTTTTGCTTTTGAACACTGGAGGGCAGCATTTAGATGCACTCACTTGGTTTCCAAGCAACAACAGTTTTTATTACAGTACATGGGCCATATGCAATAAATTACACCAACTCACTCAATGAATGGCACAATATAATAGCAGAGTCAGTATCAGTGGTAAATATGAAATTTTGTTAGTAGTCTAATGATACTTACCGAAATTTTAGTAACCCAGCTATTACAAATGGGGAGGGTTGTGTTAGGCCAGCGTAAAACATGTGCCAAATCATTTATGTGGATCACAAACTAAAATTTCATATTGATCGGTCGAGGCCCGGGTTACCAACAACCGCCACAGGTATTGTTAGCCAAAAGGGTACCGGTGGAAATTGGGCTACTGTTGGCCGAAGGAGGAGAAGGAGAGGAGGAAGACGCCTTTAGAGACAGCAGGAAAAGGAGAAGTGTAGGAGAGTGGAGGTTCGGGTTGGTACTTTAAATGTTGGTACTATGAATAGTAAAGGGAGAAAGGTAGCTAATATGATGGAGATGAGAACGGTGGATATGATGTGTGTTCAGGAGACCAAATGGAAAGGGAGGAAGGCCAGGAACATTGAAGGTGGGTTTAATCTGTTCTATCATGGTGTGGATAGAAAGAGAAATGGTGTAGGGGAAGGAAGAGTACAGTAAGAGTGTACAGTAAGAGTGTAGTGGAGGTCAAGAGAGTTTCTGATAGGGTCATGAAGGTGTGAAGTTGAAGGTGTGATGATAAATGCACAAGTAGGTTGTGAGATGGAGGAGAAGGAAAAATTCTGAAGTGAGATAGATGAAGTGGTAGAAGGTGTACCTAGGAATGAAAGATTGGTGATTGGGGCAGACTTTAATGGGCATGTAGATGAAGGGAACAGATGATCAGGTCTGGCAGAGAAGTATGTGAGGGTGGTGCAGAACATGTATGAGGACAGTGTGACAGTGAAATGTGCAGTAGGAACAACAGACTGGTTCAAAGTGGAGGGTTGGACTGCATCATGGATCAGCTCTGAGCTCTTTCCTGTTTGCAGTGGTGATGGACAGGCTGACGGACGAGGTCAGACAGGAGTCTCCATGGACTATGATGTTTGCGGATGATATTGTGATTTGAGGTGAGAGTAGGGAGCAGGTTGAGAAAAGCCTGGAGAGGTGGAGGTACACGCTGGAGAGAAGGGGAATGTAAGTCAGTAGGAGTAAGACAGAGTACATGTGTGTGAATGAGAGGGAGGGCAGTGGAGTGGTGCGGTTGCAGGGAGAAGAGGTGGAGAAGGTGAAGGAGTTCAGGTACCTGGGGGTCAACAGTGCAAAGTAATGGAGAGTGTGTTAGAGAAGTGAAGTAAAGAGTGCAAGCAGGGTGGAGTGGGTGAAGAAGAGTGATAGCAGGAGTGATTTGTGATAGAGGGTATCTGCGAGAGTGAAAGGGAAAGTTTATAGGACTGTAGTGAGACCTGCGATGTTGTATGGTTTAGAGACAGTGGCATTGACTAATAGACAGAAGGCAGAGTTGAAGATGCTGAGATTTTCATTGGGAGTGATGAAAGTGAACAGGATTAGAAACAAGTTTAAACGAGTTTTGGGAACTAAGTAAGAAAGGCCCAATTGAGATGCAAAGGACAGAGTAGTATGGGGACATATGAGCCACTATGGCGAACCCTAATCGGAGCAGCCAAAAGAAGAACTGAAATTTTAGAACTTACTGAAAAAATCCTTTAGTTAATTACAGAGTCTACCATTTATCTAGAGGTCGACTGACAGTGGATTTTACTGATACCAATAACTAGGTTGGATCGTACTTGTCGATTAATCAACTAATTTCAAATGGTTACAATTTTAAATGGTTACTGTATACAAAACAAGCAGACCATGTAAACTAGTACTGAATATTACAAAAAACAAAAAAACAAAACAGTACTCAGTCATGAACATGCACTAATGAAAATAAATATAAATACATTAATGAATAAATATAATTATATAATGAATAAATAATAAATATAATATAGTGCTCTCCATGCTAAAAGCAAACAGCATGTGGTGTCAGTGATTCGCCTCTAGAGGTAATGACAGTGGACCAGAATCAGTATGGATTTTTGCCAATAAACCGTTCCAGCAATCAACTATGGGTGACGATTAATTGGTCGACCTCCACATTTATCTTAAAGTTAGCAAGCATGCTAACAACATTGCTATTGGTTTTAATTATGTAATAAAAAAGTTGCCCAAATTCTTGCAAGCGTTCTAGCCAACATAGCTGCATGTTTTAAATTGACAAAATTAAGGTTTGATGGTGTTATTTGACCTGATAGCATACAGAATTACTGATTTTTAGCAAACAATATACATTGACTTGAAAAAAAGGGGGTATGTGGCTTCCATTTGCTGCAGTGATTATTTGGTAATACGTTCTTTAACCTTAACTGATGCAGTGAGTATCTTATAATTTCCTAAACAACCTTGTCAGAAGCAAAATAATTGACCACCTATTTGTTAATCTTTTTCACACTTAAAAATAGTCTCATTCAGGGCATTGGGGAAGCAGAATTGATGAGACATCAAGTAGATTTCATGTAGCCAATTCATATTACAGTCAAATACTATAAAAATGTAAGGGTAAAGTGGGGACATGGATGCAGTCACTTTTTGTACTGTACAATACAAGAGATTCTGATGCTCTTCTGTATCCTGCTGTATATAAAAGATTTAATAATTTAACCTTGGGCAGAATTTATGGGAAATAATAAATGAATATTACCACTAGGAAGCAAATACACCATTTGGCCTGAACAATGTTCCAAATATATACATTTACAGATATGACTAGGTAAATTTTCTTTTTTTTTTTTTATTAGAATGCTTGCCAGAAATCTGTGTGAGACTAGAGCTGTACCTTCAACCTGGGAGAAAAAAGCAGTCATATATAATGCACACCAGATAAAGAAAAGCCATGATCATTAGCACAAACTTGAAGTGCTGCAGGGTGACACAGCCAGGAATCAATTTTGGGCAGATGAGGAAAATGCAAAATAAAAATGAACCCATGATCTGTATATTGATGTGTGATGCACTTATTATTATTATTATTATTATTATTATTATTATTATTATTATTATTTTATAAGAACATTTTGAATAAAAAAAAAATTACCACAGCTTGATTGCATAAGTCTGAATACCCCTCCCAATTAATACTTTGTGGAAGCTACGTTTGTCTTTATTACTGCATAGTCTTACTGCAAGAATAAGTCTTTATTAACATCACACATCTAGACAATGGAATTTTAAACTACTCTTCCTTGCAAAACAGTTAAAATTCTTTCAAATTTCAAGGGGATCTCCTGCGTACGGTTCTTTTTACTTTATTCAATAGGTTTTCGATGGGATTAAAGTCTGGGCTCTGGCTGGGCCTTTCCAGGACTTTGATTATCATTTTGTGAAGACAAATTTTGTTGATTTTGATATGTGTGTTGGGTCATTGTCATGTTGATGCTCTGTATTGGCTTTGCGCCAAGCATACATTTCAGAATTTTGGCCAAAAATGTCAACCTTTGTCTCATCAAACTATAATACATTTTCCCACATGGATATGGTGACTGAATGAATTTTTTGCCATAATCCAGACACGTTTGAATATTCTTTTTGTCACTCTACCCCGTAGCCCAGATATGTGCAGAATGCAGAAAATGGTCCTCACAATCATGGAGTTGCAAAACCTGCAATTTAAAAATTAGCAATACCTTCTCAGTGAATTTATGTCTTTCCGGATAAGGGATGCATACTCACACGACCAAGCACAAAATGTAAAAGAAAATGTTATTTACAAGACCTGGCCACCTAAATCTATGATTCATTTCTGATGCTCAAATGCCCATTGTTGGCACTGTAAGTGATAAACAGGGGTAACAAGTCTGACATTTATGTTGTTATTTCTGTCTGTATAATTTAAAATCCTGCAATTTTATAAGGGTGTGTAGACTTTTTTATATCCATTGTAGATGTTACTTTGACACATACCACCTACTTAAACTTTGCCAATCAAGTATACCCTTTTATGCCAATGGAACAGCAGTGGCTTCTTTGAGGAGGCTAATGCACCTGGCCACACAGCAAAAAAGGTTTTGAGGTGCTGACATTATTTGTGATAAGTATATATTAGTTAGCTCTCTGACAGAGCAGTTTGTGGCAATCATCTCCAGGTTACGGTATGTAACCTTAGTTCCCTGAGGGAACGAGATGCTGCGTCACAGGCTTTTCTGAATCACATGTGAAATCCGGCCAATGGCAAGGCGCGACGTCACCGGCGGGGTGACGTCACGACCAGGAAGCTGCAAAATGCGCATGCAGTGGAGCCGACGCTAGCTTCTGAAAAATGAGAAGGGAAGCGTGGCAGGGATTCAGGGAGTGTGGCTCGGAGACGCAGCGTTTGGTTCCCTCAGGGAACTAAGGTTACACACGTAACCTAGAGACGTTCCCTTTCGGGAACTCGAGCTGCGTCACAATGCTTTGGGAACAAGTGACCAATCACGCCACACTGACCAGTCCTTGCCTAGTGTGTGAGAGCACAACCAGAGCGCAGGACAGAGGAGCCGGGAGTGGCTCTAAGGTCGAGGTAAAAACCTGACGAAGGTCAGCGGGGTGGACCAGCCAGCAGTGTTGCAAATGTCCTGGAGTGGGACTCCAGCGGACCAGGCCGTAGAGGCCGCCACACTTCGAGTGGAGTGAAACTTGACCCCGAAAGGAGCGGGGAGACCAGAGGGCTCATATGAAGATGGAATAGCATCCACAGTCCACCTACTACAAGTCTCCTTGTTGCCTATAGGGGCCATAGCAGACAAACAGCTGCCCTGACTTCTCCACAGACTCACACTGGACACAGTCGGTTTGTTTCTCCTGGTCAGGGGCTAAAGAGGAGAAGAGTAGAATGCCTGCAGAACGACAGGTCATGAGGGAGCCGCGGGCAGGCATGTTAGGTACATACCCTGGTTGGGGTAACCTAAGGGACACCTCAGCCAGTGGCTCGAAGAAGGGGCTCAGACAAAGCTGCCAACATGACGGTCAAGTCCCACACAGGCACTTTGGGTTGCGTCCCAGGCCTCAGCCTCCTTGTGCCGCACAGTAACGTGTCTACCCCACGACTGCCCAGCAAGGTGGGCACAATAAGCCGCGATAGCGGACACGTAAGCCTTCATGGTCGAAAGAGCCAACCCTGCTGCAAATTGTTCCTGCAGGAACTCCAGTACTGAACTAAGCGGGCAGTAGACTGGGTCCAATTGGTGGTGCTCGCACCACGCAGAGAACAAGCACCTTTTAGAGGCATATGACCTCCTCGTAGAGGGAGCTCTGGATTGGAGGATAATCTCTGCTACCTCAGTAGAGAGACCAGTTCTCTGGGCCAGGGTGAACCCGCCTGGGAGAAGAGATACCTCCTGGGAGAAATTCCCCAGGAGGTTCCTTGAGAAGGGACACCAGGTCCATGAACCATGGTCTGCCAAGTCACTGCAGTGCCCTGCAGCTGTTGGAGCCTCCTGCGGGGGAAGGAAGAACACACAGTCGGAAATTCTGCTTGCTTTTAAAGCTCATGCCTGCACAGATTCACAGGTTCGCTTACCTGAACAAACAGAAGCTAGCGTCGGCTCCACTGCATGTGCATTTTATAGCTTCCGGGTCGTTATGTCACCCCGCCGGTGACGTCGCGCCTTGCTGTTGGCCGGTTTTTATACTTGATTTAGAGCGTGAGCAACGCAGAAGCGGTCCCAAATCGTTGTGACGCAGCTCGAGTTCCTGTAAGGGAAAGAGTTACGCATTCAGACACCAAAGAGGCTGGTAGTTTCCGTAGGGGAAAGTCTGGATGCCTTAGAAGAGGGGACAACCTTTTGTACACCATGGACCATTTTTGTTTTGAAAATATTCTCACAGACTGCCTGGTGGGGGTGTGTGTGTGTGTGTGTGGGATGGTTGCAAATTGCACAATAAATAATAAAAAGCGAATAATTCTTGCGACCAATTACCACTTTAACTCAGGTGTCATTTGTTCTTATACCTTGTGCAGAGAAGTTATATCCCAAAAATTAGACTCTCATGCATTTTTCCTCTTTAAAGTGCATTTAATGGTCCAGCAAATGTTTTAAGAGCAGACATACATGATGCCTCTTAGATGGAATTAATGGCATCTTCACTTCATCATTCCCTTGGTTAAGCATGGTAAAAATCAGTGTTTCAGGACCAGAGTAGAGGCACATAACTCCACATAACTACCACTGGAGCAAGTTTTGGGCTCTTTATGGTTTAACAGCTTAACAACATGCATGGCAGAATTCACTTATTTGTATTTGCCCTGGCTTATATGAGCATCCAATATTGATTTTGTCTGTATCTCTTGCATACAGAGAATTCCACAAATTCTCAAAATCTTTTTGTTGATATGTACTGTAGATGATAAAATATTCAAAGTCTTCACAATTTGATGTTGTGGAACTTCATTATGAAATTGTTGCACAATTTACAGACAATTTTTTTGCAGATTGGAAAATTTCTCCCCATCTTGAATTTTTGGGGCTTCTGACTCTCTAAGATATTCTTTTTATACCCAATCATGTTACAGAGCTGTTGCTAATTAACCTAATTTGTTGCAAAATGTTCTTCTCTTTTTCTTTTTTACTAAAACCTACTTTTTCAAACTTTGCCCAGTCCCAAATAGTTTGAAATACAGGTAGTTGTCGACTTACGACCACGATTGGTTCCGACAGACCGGTCGTAACACGATTTGGTCGTAAGTAGAGTAGGCTATATGTACAGTACTGTGAAATGATGTTATAAAAATCTTTAAGTAGTATTTTGTCATAATTTTCTTTCATTATTGTTATACTGTATATATCATCATTTTCTTTGTTCATTTTATGCCATTTGTATCATCTCTACACCATTTTGTTTCTTGCTGTCGTAGCGGCGCTAGCGATTGTGGTCGTAAAGTCGAATGGTCGTAAGTCGGCGACTACCTGTATGTTGCACCCATCAAATTACTTATTTTTCCTTATAATTGGACATTTCCTTAGTTTATACATTTTATCTGCTCTATGCTCTATTATGAATAAGAATAGGTTTATGATATTTGCAAATGATTGCATTCTGTTTTCATTAATATTTTACACAGTGTACTAACTTTGTTGCAATCAGAGTTCTATAACACAGTTAGCATCGCTGGTTAATTCACTTTCATCTGCAGTCGTCTGGAGGTTACATAGTGGTGTATCTGTATCTCCTTTCTAGCATGGCAGGTCAGCTCGTGGTTTAGAGGAGGGAGCTGCTTTACTGTATTTCAATGCTATGTAAGAGAGTTCTATAGGCAAGCAGGAAGACCTTTCAACACCCCATGAAGATAACAATTAACAGAATCTGGCAGGGCAAGAAGAGAGACTCAATATCCTAGAAAACAAGCTGTATTGTAAGTACTGCTGAGCTAGGAGGTTAGCTTAAGTCAACAGAAGGGGGAATATGGCTTAAATACATAAGGAGCAGTTGTTTTTTTCAATAAAAAAATATATTAAAAATGGCAACAAGAAAGACTAAAAAATGCAATGGACCTGGAGAGGGGAAGCTGGAGAAACATCTTTGAACTCCAATCTTAGTTCTACTACCACCATTGCACATAATGGCTAGTTCTGCCAAAACTCCTCAACTAAACACTACCCTTGACAACCTGACCATCTTACATCTAAACCAGAAATTAAGATTAAGAAGGTTATACTTAGTGTGGTAGCGTAATAAAAATCAGACCCTATGAATAAATCTTTAAAAGAAATAGGAAACATTTCTGGCTGAGCAACTCTGAGACACTGGGTATTCTCACTTTATTCTTTTGTGGTACTGCCAAGGATTGGTAGAAAAGCAGGCTTTCTCAGATTTTTCCTCTCAGTGGACCATAAAGCTGAGGAAGAGAGATTAAGAGACAGGAGGCCAGGCATCAATGAGTGTATCAGGGAATTTTGTTTACCAATAATAGGTTTGTGTCCATCAGATGGAAAAAAGAAATGTCAGAAAGTGAACTACAAAAAGCTATCTTAGGAACTGCAACCCATAGTTGGCAAGGCTGCTGAGAAGGAAGAGCATACTGACCTTCAATACCCATCTAAACTTCAGCAAGATGCTGCTTGGAAAAGAATTAGTCAAGAATTACTCAAAGGCTCCAAGAAA
Organism: Silurus glanis; assembly: GCA_014706435.1. Classification (NCBI taxonomy): domain Eukaryota; kingdom Metazoa; phylum Chordata; class Actinopteri; order Siluriformes; family Siluridae; genus Silurus; species Silurus glanis. The sequence goes on from JAAIIK010000443.1 coordinate 854,444, forward strand.
TGGTCAGTCCAGAAACTGGGTTTTACCAGTATGTTCCAGGCAACTCCATCTCAAGCCAGGACATTAAGTCTTCCACTTGTCATCTGAGGACTGCAGGACTCATCTACAGCAGACAAAGGCATTACATGTTCATTGGTACAGGAATCCTTCTGGGAATTGATTAAAGAGGCTGAATAGGAGTGGAATCTCAGTACTAGACAGACCTTCATCTTCATTTCCAACTAATGTACAACATTAGGTTTTGTACCTTTTGCCTAATGAGCAAGCATGATTAACCACTAATATAGCCATGTTCCTTTTCTATTCATGAATTTTCAGATACCCACCTGCAGCCAGGAGAGCATAGTTGCCCACTTTTTTATAATGGATGACCATTCATTATGGCAGAAGTCTTAAATACAACTCTAGAGAATGTGATTACATGCTTACAAGGGAATTATTATATTAGGGTAACTGATGGGTTACAAAATAATATCTAATAAATACATCAGAAACTAAAAATAATAATAACAGTTTGAACAGAACAGAAACTAAAAAAGAATAACAGTTTGGATTACATTATCAAGCTGTAGTTTCATTCCTTCCTTCTGTAGAACCAGAACTGTTTAGATCTAAGCAAGCATATTTTGGGTAGAAGGGAGATTCTAATAAAACTGTTACTGACAGCAAACCATGGATTTAGCAAAGGCATTTCCGAAAGCAGATCCATCCATCAGCCAGGCACCTTACAGTACATCCTCTACCAAGGTGCATGCAGTATTTCCACCATGAATATATCTGAATATCTCAGTGTACTTATATCAACTGCCTGACTCCTTTTTTTTCTGATAACATTAAACCACATCTTTCCTGCACATAGCAGACCCCAGGCTGTTACAAAGCACAGTAAGCATCCCTGCATCACTGTCTTACACTGCTTTAAGAGAATATTTTAATACAAAGCCAATCCTATCTGGCATCATCATCTGGCATACCTCTACAAATTGTACTAAGTGTACATTATATTTGACATCAGTGTAAAAAGCATAGATTGTTCATAGATTGTTTAAGCTTTTGCTTCATCATTCCAAAATCTTTCTTTGATTCTCCTAAATATTTCTTTGATTCTACTACTACAACTACTATTTTAAATTTAAGGACATTTATATAATGTGATTATCGAGTGGGTTCAGGTTTTAGAGTACTGTCACATTAGAGCATTTTAGAAACCAAGTCATCAGTGTGCTCATGTTGTCATTAAATAGGAGCCACTTCTAAACACCTGGAGATTCTTCAAGGTTTAATTAAATTTATATATTGGAATAGAATCTTTGGACTCACCATTTGTAAGGCATGCCTATGATTTTGAACACATTTGAGGTTTCACTATGCTCAAACTAACCAGGAAGCAGAATGTGCTGAACACACCTACAGTAAGCAGATTATGAAACAACAGATCCATGCCTAGAGCTCTTGTCCTATGAGACCACTACTTTAAGGTAAGCACAGCTTATGCTATTCAGGCAGATTTGTTGTAAAATACTACCAACCCTGGAGGCTAATCTACAGCCTGGGACCAGTGTTACTGTAAAACTGGAAAAGGAGAAGGGCAGGATTTAGCCTACCATCTTCCAATGTAGTGTGAAAGTAAAAGAGTGGATGTATTACAATGCAGATGATAGAAACTATACTAGTTTATTTAGGTTACCATGTATCAAGATCATTGATAAAAAAAAAAAAACAACAACACTATAACTATAAATAGTGTTCAATAGAGATCTTCAGACATCTTAACAAAAAAAAAAAGGGCAGGTATAGCTGCAGGCTTTCATTCCAACCATGACTGATTCCACTTGTTTAATCAATTCATCTTTGTCTCCAACTATCAAGTGTGCCTCCTATTTGGCTGGTATTAAAGCCTGCAGCTACACCAGCCCATTGCAGATAAGCTTGAAGGACTCTGGTCAACAATAAGTTGTATACAGTTTACTATGATGTGCAACATTTGAGATGACTATTTACTACTAAGTGTGCTAACAGCCCAGTCTCACCACATTTCGTGATGTCACGAAATGTAATCCATTGATTTGCGTTCATTTCCCAGTGAGGAAGAATTTCTATGTAATGTATTTCAAGTATTTTTGGTGGCTCCACCAAAGTTTTCTTTCTGCCACTGGATATTACAGACATTTAATCATTATTATGCAACATTTAATCAGGAGATTTTATTCCTTGTTTTTATTGCTTTATATTCGGTAAGCTACTCATTATTATAAACCATCGTCAGTGGTTCCTTCCAGTCAAAATACAGTAAATATATTCTCCCGGTTAATTAAGGGGACTGTGTTAATTAGAGACATACACATTTATTACAGTATAACCCTTACACTAACTCTAACCCTAACCTATATTTTCTGCCTTATTCTCTGATAAACATGGGGAAAAAATATTACCTTTGACATTTCTGTCAGCATTACCCATGATCCTCTGCCTCCATTGCTATGGAGATGGAGCCAGCCGGAGGCAGTCGTGCTGAGTGTCACGAAAAAAGAGGGAAATTCGTGTCCATGAGCACGAATCAATAGATTAAAGTTCGTGACAATACCATGAAATGCCGTGAGACCGTGTCGGTGCTGAACATCTGTCCAGCTCCTGCCTAGCTTTCTGAGATTCTCAGATGCTTTCATTTCATCTTGAACTCACTGATCCTTTTGATAGCAGACTGTTTACTGTTCCACATACCAGGCTATCCACAATGGGTAGTGTTGCATGT
>JAAIIK010000443.1:882611-894558 GCA_014706435.1 Silurus glanis
CACACACACACACACACACACACACACACACACACACACACACACACTCCCCTATGAACGTAAATGCATACAAAAATGTAAAAAAAAAATTTACAATGCTACATAAATTAAATTTCTTTGTGTGTTTGTGTTTCTGTGTGTCTGTGTGTGTGTGTGTGTGTGTGTGTGTAGCTGTGTATGATTCTTGAGCCAATGCAGGAGCTTATGTCGAGGCACAAAACGTACGGCTTGAGTCCCAGAGACTGCCTAAAAACGTGCCTCTTTCACCAGTGGCAAAGGATGACAACACCACCAGGTATATATATATATATATATATATATATATATAAATATGCACACACACACACACACACACACACACACATCTCTCAAAATCATTTTTGGACAAACTATTTTTCCTGCCACGCCTATCTATCTGTAGGGAATAATAACAAAAAGATTTATTGTTCCTTTACCCCCATTTTCCCCCTCAAGCCTTTCTTTTCTTTTACTTTGTTCTTACAGAGGTAAATAAGATCATGAAATTTATGGCTTTATTCACTGCAAACACACTTCACAATCATGATTAACACTTCAAAGACCAGAGTACAGATTGTCAGGGGTATTGTGAAATTCTGCAATAACACATCCTGCCTAATTAATGAGCCTTGTGACCGTGGGATTGTTATTTCTGCACTGTTTTACTGCTTTTTAAACACTCTTCTACTTTCTTCTCAATAAATGGCTTGTAAAAAAAAAAGATAACTTAGCATGTTCTCTGTTTCATTCCCTGTGTGACAGTTTTGGCTTAAATCTGTGCTTTTGTTTAAAGATCTGGGTGATTTTATGTTTGTCACTAAGATACAATTTTTCTGATGTGAATAACTCACAAATGACAGGGTGCTTTTTTTTTTTTTAGTTGGACCTTCGCCTAACTTTAAGACTGAAATGTTTCAGCCAAGTTCCAAAAAATGTAAGTCCACATCCATCTATCCATCCATATATCTAACAATCCATTTATCTATCTGTCTGTCTGTCTGGCCATCTGTTCATCTATTGTTTGGATGGCTAAATTGATGGATATTAATTTAATCATCCAAACAATCAATTCATCTACATATAAATTCCATCCATCTTCCCAACCACCCCTACACTCAACTTTTCATTTTTCATATCCATCCATCTATCTATCTATCTATCTATCTATCTATCTATCTATCTATCTATCTATCTATCTATCTATCTAATCATCCATCCATTCAGTTATTCCATCCAACCAATTCATTTGCTCATCCATTAATGTAATCTTTTCATCCATTCATCATATTTCTCCTTCTATCCGGGGGTGCACTATATCGGTGTTGAAAACTGATGAATTCTATTGGCGCCTACAATATACTGGAAAAAAATTTACATTTGTAACAAGTTAACTTAAAAAGGAGCAGTGAATGAATGTTTAAAACATTTATTGATAACAAGATAAATAACCAGAATTCAATAAACAGCGAGTACACTAAACAAGGTGTCGTAGGGAAAGGACACAGGCTCCAGTCTCCAATTTGTGCCTGAGCTTTGGGTTACTGCTTGCATGCACGTTCACATGTTTTTTTCTGGGGTCATGTTTGTTTTAGTATTAGACATTTTGTGTGGTATCTCCATCTCATCAGACAAACTCTAAAAAAGTAGTCCCAATGTGTGATGTATATAATAAAAAATGTTCTCAGTTGCTTTGGAGCATTTCTCGAATCATCCTTAATATTTGCAAATCAGTAAGTGCATTTCTCAAATCTATTTGTACAAACAACACAACACATTGGATTTCTTGCAAAAGCCTCTACACTGTAGATGCTGTACAGAAACATTTTAATTTTGTGCATTTTCAATCACTGTAATCCAAACAATAGTTTATATCAAGAAATCCTGAAACTGTGCACCATCATACTGACAACATGACTAAACATTGTAATGATTTTGTTTGTGAACAATGACAAAGGGACTTTTCATGTGCATATGGTATGTTCAACGACACAAATACTTGCTTTTGAGAGATGAACTAAGGATTTTGAGAAAAGTACAGGCTTTTGCAAAAAAATCCAATGTTTTGTGCTGTTTTTAAAAAATTGTTTTGAGAAAGGCACTTACTGGTTTGCAAATATTAAGGATGATTTGAGAAACGCTCCAAAGCAACAGAAAAGCTGTAAGACAATTTAGGTGAAACCAGCATAATCTGCTTTATGTGAATGTTTTTAACCTCCTCTCTGTGTACTGTGTATCTGTAGCAAATGGCTTATATTCCTTTACCTGTATTCAAAGTACCATATAATTATAATATTAATATATTACAGTTTTTCTGGGGGGGTTTTCTAGTGTTTCTCTGTTCAGAAATGAAATTCTCATCCACATCATTTAGTCATTTGTGCACATCATAAAACATTTCTTGTTGTTTTGATTAAATTGCGGATGCTTTAGTACATTAATTTAATTGATTGTGTACAATTGTCTGTTGTTTCTTACATTATCAGTTGTTTATGTCATGTTGATAAAAATATTTTCTTGACATATACAATAGCATATAATGTAGAACTTTCACAGTTACTGTTAGTATATTGACAGTGTGGGGACAAATGCAGATACTGTTTGTATACATTTCTTTATCCAGTGAATTTGTTGGTGTCATATATTTTCACCTCACATCTTTCCCTTCATTAACTTACAGCGGAAGCAGCCAAACCTACAGCAAAGAGAAGAAGGAGGCGGAACTCCGCTGGCAGTGCATCCAGTAGCAGCGCAGGAAACAGCAAGAAACGCAGCCCAGCCAATAGCTTCAGTTTGCCCACACAGGTACAGTATGTCCTTACACACCCACAAAACATGCACACGTAGTGATACAATGAAAATACTCATGACAACATACTAGACTGAATAATCTCTGTGCGTGTGTGTCTGTGTGTGAATGGGTTCAAAGATTAGGATCATTGTTTTCTAGATAGTATAGTCTAATTGATAATTGCTGTGACTTTTGTAATTTCTTTGAAATACTGAATTATTTGATTCTGAATTATTGATATTATCATAAACTGTAGTTGTTAAGAGTTAGAAGTTGTTTCAGTACCTGATCATGTGCTTTTTTAATTTTTTTATTTTTTTAATTGATGTGTTGTATAATTGATAGCAAATTAGTCATAATTGATCTGATGATAATTAGTGCTGTCCGTCTCTGGTCCCCAGCCCAAACGCGTCGCTGGTGAATCGAGGGGTGGCGGGTGGCTGGAGGCGGAGCTTAGGTAGGTGAGTGACACGTACAGATGGCTATCGCACAGCATGTGCTGCCTTAACGATCTAATTAGCCATGCGAACCAGCTTAATTGGTGAACATGTTGGAGGTATGCTTTGTCTGAATGGGCTAATTAAGGAGAAAAGAAATAGCGTCTGTAGATAAGGATGTGTGTGGATGTGTGTGGATGTGTGTTGGACAGTGTATGCATGAACTGATTCGTTTTTGTGCTTTCTCATCCCTCACGTTCAGACTTTCAACCAACATTGCAAATTCACATGTCTGGCATGTGACATGTGTTTCGATTAGAAATGCTACATGTTTTGCTCATATTCATATTAGATATTCTGTTTCCACTCTTGGTTACCCGTTCCTCTCTCTTTTTTTCTTTCCCTGCCTCCCACCCCCTGCCTTTACCTGTCTCTCTTTTTGTCTTTCCTCCTCTATCTCTCTGTACCTCCCTCCCCCACCGTATTCCGCTCTCTCCCGCTCGCGCTGATCTATCCCCCCCCCCTCCCCCTCTCTCTCTCTCTTTCACTAACTCGCTCTCTTCTAATTCAATTCAGAGCAACGTTACGGACATACCAAGATACATTATTACATTAGACTGCATTCTTTTTTATTTGTCCATTTATCAAATAAAATCATTCAAAATGACATTCTACATGTATTCTAATATATACACGTTTAAGTACATTTCTACATTTCCAACACAGAAATACACTGAAATATGTTTAAAGAAGTGCCATTTTGTACCTTTTATGTTTTTTGGGGGTTTTTTTTGGAGAAAAAAGGTTTAAGTTCAGGATTTCAAGTTTCCTGATGTTAGGGAATCAAAGACGATGTCGGAATAAATTGTATTCTTCTAATTGAATTCTTCCTGCAAATTCTATATTATATATATATATATATATATATATATATATATATATATATATATATATATAAAACACACACACACACACACACACACACACACTCTAACATAGTTAGTTAGTTAGTTAGTTAAGTTAGATAGATAGATAGATAGATAGATAGATAGATAGATAGATAGATAGATAGATAGATAGATAGGCAATAATGATAGACAGACAGATATTGATCACTAAATTAATAAATACTGCAATGGTTTATTCTGTACATGATTCCAACACATAGCTAAAGCTTGTTAATTCAATGATAATAATTTAATGTTATAATATATTTTATTCAATTACATTAAAAAAATTAACTGTTATGCAAAAAACACAGTCACACAGTACAATGACTAATACTTTAACATTTGCCTAATGGAACACATTACTCAGTGTCATACAATGTAAAATGGCCACATAACATTAAAGTTGTAGCTGCATACTTACATTGTAGTTCTGTAGGATATGGTTAAAATACCTACATCTCTACAGTGATGATTGAAATCAGTGTGAGCTGGATATGATTGATTAATTCTGCCTAAATTGGATAGTAGACTTCCTGAAGATGTGAGATTAGATGACACAATTTATTCTGTAAGAGCCTGAGAATGTTTTGGCTGTCAGGACGTTAGGCAAACTTTCTCTTAGTCACTCTTTTCTCTATTTCTTTCTGCTTGCTTCTTTGTTTCTAAATATCTCCTCTCTGTGCCTCTCTCCCCCTCACTGTGCATTTCTCTCACTCTCTGTTTCTCTCTCTCTCTCTCTCTCTCTCTCTCATCCCTCCCTTCTTTCTCTCTCCAAATTTAATTGAATTCTATGCAATATATCCTCTCCACTGTTATTACTGTACTAATATAAAATATAATCCTATAATAAGATATTTTATTCACATCCCAATCCGAGAATGCAGAAATGTATTTTTAGGCACAATATAGATACAGAGAGGATGTAGTGACTGCTACTTTAATCTTGGTGTGCCCACGCACTTTATGTAAGTACAGTATAGGAAATCATTTCAGCTTCTCTTTGACAGGATGTTCAACAAATGCTCTCTCTCTCTCTCTGTGTAGGATGTGATGGTGGTGGGGGAGCCCTCTCTGATGGGAGCCGAGTTGGGAGACGTGGACGAGCGTCTGATCACCAGGCTGGAGAACGAGCAGTACGACCCTGCTGGCTGTCTCCGGGACGACGGTCGCCATGACTACACCAACTTGCAGGCACTCGGCAACAGCAACCGGGACGGTGAGCCCACCGCCGTGGCGATGCAGCGGCCGGAGTAATGAGGAATGGATCAAGTGAGGGGTGCGAGAGCGCATGTTCATCTGGGGATGGAGAGAAGGAATGTGTGTGTTTGTTTGTGTGTGTGTGTTTGTGGGTGTGTGTGAGAGTGTGTGAGGGAGCATGTGAGAAAGAGAGAGAAAAAGAAAGAAAGCTATGATATGACTTATATGACAAATTATGTCATCTGGGTTGTAAAATGATTACAATGGCTTTAATAACATTTTTCTCAGTCTCCATCACAACCAACAGAAATCAATGTAAAAGGAAATGATCATCACCACACATTTGCATTTCATAAGAAAGCTTTATAAATAAGCTGCGCTATTAACTACTTTCATAACAGAATTTTTACGCTTACGATTCAGTAACGATTCAGCCAATATGTAATGTTTGTTTTTTAGCTTTCCAAAACTGACTTTTAACTGTCTAGTTTGTGAATGTTGTGATTTTTTACTGCTGCAAATTTTTATTTCGGCCCCTTTATTACTTAATTGTTTAATGCATAATGTAAAATACCTGCAGGTATGTGTATTTACCATTAAGTGTATAATTTTCTGTATGCTTTTCAACTATTTGCATCAATAAATTGTGTTTGGTTATGACAACAGACTTTGGCCTCAGTTGCTTATTTAATATTCTTTAAATGGGTGGCTTATTTAAAATAAAACATTAGCACTTAGCAGAAGAATACTGTGGGTAAAAAAATATTTTAACAACACTGTGCATATCATCACAATGTAGGGTTCATTTGAGAGATTTGCTTCCTAATGGGTTTATATACAGTCACTGACAACTTTATCAGAATCATTTGTACCCATGCTTTTTCATGCAATTATCTAATTAGCTCATTATGTGGCAGGCGCACAATGCATGAAATCTGGCATATAGAGGAGAAGTTAATATTCAAAAACATGAGACAAAGGTGATCTCAGTGACTTTGACTTTGGTGTGTTTATTGCAAAAACTCAGATTTTCACACACAACAACCTTTAAGCCAGAGCTGGTTGGCCAGAATAGATTAAGTTAAAAGAATACCAACGATACAATACATTAAAGATGCACATGTAGCTACCGATATGCAGCTACCGATGTTAAGTCATGTGATTAAATGCAAAACAATGCAATGGAAAGAAAATTATGCTATGCAATATGATATGGTACAGATAATTCACATTTTTTTCTTTGCTTCAGACAGACAGCAAATCATAAATTTACTTAAGCATGTTCTGACTTTTAACGCATGGCCCTTTCACAGACAGGCCTTTGTAGTGCAAATAAAAAATAAAAAAGATTAAATAAAACCAGACGTTCTTTTCCTGTTCTGTCTCCAAGAAGATGCAGCTCTACCTCTGCCATGTTAATCTATATTTTATGTGACTCAGGATATACCTCGGTCTCCATAGTGTTGTGATACTTCATATTCATATAGCAGCAGTGGTGCTGAGAGAACATGCTTGAGAAACAGTTTAGCAAAGGAGAAGTCAATCTACAGTACATATAAAATATTGGTCACAAATTATTGGTCACTATTATTTATATAAACCATGCATGTATATGGTTTATATAAATAAAAGTGACCATAATTTGTCAGTCAGAACCTGTGGAGGACTTCAGTCTCTTCTTTTTGTTTACAAAAGTTATGTTCATCACTCATGGTAAATAATGAATAACGGTAAAAGAAGCCAGTTCTATTCCACTCCTTCTATCTGTCAGCGTTGGTGAGAATCATTGTTTAGGCATGCAAAGTGGAAGATAACTCAAGGAAACAGCAGAATAGGCTTCCTGGAGCAGCATGCTTTAAACTAATTCTCATATGAAAGCAGATGATTTTTGTGGCATGTCAAAGCAGGGTCTGGCATCCCTGCTATAGGTCATGATGATGTAACAGTCTTTTTGGTTTGACAATGGAGTACCTGTGTCTTTCCTCTGTGACAAACAATCTGACAATTAGAAAGTCAACAAGAAACTGTCTGTAGGCTTATCATCATGTCACAAGGTCAACTGATAGTTGATCAAAAAGTAGATCATATGACTTGATTTGCTTCACTGCTTCACTCGCTGTGTGTCCTTTCCTATCCTACTATGGGTAAGTCTTAGCTGCTCAGCTTAGGTATTTTTCCTTTTTTTTTTGTTTGTGTATGTTAGGATATAGAGCCACATAGTTTGCGCATGTGCGTTAACTACCGCCAGTTAAACGCAAAGACGAGAAAGGACACCTTCCATCTGCCACGCATTGAGAAGTCACTGGATTTTTTGACAGGGGAATGTTGGTTCTCCACTATGGATTTGGCCGGTGGACACAACCAGGTTCCTGTCACTGAAGGTGATAAACAAAAAACTGCTTTCTGTACCCCTTTCGGGTTGTTTGAATGGAATAGAATGATGTTTGGCCTCTGTAATGCTCCAAGCATCTTCCAGTGTCTAATGGAGCAAATGTGTGGGGACCAGCAGGGTGCCTCTCTTCTCCTTTATCTTGATGACAAAATGTTTTCTTCCTCAGTGCTTCAGCATTTAGAGTGGTTGGAGGTCGTTTTAAGTCGTTTGTAATGGGAGGATTTAAAGGCATAATGTATTTATCGGGGCATAAGTGTGTTGTCTTTACAGACAGAAATACGCTCGATCCTCTACCTACCGCCACTGAGCAACGCTGAGCTGTCCAGCTTGCAGTTTTTGAGTTTGATATTTCCTATTGATTATCGATCCACCTTGAGTGGAACAGAGGTTCCAGCTGCTGTGACGCAAGCTTTGGAGGTAGATAAGGTCACACAGGTGACTCAAGCCGTGGTTTCGGCCTTGCCCAGTTTGGTGGGTGATATTAAGGCGTTACAGGATTCAGATCCGGTAATCAGTGACATTTTGGCCTTCTGGAGGTGACTAATACCTCCTACAGCTGAGGAGTGGTGAAAGATATTGAAGAGTGCTTTGGTCTTACTTCGTCAGTGAGATCGGTTTGTGGAAATGGAGGAGATTTTGCATCGTCATGTGTTTTGTCCTAATGGCGAAGAGCATTGGTTTGCCTGGTGAGTTCTTGACACATATGCACCAATGACATGGGCACCAGGGTGTTGAACGTACCATTGAGTTTGTGTGGCAACGCTGTTATTTGCCTGGTGTGATGTAGCTAAGTTGTGTCGGGATTGTGAGAGGTGTCTGGCTGCTAACGACACGCAGCCTGTTGCTCAGAGCTTCCTGGACCACTTGAAAGCATCCAGACCAAATGAAATTTTGACAATTGATTTCACCCTGCTTGAGCCATTGCATTCTGGGTATAAAAATGTCCTAGTGATGACTGATGTCTTCACCAAATATACGTTGGCAATTCCCACTGGAGATCAGAGGGCGGAGAACGTGGCTCAGTTTCTGGTGATCGTATTCATTCAGGTCAGGGCCGGTGTTTTGAGTAATTCCTTATCCAGCAACTTTCCAGTCTTTATTAGATTGAAAAGTCCCATACTACCCCTTACCATCTGGCAGGTAATGGCCAATGTGAGCGCTTTAACAGGACTTTGCTAATTCTCCTCCTTACGTTACTGAATTTCCAGAAAATAGGTTGGCCATCTGCTCTCCTGCAAGTGCTCTTTTGTTACAACACTACCCCTCATCAAACAACTTGTGAGTCTCCTTAATTTGTAATGTTTGGTCAGGAGCCACAGCTCCCTGTAGAGTTTTTATTAGGTAGAGACCAATGGATTGGGTCTGGTAATGAGAATGAATGGGTTTTGCAACACCAGACCAGGCTGCAAGTGGCTTTTAATGGAGCCCGGAAGCATTTGAAGGTGGCCACTGAGCATTGTAAGGTGCAGCATGATTTGGGTGTTCGGGATGCACATCTGGGAGAGGGGCAGCTAGTGTCAGCCCGCTTGAGCACTTCCGGCATTGCCGCCTTCATCACGGAGAAACCGCCCCTCTGCAACCTGCTACACGGAAATGGCGTCCATATTTCAAACACATATAAGGACGCCAGAAACCTCCAATCGGTGCCAGATTGTCTTCAAAGCTTGCCCTGATTACACTCCAGCGTTTTCCCCTGTTTAATTTAACTTTCTGTTACCAACCTGTTTCCGTCTGACTATTCTGTCTTCCAGCTTCCCGACCAGGCCGGGTTACGGATCTCGGCTCTGCTCACGCTCAACGCGCTCCGGTTCCCGGCTTGGCTCGGCTCACGTTCAAAGCGCTCCGGTTCCCGGCTCGGCTCTGCTTGCGCTCAACGTACTCTGACTTATGGCTCGGCATCCTCATGCTCCGTGCACTTCGGCTCACTGAATTGGCTCACTGAATCGGCTCTCTAAATTGGCTCTCCTCGCGCTCTGCACGCTCACATTTCTGGTCAACAATCTAATCCTCATCATCTCTCACGAACAGTAGGAACCAACCGGGCAGTTAACTGTGTCCAACTGGTGGTGCTCACACCACGTGGTGAACAGATGCCATTTAGCGGCATACAACCTCTTCGTGGAGGGAGCTCTGGAATGGAGAATGGTCTCTACTACCTCAGGGTGGCTGTGGCCCCTGAGGGGGGGCCTCAACTTCCATATCTCTAGGCGGGGATGAACCAGGCTTCCCCCTACCTGTGAAAGGAGTTCCCTCCTGGGGCGAATTTCCCAAGGAGGTCTCTCAAGGAGGTCCATAAACCAAGGTCTTCCCGGCCACGAGGTGCCACCAGGAGGAGACGAGCTCCTTCCTGTCGGATTCTCTCCAGAACTCCCGGGAGCAGAGGCTGGGTGAGAGAGAGAGAAAACCTGAGGGTGGACAGTGTGAAGTCTCCTGAGTCGCAAACAGATCCACCTGGGCTCTGTAATATCTCTGCTATATCTGCTCCACCACCTCGGGGTGGAGCCTCCATTCCCCGGGCCTCGGCCCTTGCCTCAAAAGGGTGTGTTTTCCAGTTCAACTGGCCAGGGATGTAGGACCCTAGACAAGGCCTTGAGACAGGAAGGTAGGTTCTCTCCATACTTCTAAGGCCCGCAGGGCTCGCCGTGAGACCTTGATAGTACGGAACAGATTTCCCTTTCGGCAGGGGTTTCAAATAGAGGAGGCCACACTCTTCTTTGCGTTTAGTCTTAACCCCAATTCCTTCATGTGGGCGAGAACGACATCTCGATGCTGGACCACCTGAAGAGCTGATTGAGCTAATACCAACCAATCATCAATATAGTTTAGAATGCAGATGCCCTGAAGCCGTAGTGGGGCTAATGCCGCATTCATGCACTTCGAGAAGGTGCGGGGTTCTAACCTCCTGTTAGAAGGAAGGATGGCTATGTGGAAATAGGTGTCCATTAGAGCTATCGTGACAAACCAGTCCTTGGACTTGATCTGAGACACGATCTCCTTGAGAGTGAGCATCTTGAACCTGAGCCTCTTGAGTGAGTGGTTCAAAGAGCGCAGATCTAGGATCGGCCGCATTCCGCCATCCTTCTTCGGAACAATGAAGTACTGGCTGTAGTAGCCTGACATGGCCCCTTTCCTTAGGAGGGTGCACACTTTCTGTTCCAGGACCAGAGCCTGCTTGTGTCCCACCATGGTAGGACACAACCCATTGAACCAAGGCAGAGGGGACCCGAACTGAATGGAGTAGCCCTTCTCTATAGTGGGCAGGACCCACCGAGATACGTCTGGCAGGCCTTCCCAAGCTGCCAGGAAATCTCTTAGGGGATATCTTTCGGGCAGAAGAGGAGGGAGACACCCACGGGAGGGGGGCTGCACTCTGAAGCATCTCTTGTGGCAGAGCTAACAGCCTGGCCTCCTCCTCTGCCTGGAAGGCTCTTGAGGCTGGATTCTGACACTTTCAGAACAGCTGGGGAGATCCCCTGCAGCTGTGAATGGTTCCCAAGCAGGCCCGGGTCCCCTCCATCCCCAGTTGGGACGGAAGTAGCGACCCGGTCTCTGTGGGAGAGCTAACAGTCTGGCCTCCTGGTGGTGTTGAGAAGGTACGGGCACCGTATAATAAGGTGTAAACCCCCCTCCCCAAAGCAGGGCGCTCTGATTGTCAGGGCCGCTGCACCACTGTCTGTTTGTTCGAGGAGAGGACCACCCTCGGGTTGGCCGACCCCTTCGACTTTTGGGGTTCACGCCGGGGCGGCACCTGCCGAGCAGCCCCGTGAGAGCGGCGGGGAAAGTACCACTGGAACGCCGACAACTGCATTTTAGACTCCTGAAACCTGTTGACTACCGCCCCTACCTCAACCCTGGGCATCTCCCTATAGCCGCACTCCTTAAACCCTACTATATTCATGTATAGCAAATGCAGGGGAAAGGTACGGGGCGCATATGGGGTCTTCCAAGACCTAGACAACTCGGTGTGTAGGTCGGGAAAAAACGGTAGGTCCCGGGGTGGAGGCTGTGCCGCGTGACGCACGAAACGATCATCCAGCTTGCTGGGAACACATTGCTTCCGCTTCTCGTCGGGCCAAGCTATCTCTCTCTCTCTCTCTCTCTCTCTCTCTCTGTATATATATATATATATATATATATATATATATATATATATATATATATATAT
>JAAIIK010000443.1:901612-926986 GCA_014706435.1 Silurus glanis
CTCCCCTCTGGGCTCCCATAGTTTCGAACGAACTCAGCCCTCCCCCCTCCCCCCACGCGTTTGCCATGGAGATACACAAACAACATGGCAGCGAGCAGAGAAGAACTCGTTCCCAAGAAAGGCACAGTGTCATCTGTAATTTGGAATTGGTTCGGTTTTGCTGCGTCAGACGCAACACACACACACACACACACACACACACACACACACACACCCCGCTGCAAAGTGTGTTTGAAGGCTGTTGCAAGCAAAGGTAGCAGTACCACCAATTTACTGCAGCACCTCAAACAGAGGCATGCTGTCGAGTGGGAGAGATGTAGGACCCTACGAAATGAACAAGACAGCGGCAGCACAGGACTGCGGTTAAGCAGCCGCATCTTGAAAATACACGGTTAAGCAGCCGCACTTTGTTTAGTGTTGCACGTCTAATCGTACACTTACGGTATGGGTGGTGGGAGCGGTCAAAATACCTGTAAAGACGCTTCAGAACGGCGTTTCCGTTAAACAGAAAAATCAGAGCATTTGAATCACCATATTCAAACACTCATAAAACATTTTTTTGAGGTTTACTCAATCTTTCAAATAATTCTTATTTAGAATCTCCCTGTCTATTATATTCTTATTTCACATTTCAACTCATTTTACTGTGGAGTTTTTAAGAAAAGTAAAGGCAAAATCACTCCAAGCATCACTGCATTTTTAACCATGTTCCACATTTAAACACTCATAAAACATTTTTCTTTATAGGTTTGCTCAATCTTTCAAATTCTTCTTATTTACAGTGTCTCTGTCTATTACTCTGTTAAATTTTATCTCATTTTACTGTGGAGTTTTGGAGAAAAGTAAAGGCAAAATCACTCAAAAGCTCAGGTGCATTTTCAATCAGGTTCCACATTTAAACACTCATAAAACATTTTTCTTTGTAGGTTTGCTCATTTTATGTTATGTTACGTTCTATTTTCACAATTTACAATGGCAGGGCCTGCCATCTTGTATTTTTGGCTTGTTGTTTCTGATTGCACTTTAACCACATGTGGGTTATAATCCCAGAAGGGTAAATAAACTTTATTTAATAAAGTTAAAACTTTTTTTGAACATTTTCTTTGTCATATGCAGATTGATTTTAAGCAGGGGGAAAAAATTGATTTAAATCGCAAATCGGATTTTTTGTGAAAAAATCGTGGACTTTTTTTTTTAGGCCATATCGCCCAGCCCTAATATATATACAGTGGCGATCAAAATTAGAGAACAATGTATAAACAATTGAACAATTCTGAAATATTGTCATCTTCACTGCTCAACAGTTGAAGGAGTTTTTGTCCTGTCTATACCATGCTACCAGAACACCTTTTCCACAAAATAACTAAGGCATTTCCAAAAAAAAAACATTATTTTGCAGAACCCACACTGATCAAAATTAGAGAACAACAATGACTGTAGCATGGAAAAAGATTACAACATAATTTTCTGAAGGTTACAACAGTCAGCAATTAGTATGAAGTGTACAGGCCTCTGCTCTGAATGACTTCAGCACATCTGCGGCCACAGGACAGCACTAGTCTCTCACACTGCTCTGGTGTGATTTTGGTCCACTCTTCTTCCAGTCTCCTCCACAGTTCGGTGACTGTAGTGGGTTTCTTGGCCATAATTTTGTCGCCAAGGATTTTCCAGAGGTTCTCTATTGGGTTGAGATCAGGACTCTGGGCAGGCCATGTCATTATTTCAATGTTTTCAGTTTCAAGGAACTGCTTTACCCGTTTTGCTGTGTGACATGGAGCGTTGTCCTGCATGAACACTGCGGGCTGATTGGGTGATGAACGCAGGGAAGGACCCATATGTTGTTGAAGAAGGTTCTGATAAACATTTGCATTCACTCTGCCATGTCGCTGTATAAGAGGCCCAACTCCTGCTGCAGAAAACATGCCCCAAATCATGACACTTCCTCCTCCACTTTTCACTGACTTCTTTACACACTTTGGGTTCAGTCTTTCTCCAGTTTGTCGCCGAACATAATGTTTCCCATCGGACCCAAATAAATTAAACTTGCTTTCATCACTGAAGTGAACTTTGGACCAGTTCTCCTCTGTCCACACAACATGCTTAGTCTAGCCTTTTGATTCTTTCTGCTAATGAGAGGTTTGGTCACTGCAGAGTGGGCTTTCAGTCCAAATGCTCTTAAACGTCGAGACACTGTATGACGAGACAGATCCTTAACCTGTTCAGCGCTGAACTGGTGAGCAATTCCAGCTGCAGTGTGGAAACGATTGCCCATTGAGATCCTCCGCAGTATCCTGTCCTCTCTTGTATTTGTCTTCCATGGACGACCAGCCTTCTTGGCGGACTTGAATGAGTTTGTGATGTTGTAAAGATTCAATATTCTTGAAATCACAGATTTGGAACGACCAACTTGTCTTGCTATGGCTGATAGGGTCATCCCTTTGGCCTTCATCT
The DNA here is from genome assembly GCA_014706435.1 of Silurus glanis. Classification (NCBI taxonomy): domain Eukaryota; kingdom Metazoa; phylum Chordata; class Actinopteri; order Siluriformes; family Siluridae; genus Silurus; species Silurus glanis. Next base: position 904,064 of record JAAIIK010000443.1, read on the forward strand.
GGACAACCTGCTGCCGGAGGCTTTCAGTCACTTTAGAACGGCCCACCATCTTGCAGAGTCAGTGAAACTGGAAGCTAAAAAAAAAAAAAAAAAAAAAAAAACAGATAATCAAGGAAATTAGCACCAGGTACCAGATTAACACCAATAACTGGGAGGTATCTGAAAGTGTTCTCTAATTTTGATCAGTGTGTTTTCTGGAAAATAATGTTTTTTTTTGGAATTTTTATTTGTTATTTTGTGGAAAAGGTGTTCTGGTAAAAAAAAAAAAAAAAAAAAAAAAAAAAAAAAAAAAAAAAAAAAAAACTTGGGAACACGACGCTCTATCGCCACGGCGTGTATATATATATATATATATATATATAAAATATGTAATGCAAAGTTTAAAAAGCAAATATCAGTCTCTTAAGAGCTTAGTTTATCTTAATCAACAAAAAGCACAATCGTAAAATGACAAGTCATAAAACATAAGTATGCACATCAACAACTCTTTTAAAAAAGTTCATTTAGCAGTAAAGTAAAGGCTAACCTAAAAAAGTATGTTTTAACATTGGACAATAAAGGTTTGTGAGTGATATCAGACAGGAGCTTATTTTATTGTTTAAGAACAGATAATGGCTACTACCAGTAGAAAATGTGAGTGATTGTCAGGAACTACTAAAAACTGGTGTTAGGGGTTCAGACAAATAGCCAGTCCATGCAGGTCTTTACATGTTAGTGTCAGGATCGTCCGGGCACACGGCACGCACTTCCGGTTTTGCGGCGCCCTCTTCCGGCTCGGCAGCCATCTTGCCGTTTTTCCCGTGCCTCCCTGTATTTAAGGACACCCAAGTCTTTAGCTCGAGGCCAGATTATCTCACTGGCTTCCAAAGTCCCTGAGAATATCCGTGTCACCCTGCCTGCGCCTGTGCCTGCGCCTGTGCCTGCGCCTGTTCCTGCTCCTGCTCCTGCTCCGGATCCTGTTCCTGCTCCTGACCCCTGTTCTGCTCTGCTCTACTCTGGTTTTGAACTCTGGACTGGTGTTTGGTTTGTGTTTCTGCTCTGGCCTTTATTGTTCTGTTTGCTGGCTCTTTGATTTCTTGGACTGTTTTCGGTTTTGGTTTTGTCTTCCCTGCATCGCCCTGTTTGCCTGGGTTTCTGACCCTGGACTGTTTTTAGACTGTGTTTTTGCCTTTTGTCCCATTGCTCAGTGTGTTTCTTTATTAAAGCCTGTATTTTGCTCACTCCCTGTCGCATCTTGCATTTGGGTCCTCTCACCTAGTCACCTGTGTTCCCTGACAGAATAATCTGGCCTTGCATCGTGTCCCGTGTTCACTGAAAGTTAGCATGAGAAGTTTTAAATCAACTGGAAACCTGACAGTGTAAAGATTCAGCTTATTCAGGGCAAAGACTGTATAATTTAGTACAGAGCTTCCACAGAAGGGAATATGAGGCCATAGACACATAATAACGTATCTTTCTCTAACATGTTTTTACCAGATTTCTTAAAGCTATGAGCTGTTCCCTTAGTGGTACCACACTTCCTCCTGTATGAAAATAAAGCATTTATGGTGACTCTTACCTTTATGAACCAGTTTAGCCCACTCAAATCTACACCAAATTTAGAAAATCAATGTTCTCCTAACCATATTTGGTAAACAGAAGGAGAAACTTCTGTAGATCCAGTGACTGTAAATTGACTAATATATGACACTGCCAGTGTATGCTGGTAACATTATATTTTAAGTTTTTGTGTAATCTGGATGAAGTGCATTTATTAGCATCCCATTTTGGAACACTGGCAATATGTAGGTAGTTTCTGTCTTATTATCCGACTGGAAAAAAATCCTGGCTTTGACTGATGGCATATTCAGGCCCCTCAAGGGCAGTGAAACCAATCACTAAGCCATAAGGGGGACTTTGTTGACTTTGTTGAATGTCATGAATGTCTGAGTTGTCCATTCTCACCATCTGAATCACTAAGCAATGTCTGCCAGATCATAAATCTGCCTAGAAAGGAACTCTGGACTCCTTTGAAATGTATTTTTAATTTATAATATGCAAAATATATAATAAACTGGGAACAGCACATGGTGTTTCAAAGACAAACCAGGTATGTGGGCACTGCCTCACTAGTCAGTTGGGCCTACCATTGACTCACCTACTGAAACACACTGATGCTAGTGATGCTAGTAAAGCGAACACCAACAATGAGGAGCAGTCATCACAGAGTGCTGCTATCACCAGCAAAGCTTGTTATGTACACACCCTGTCAAAAAAGAAATGAAACTATGCTATCACTAACCTTCGAAGAACCCTGTTATCTGTAGCACCAGATATTTCCATATGAAGTACAGAACATGTGGACTGACTTGTCTACAAGGCAAGAAAAATTTTATTTGATATACGACAGTGGCATTTATTGCAAATATCATGAACTCATAGCATGAAACATCATGACTATGTTGGAAAGCTGGAATCTTTTCTGCACACACACATACACACACATATACACACACACACCTACACACACACACACACACACACACACACACACACACACACACACACACACACACACACACACACACACACGCAAAGTTATCTAGGTGATTATCACGGCAGTCAGGAGGCTTGAAATAGAACTAGAACTCAACCATGATGATTTAAATCAACAAGAGCCGGATATGATTCATTTAACAGGTTTGTGAATCGCATGACCACACAAAAGAACATCATAGTGTTCCCCAATTAGAAGCCCTGGATGAACCAGGAGGTTCGTCTTCTGCTCAAAGCACGCAACACAGCCTATGGGTCTGGAGACCGGGAGACCTACAGCGTCACCAGAGCCAATCTGAGGAGGGGAATCTGCAAAGCCAAACATGTATACAAACAGCGGATTGAGGAGCACTTCAACTCAGCTGACCCCGGATGCATGTGGCAAGGGATTCAGGCCATCACTGAACTCAAATCACCAAGCAGGGCACCACCAACCAGTTTTGCTTCACCCCCCGACGAGCTCAACCTCTTCTACGCTTGTTTTGAAAAGGGGATCATAGAGCCCATGCTCAAGGCAGAGCTATTACCAGGTGAGCACCCACTCATACTCTGCAACTCTGAAGTGTCTGCTAGCCTGGGCAGGGTGAATGCATGGAAAGCAGCCGGCCCTAAAGTCTTCACAGACATCTTCCAACTGTCCTTGACCCAGGCAACTGCTTCAAGTCTGCTACCATCGTGCCAGTGCCAAAGCACTCCGCTGCAACAGAACTTGGTGACTTTCGTCTCATGGCACTCACCCATGTCATCGCAAAGTACTTCAAAAGACTGGTCCTCACCCATCTTAAAGCCTGTCTGCCACTCACTCTGGACCAATACTAATTTGCCCAAATAGGACAACTGAGGATGCCATTTCCACTGACTCACCTGTACAACCATAACACTTATGCCAGGATGTAGTTTGTTGATTTCAGCTCATCTTTTAACACTGTTAAAACTTCCAAGCTAATATTGAAGCTGAAACAGCAACTTATCCTTGTTCATATGGACCTCATACCCTATTTATCTTACTGCTATCTATTGTAAATAGGTCACTTATGCACTTTTGTTTAGATGCTAACAGCATTTCATTGGCTCTATACATGTACCTTGCACATCAACAATAAAGTTGAATCTAATCTAATCTAATCTAATCTAATTTAAACTAAATCTGCCTGAATCATACAGAAGCATTGGCCCTCTTTAGTTTACCTTTATCAGAATGATTTCTCTCTTCCTCTTTCATAATGTGTGATGGAGGCATTATGTTTTCAGGTGATCTGACTAGACTTAGGTAAACTATTCAAACAAGCTCAAGATCATGTCAAGGTCACATGTTTGAAATTGTTTTTCTTCGATTCTGTTAGAAAATTACAAAATATGTATATTTTAGGGGACTTTCTGGCATACAGATTGGTAACAAAAACCAAAGGTCATTGTGACAGTAGCATTCATGATTTCTACTTGTTTCTCTTTGTTTCTGTTCCCATTTCCCCCCACCATGCATTCTATAAGTACTTTATTTTAGGTTAGGGTATGCATGCTTTTGCAACCACCCACTGGTTGTTTAACCTATTGGTTAAGCAAAGATGAAAGTAAAAAAAAAATCTCATATTGAAGCGCTGGAGTATTGAATGAATAAAGAAATAAATACTGAAGCTGAAGAACTGAAATATGCCTTATTCTATCCAGTACTGTATAAAAAAATAAAGTTCTTTAGTACAATGTGGAAGAAATGGAGACACATGATGTTTTGAGTGGAGGTGAAAGAGATTATTTAATCACAGCAAAGTGAGGACAGTAAAGCAGTGAGATCTTTTGTTATGCGAATGTCACATAGCCTGGTAGGAGGTTTGTAGGCAGATGTGTAATTCTCAAACAAGGTACAGAGATTATGTACATTTGATTTTATTATATGTTTCATGTCTCAATCTGTCATAATAGATAGATCATCTTAAATGTTATTACTCCTACCACAGACACAAAATGCAGTTTCCCTTTAGTGGATGGATGGATGGATGGATGGATGGATTTCTATAGATTACTTGCTGGCTGGCTTTTTTGCGCTAGCTTGCTCTCTAGTGGACAAAAGCGATAACGCTTTTTCATTCAGTGCAAAAGGGAACAAAGACCACTGCTTGCTTTTCACAAACACTAGAAGCATGTAGGATGAAATGCTTTCCATTGAGCTTTACAACAGAAACATAATAGACGGATTTTTCACCTTATATTTGTTGGTGGCACCAAGATTAATCATTGAACTGTTGGAGAACACACAGCAATGGTGTTGAAGAATTCATTTAAAGCAATTAGTATAGGGCAATGTTATTGTCAACTGCCATTAGCATTAATGTTGAGTATATTATGTAGTTTATTTCAGGTTATGTTTTTTTTTTAATCAGAAGTCCAACATCTTAACTACAACCACAATTCCATATAAGTTGGGACACTGTGTAAAATGTACAAACCTTATTCCAAAAAAGTTGGGGCACTGTACAAGTTGTGAATAAAAAAGGAATGCAGTAATTTACAAATCTCATAAACTTATTTTTATTCACAATAGAATATAGATAACATATAAAATGTTGAAAGTGAGACATTTTGAAATGTCATGCCAAATATTGGCTCATTTTTGATTTCATGAGTGCTACACATTCCAAAAAAGTTGTGACAGGTAGCAATAAGAGACCGGAAAAGTTAAGTGTACATATAAGGAACAGCTGGAGGACCAATTTGCAACTTATTAGGTCAACTGGCAACATGATTGAGTATAAAAAGATCCTCTCAGAGTGGCAGTGTCTCTTAGAAGTCAAGATACGCAAAGGATCACCAATTCCCCCAATGCTGCGGCGACAAATAGTGGAGCAATATCAGAAAGGAGTTTTTCCGAAAAATTGCAGAGTTTGAAGTTCTCATCATCTACAGTGCATAATATCATCCAAAGATTCAGAGAATCTGGAACAATCTTTGTGCGTATCAAAATTTGAAGTTCTTTTTGGAAAACTGTTCTGTGGTCAGACGAATCAAAATTTGAAGTTCTTTTTGGAAAACTGGGACGCCATGTCATCCGGACTAAAGAGGATAAGGACAACCCAAGTTGTTATCAGCGCTCTGTTCAGAAGCCTGCATCTCTGATGGTATGGGGTTGCAAACGTGCGTGTGGCATTGGCAGCTTACACATCTGGAAAGGCACCATCAATGCTGAAAGGTATATCCAAGTTCTAGAACAACATATGCTCCCATCCAGACGTCGTCTCTTTCAGGGATGACCTTGCATTTTCCAACATGACAATGCCAGACCACATACTGCATCAATCACAACATCATGGCTGCATTTAAGAAGGATACGGGTACTGAAATGGCCAGCCTGCAGTCCAGATCTTTCACCCATAGAAAACATTTGGCGCATCATAAAGAGGAAGATGCGACAAAGAAGACCTAAGACAGTTGAGCAACTAGAAGCCTGTATTAGACAAGAATGGGACAACATTCCTGTTCCTAAACTTGAGCAACTTGTCTCCTCAGTCCCCAGACATTTGCAGATGTTGTAAACATGGCCTTGTCACAAGATTTTTTTGAGATGGGTTGATGCCATGAAATTTAAAATCAACTTATTTTTCCCTTAAAATTATACATTTTCTCAGTTTAAACATTTGTCATCTATGTTGTATTCTGAAACTTGAAACTTCCACATCATTGCATTCCTTTTGTATTCACAATTTGTACAGTGTCCCAACTTTTTTGGAATCGGGTTTGTAAATAAAATCCTGAGATGGCAAAAGTACACACATCCTTCAGTTAAGTAGAAGTACAGATACTCCATCCATCCATCCATCTTCTCCCGCTTATCCGGGGCCGGGTCGCGGGGGCAGCAGTCTAAGCAGAGATGCCCAGACTTCCCTCTCCCTAGACACTTCTTCCAGCTCTTCCGGGGGGACACCGAGGCGTTCCCAGGCCAGCCGGGAGACATAGTCTCTCCAGCGTGTCCTAGGTCTTCCCCGGGGTCTCCTCCCAGTGGGACGCGCCCGGAACACCTTCCCAGGAAGGCGTCCAGCAGGCATCCGGAACAGATGCCCGAGCCACCTCAGCTGACCCCTCTTGATGTGGAGGAGCAGCGGCTCTACTCTGAGCTCCTACCGAGTGACCGAGCTTCTCACCCTATCTCTAAGGGATCGCCCAGCCACCCTGCGGAGAAAGCTCATTTCGGCCGCCTGTATCCGGGATCTTGTCCTTTCGGACATGACCCAAAGCTCATGACCATAGGTGAGAGTAGGAACGTAGATTGACCGGTAAATCGAGAGTTTCGCCTTGCGGTTCAGCTCTTTCTTCACCACGACAGACCGGTACATCGACCGCATTACTGCAGAAGCTGCACCGATCCGTCTGTCAATCTCCCGTTCCATCCTTCCCTCACTCGTGAACAAAACCCCAAGATACTTAAACTCCTCCACTTGAGGCAGGAACTCTCCACCAACCTGAAGTGGGCAAGCCACGCTTTTCAGACTGAGGACCATGGCCTCGGATTTGGAGGTGCTGATTCTCATCCCAGCCGCTTCACACTCGGCTGCAAACCGTCCCAGTGCATGCTGAAGGTCCTGGCTTGATGAAGCCAACACGACAACATGATCTGCAAAGAGCAGAGACGAAATCGTGTTGTCACCAAACCGGACACCCTCCGGCCCCTGGCTGCACCTAGAAATTCTGTCCATAAAAATTATGAACAGAACCGGCGACAAAGGGCAGCCCTGCCGGAGTCCAACATGCACCGGGAACAAGTCTGACTTACTGCCGGCAATGCGAACCAAGCTCCTGCTTCAGTCGTACAGGGACCGGACAGCCCTTAGTAAAGGACCCCGGACCCCATACTCCCGGAGCACCCTCCACAGGCCGCCGCGAGGGACACAGACGAATGCCTTCTCCAAATCCACAAAGCACATGTGGACTGGTTGGGCAAACTCCCATGAACCCTCCAGCACCCTGTAGAGGGTATAGAGCTGGTCCAGTGTTCCACGGCCTGGACGAAAACCACACTGTTTCTTCTGAATCCAAGGTTCTACTATCGGCCGTATTCTCCTCTCCAGTACCCTGGCATAGACTTTCCCAGGGAGGCTGAGAAGTGTGATCCCCCTATAGTTGGAACACACCCTCCGGTCCCCCTTCTTAAAAAGAGGGACCACCACCCCGGTCTGCCATCCCAGAGGCACTGTTCCCGACCGCCACGCGATGCTGCAGAGGCGTGTCAGCCAAGACAGCCCCACAACATCCAGAGACTTGAGGTACTCAGGGCGGATCTCATCCACCCCCGGTGCCTTGCCACCGAGGAGTTTCTTGACTACCTCGGTGACTTCAGCTTGGGTGATGGACGAGTCCACCTCTGAGCCCTCAGCCTCTGCTTCCTCAATGGAAGACGTGACGGCGGGATTGAGGAGATCCTCGAAGTGTTCCTTCCACCGTCCAACGACATCCCCAGTTGAGGTCAACAGCTCCCCACCTCTACTGTAAACAGCATTGGTAGGGCACTGCTTCCCTCTCCTGAGGCGCCGGACGGTTTGCCAGAATCTCTTCGAGGCCAGCCGATAGTCCTTCTCCATGGCCTCACCGAACTCCTCCCAGGCCCGAGTTTTTGCCTCCACAAGCCAACCAGGCCCGATAGGACTCCTTCTTCAGCTTGACGGCATCCCTTACTTCCGGTGTCCACCACCGGGTTCGGGGATTGCCGCCTCGACAGGCACCGGAGACCTTACGGCCACAGCTCCGAGCGGCCGCTTCGACAATGGAGGTGGAGAACATGGTCCACTCGGACTCAATATCTCCAGCCTCCCTCGGGATCCGGTCGAAGCTCCGCCGGAGGTGGGAGTTGAAGATCTCTCTGACAGGAGACTCGGCCAAACGTTCCCAGCAGACCCTCACAGTATGCTTGGGTCTGCCGAGTCTGTCCAGCTTCCTCCCCCGCCATCGGATCCAACTCACCACCAGGTGGTGATCAGTTGACAGCTCCGCCCCTCTCTTTACCCGAGTGTCTAAGACATACGGCCGCAGGTCAGATGAAACGACCACAAAGCCGATCATCGACCTACGGCCTAGGGTGTCCTGGTGCCACGTGCACTGATGGACACACTTATGCTTGAACATGGTGTTTGTTATGGACAAACTGTAACTAGCACAGAAGTCCAATAACTGAACACCACTCGGGTTCAGATCAGGGGGGCCGTTCCTCCCAATCACGCCCCTCCAGGTGTCATTGTCGCTGCCCACGTGGGCATTGAAGTCTCCCAGTAGAACGACAGAGTCCCCAGTCGGAGCACTTTCCAGCACCCCTCCCAGAGACCCCAAGAAGGCCGGGTACTCTACACTGCCGTTTGGCCCGTAGGCACACACGACAGTGAGAGACCTATCCCCGACCCGTAGGCGCAGGGAAACGACCCTCTCATTCACCGGGGTAAACTCCAACACATGGCGGCTGAGCTGGGGGGCTATAAGCAAACACACACCAGCCCGCCGCCTTTCACCATGGGCAACTCCAGAGTGGTGAAGAGTCCATCCTCTCTCGAGGAGTGTGGTTCCAGAGCCCAAGCCGTGCGTAGAGGTGATCCCGACTATCTCTAGTCGGAACCTCTCAACCTCACGCACAATCTCAGGCTCCTTCCCCGCCAGCGAGGTGACATTCCACGTCCCTAGAGCTAGCTTCCATGTCCAGGGATCGGGTTGTCAAGGCCCCCGCCTTCGACTGCTGCCCGATCCTCTCAGCACCGGCCCCTTACGGTCCCTCCTGCAGGTGGTGAGCCCACGGGAAGGTGGCCCCACGTCGCTCCTTCGGGCTGAGCCCGGCCGGACCCCGTGGGGGAAGGCCCGGCCACCAGGCGCTCGCATACGAGCCCCAACCCCGGGCCTGGCTCCAGGGTGGGGCCCCGGCTGCGCCATACCGGGCGACGTCACGGTCCTTGATTTTTTTTTTCTCATAAGGGTTTTTTGAACCGCTCTTAGTCTGACCCGTCGCCTAGGACCTGTTTGCCTTGGGAGACCCTACCAGGGGCATATAGCCCCGGACAACATAGCTCCTAGGGTCATTCGGGTACTCAAACCCCTCCACCACGTTAAGGTGGCAGTTCAAGAAGGGGAGTACAGATACTCATGCTTTAAAATACTCTGGTAAAAGTTAAAGTACAAACAATACTTTTTAAAGTAAAAAAGTTTGGGCTTTGACATGTACTTTACATTGTAAGTAAAAAATAGCCATTACTACTACCTGTTTTAGTGTTAAGCTGGTCAATGGACTTTAATATCAGAATCAGAATCAAAATCAGGTTTATTGGCCAAGTGTGTTGACACACACAAAGAATTTGGTTTCAGCTGTTAGTGACTCTCAAAGTACAGTCATAAATAATAGACTATACAAGACAATAAAGACAATGTGAGACAATATAGACAGTATGAGGATTAAATATGGATACAGATTATATGACAGATCAGTGATGTACATAAAGTGTGAGAGTGCATGGTAGTGCAAGTGACAGTATTTAGGACTTTTACAATATACAGCAGCCATAGTGTGTGTAACATATATGGATAATGTGATGACTGACAGTTCTGACAGTGCAGTAATTATAAATATAATATGAAGCAGGGAATATAATTATGGTGAATCGTTAATGAGGCTGATTGCCTGGGGGAAGAAACTGTTCCTGTGTCTGACAGTTTTGGTGAACAAAGTTCTGTAGTGCCTGCCAGAAGGGAGGAGCTGAAAGATGCTGTGTCAAGGGTGCGAAGGGTCAGTAGTGATTTTTCCTGCCCGGTTTCTGGTTCTTGTATGGTACAGGTCCTGGAGAGTGGGCAGGGGAGCACCAATGATTTTTTTTTCTGCTGTTTTAACTGTTTTCTGCAGTCTGTTTCTGTCCTGTTTTGTTGCTGCTCCAAACCAGATGGTGATGGAGGGGCACAGGACAGATTCAATGACTGCAGTGTAGAACTGCATCAACAGCTCCTGTGGCAGACCGTACTTCCTTAATTGGCATAGAAAGTACATCCTCTGCTGGGCCTTTTTGAGAATGGAGTTTATGTTGGACTCCCATTTCAAGTCTTGGGAAATGGTAGTGCCCAGAAACTTGAAGTTCTCCACAGATGACACAGGGCTGTTGTATATTGTGAGGGAGAGTAATGTTGAAGGGTGTTTTCTTAAAGTCCACTATCATCTCCACAGTTTTGAGTGTGTTTAGTTCTACGTTAGGTCTGTCAATTGACTTAAATATTTAATCGTGATTAATAGCATGATTGTCATGGTTTAACTCGTGATTAATCACAACGTAGTCACACATTTCTAGTTCTAAATGTACCTCAAGTTTAGACGGTTCACGTTTTTAATACTCTAATCAACATAGTTATGGACAAATATGGATGCTTACGCAAATGTATGTTTATTATTAGTAAAACAACTCAACATAGATCATGAAGACAAAATACACTTTCAAGCTTTCTATTCATATATTTATTACGTCTGTAAGGCAAATATTCACTGAGATTCAGGTTGTTTAATTTATGTGTCTGTGAAGACAGATGACAGAGACGGCAAAGAGCGCACCCTGTGTCTTTTCTTTATTTTACAAAAGCACAGCTTATTGTTGTTATTATTATTGTATACAAATAAAAGTAAATCATTTACATATTCGAATGATTTGTTGCTCTTTTCTGTACGATCAATAAAGATTGAGGTTGACGTTATGAGGAAAAAAATGGCAAAAACACACCCGTTTGTCGACCCTAGAGGTTGTGGGCATAATGGCAGACTATGGTGCTAATTTGAGATTTGGTGCATTTAACTGATTAAAATGTTAAATGCACCAAAAAGGCTGAGTATCCACCATATAGAGCGCAAGCAGAGAAAAGATGATGGTGATCAGGAATGTCTCTGTTCTCAGTCATGTTTAAATCGCTAACTCCCTCTGTCTCTTCCTTGTCAGCCCCATACGTCTTGTTGCCTTCTGCCCTGCTTATTGTGAGCTTTGTGAACTAGCCTACATCTGTAGTGTGTGGAGCCAGGAAATGATACACCAGTGGTAGATTGAAAAAGACACACAATGACAGGAAATAGGTTGATGGGCTGAAAACGGCACGCAATGAGAAGAAGATATAAATATTTAACTAAATAGATTAAAACTAAAGTAACAAGCCTGGTTTAAAAATGTAATGTACAAAATTTTAAGAATTAAACTACTGATACCAGAAAAATCTACTTAAGTACTGTAATGAAGTATTTGTACTTTGTTACTTCCCACCTCTGATAAAAACAGAATGCAATGATTTGCAAATCTCATAAATCCATATTCTATTCACAATAAAACAAAAAACAGATCAAATGTTAAAAAAGAGACATACATATATATATATATATATATATATATATATATATATTGATGCGAGAATGAGGCGGAAGCCGAAGTGCATGCACACAAAGTCTTTAATGCAGAAAAATGCAGAAAAATGCAGGGAATACACACACCAGGGTGGAAGCAGTGATATCCTGTTAGAAAAGACGGTCTGATAGTGTAATCGCGGATGTGCGCTAAGCGAAGCGCGGAGCTGGCAGCGGACGAGAAGCGTGGTGTTGACAGCGTGAGTCCTAGAGAACAATAACGGACAATGGCAGGGAGAATACGAGCTGCTTATATAGGAGGGTGGCTGATGGAAGGCAGGTGCGCCGAGTTAGTAATCAGGAGAGCTGCTCCGTGCTGGCGGGGCATGTGCGGGTGAAGGCGCAGGGTGCTCCCTGACACCACCCCCTCCCCCAGGGGCGGCACCAGACGCCCGGGCCCTGCGACGAGGCCGGCCCCTCCCCCGGGGCGCCGGGCGACGCGGATGAGCCGCATGGAACTCCTCCAACAGCGCCGGGTCCAGCAAGTCCTGTCTGGCCACCCACGAGCGCTCCTCCGGACCGTACCCCTCCAAGTCGACCAGGTACTCGAGGCGAATCCAACACCTTGCGGACCGCGTAGACCCCCGGCTGGTCTACGACCTCTGGCTGGACGGATGCGTCAACCTCGACTATAAAGGGTTGTTTGGGATCCGGGTGGCGAAGGACGGGGGCGTGGCAAAAACGCTCGCGGAGCTCGTGGAAGGCCTCCTGAGCCTCCCGGGTCCAGCTCAGGGTGTGTACCTTTCCCCTGAGGAGCGAGGTTAGGGGAGCGGTGACCCGGCTGTAGCCTTGGATGAACCGACGGTAAAAGTTGGCGAAGCCCAGGAAGCGTGGGAGCTCCTTGATGGTAGTCGGAACGGGCCAGTCCCGTACTGCTTTCACCTTCCCTTCGTCCATCTGAATACCCTGTGCGCCGATGATGTATCCGAGGAACCGGGTCTGAGGGCGGTGGAACTCGCATTTTGAGAGGTTCAGGTACAGGCGGTGTGAACGGAGCACTCCAAGGACCTGCTTCACGTGGTCCAGGTATTCCTCCAGAGTCCGTGAGTATATGAGGATGTCATCGATGTAGACCATCACAAACCTCTGGAGGTATGGCCGGAGCACCTCGTTCATGAACCCCTGGAAAATGGCCGGGGAGATGGAAAGGCCGTACGGCATGACCCGGTATTCATAATGTCCCGAGGGCGTGATGAAGGCGGTTTTCCACTCATCCCCCTTCCTGATACGCACCAGATTGTAGGCGCTCCGTAGATCGAGCTTGGAGAAAACCCGAGCCTCCCGTAGGTCTTCAAGGGCCGCCGGAACGAGCGGCAGGGGATAAGGAAGAGGGACGATCTGGGAATTCAGCTGCCGGTAATCGATACAGGGCCGGAGACCACCGTCCTTCTTCCCCACGAAGAAGAAGCTAGACGCCGCAGGAGAAGTGGACGGGGCGATGAACCCCTGTCGGAGGGCCTGTTTGACGTATTCCTCCATGGCCCTGTGTTCTGGAGCTGACAGGGGGTAGATCCGGCCCTTAGGCAGCTTCGCCCCCGGGAGCAGGTCGATTGCACAGTCCCACGGCCGGTGAGGGGGAAGACGTGTGGCGGCCTGCGCACAGAACACGTCCTTGAAGGCCCGATATTCCTCGGGGAGTTCCACCTGGGTGTCTGTGGTCGCTGCTTCCACCTGGGTCGCACCCACCACGGCTCGGGGGTTCTTGGCTGGAAGTCCGGAGAGGCAGTGCTGGAGGCAGTGAGGGCTCCGCTCCAGGATGTCGCACGGGTCCCAGGAGCACCTCGGCGCGTGCTGTTGTAGCCAGGGCCTTCCCAGAATCACGCTGACCGTGGAGTCCTCGAGCACCATGAACCTGATCTCCTCACGGTGGAATAATCCGACCTGTAGTGTCATGGAAGGGGCACAGTACTTCACCCAGCCTCCACCCAGTGGGCGTCCCTGTATGGTTTGTACGGCTAAGTCCTGGGAGCCCCTCTCTCGGGGGAGCTGTAGACGGTCGAGGCAGGCCTGCGAGATGAAGTTCCCTGCGGAACCGGAGTCGACCAGCGCCCGTACCGATAAGGAAAGAATGGGAGTTAGAAGCGTTACCGTGAGCTTAGATAAGGGAGAAATATCTGTAGGAAACGGAACAGAACTCACCGCGGTGCGCGCCGGGCGTGTAGGGCAGCTGGTGATGGGATGACCCGGCTTTCCGCAGTACAGGCATTTACCAGTGGCCAGGCGGCTGTTTCGCTCCCTCCGTGACAGCCTCTGGGATCCCAGTTGCATTGGCTCGGCCCCGGAAGCCGCCTGCGCAGTGGGTTGCATCACTGGAAGCGGTGGTGTGAGCAGGAGCGGTGAGGTTTGGCATGCTGCCAGACGCTGTGCGAGGCCGATGGACTTCTGAATAAAATCCTCCAGCCCCAAGCGTCATCGTGGATGGCCATAGCCAGCTTAATTTCAGGAGCCAAACCTTGCCGATAAATGCTGAGCAGCGCCGACTCGTTCCAGCCACTAGATGCTGCCAGGGTGCGGAAACGGAGGCTGCATTCGTGATGGTGTCGTCACCCTGAAGCAAGCTGAGCAGCTGATCGGCCGTGGAGAGGACCCCGGAGGCGGTGCTGAACACGTCCAGGAAGTGCGCGGTGAATGCTGCGTAGGCGTTGACCACTGGTCTGGCGGCTTCCCAGAGCGATTGCGCCCATGCTAGCGCCTTCCCGGACAGCAGAGAGATAAGAAACGCGATCTTCGAGCGTTCGGTGGGGAATCGCTGCGGCTGCATCTCGATGAGGAGATTTACCTGCATTAAGAAGCCGCGGCATTCGGACGGTTCACCGGAGAACAGTTGATCAGTTACACCATGAAGTTATGGGAAAAAGTAGTGGAAGCCAGGCTGAGAGAAGAAGTGACCATCTGTGAGTTACAGTATGGTTTCATGCAGAGGAAGAGTACTCCATATGCATTATTTGCTAGAGAGAGGGTCAGAAGGAGTTGCATTGTGTGCTTGTGGATTTAGTCGGTGGAGATACATGCTGGAGAGAAGGGGAATGAAAGTAAGTAGAACTAAGACAGAGTACATGTGTGTGAATGATAGGGAGTGGAGTGGTGCGGTTGCAGGGAGAAGAGGTGGAGAAGGTGGATAAGTTTAAGTACCTGGCGTTGAATATACAAAGTAATGGAGAGTGTGAAGAAAAAAGTTAGAGAAGTGAAGAAAAGAGTGCAGGCAGGGTGGAGTGGGTGGAGAAGACTGGCAGGAGTGATTTGCGATAGAAGCGTATCTGCAAGAGTGAAGAGGAAAGTTTATAAGACGATGGTGAAAACTGCGATGTTGTATAGATTAGAGACAGTGGTGTTGACTAAATGACAGGAGGTGGAGATTGAGGTGGCATAGTTGAGAATGCTGAGATTGACGAAGAGGGCAGGATAAAAAATTAGTTTATTAGAACCATTTTTGTATATCTTCTCAAGGGACAATAATATGGAAGTGAAAAATAATAATAGATTAGATTAGATTAGATTAGATTAAACGTTATTGTCATTTTGCAAGGTACATGTACAGAGCCAATGAAATGCATTTAGCATTTAAATAAAAGTGCATTTGTGGACTATTTACAATAAATAGCAGTAAGATAAATAGGGTATGAGGTCCATATATACAACGATAAGGGTTATTAATGTACAGAAGTAGTATAGCAGTACAGATTTACTGTCCTCTAAAAATAACTCGACATATTGCCATTATTTTCAAAATAGCTGGCAACAAAAGTGAGTACGCCCTAATTAAACATGTCAAAAAGTTTTCCAAAGTGTCAATATTTTGTGTGAGCACCATTGTTATCTAGCACGGCTTTAATCCTCCTGTGTATGGAATCACCAGAGCTGCACATGTTTCTGGGATCCTCTTCTACTCATCTATAATGACATCACAAGCTGCTGAAGGTTAAACACACGGCGCTTCTCCATCTTCGGCTTGAGGATGCCCCACGGGTGCTCAATAGTGTTCAGGTCTGGAGACATATTTGGCCACTCCATCACCTTCAGCTTCCTCAGCAAGGCACTTGTAATCTTGGCAGTGTGTTTTCAGTCGTTTTCATGTTGGAAAACTGCCTTTCAGCCCAGTTTCTGAAGGGAGGGCCGTCATGTTCTGCTTTAGTGTGTCACGGCATGTAGGAATCAATGTTTTCCTTAATCAACCGCAGCTCTCTAGTACCAGCAGCACTTATGCAGCCCCAGACCATGATGCTACCACCACCATGCTTGACTGTAGGCAAAACACAGTTTTCTTGGTACTTTTTGCCAGCATGTTGCCACACATGCTTTAGACCATCTGAGCCAAACAAGTCTATTTTAGTCTAATCAGACCACAGGACATGGTTCCAGTAATTCATGCTCTTAGACAGATTGTCTTGAGCAAACTCGCAGTCTTTCTTTTTTTTCTTGCTGTATGGTCTGAGCACTGACAAGCGGACCTTCTGCAACCTCTAAAGCAATGCTGCAGCACTCATGTTTCTGTTTTTTTCTGTACCTGTCGCACAGCACAGACCCTTACGAGGCCTGTTTTGTCTGGAACCCGTTTTGGAAAACCTCTGTATGACCCTGATCACTGTCCTGTAACTCAGTTTCATGTTGTTAACGATCTTTTTATTGCTTCGGCCGTCTTTGTAGACAGCAACAATTCTAATTCTCAAATCCTCAGAGAGTCTTTACCATGAGGTGTCATGCTGAACATCCAGTAGTCAGTATGAGAGACTTGTACTCAAAGCACCACATTTTAACTGCTCTAGTACAAAATACACAAATTTGTATGGTCCTGTCAACCGGACAAAAACATGAACATGATGTGGCTTGCATGGTTTAACAAAGTACAGCTGTTATCACTTACAGTGGGGCAAAAAAGTATTTAGTCAGCCACCAATTGTGCAAGTTCTCCCACTTAAAAAGATGAGAGAGGCCTGTAATTCTCATCATAGGTACACTTCAACTATGAGACAAAATGAGAAGTTGAAGTTGAAAATTTGAAAGTTGAAAATCCGTGTTGCCCAGTGACAGCCACAAAACATTACTGCTCTAGAGGAGATCTGCATGGAGGAATGGGCCAAACTACCAGCAACAGTGTGTACAAACCTTGTGGAGACTTACAGAAAACATTTGATCTCTGTCATTGCCAACAAAGGGTATATAACAAAGTATTGAGATGAACTTTTGTTATTGACCAAATACTTATTTTTCACCATAATTTGCAAATAAATTCTTTAAGAATCAGACAATGTGATTTTCGAGATTTTTTTTCTAATTTTGTCTCTCATAGATGAAGTGTACCTATGATAAATAACAGGCCTCTCTCATCTTTTTAAGTGGGAGAACTTGCACAGTTGATGGCTGACTAAATACTTTTTGCCCCACTGTAGGTTGTACTCACTTTTGACAATAATGACTGTATGTTGAGTTATTTTCAGAGGACAGTAAATCGCTAGATAGCTAGATAGCTTCGGGGTTGGCCGACCTCCTCACCATGTCTAGCTTTTCTTCAAAATTTATTTTTGTGAATGTCCAAGACCAAATCAATTTCTCTGGTGAGTGTAAAAAGTCTAACTCAGATGTATTAATGTGTGCAGAGCTACAGACGTGTTTTGCCAGTCGAACCTGTCTGTATCAGAGGACGGAAAAATGCTGACGCAATACTGGGCCAGCTAGCTGCCCTGTGAGGCGAATATGAAATCTGATTGGTTAAAGAAACAGAGCTATTGCTAAGAAAGTTTAAGATATATCTGCCAGCACTACTGATTCTGAAGGCCCTGGGCAGATTAGATTGACATGGCAGCACATAGAGGCTGAAATCTGATTGGACAAAAAAATCTAACATCCACATACACGTACAGCAGTGCAGCCAAGAAAAACACTACAAAATGAAGAGAATAAACTGTTGGGAATAAATTAATAAAATGTTTATACTGCATTTTTTTTTAAAGAATTGTCACTTCAGAAGATAAACTAAAATGGTTACTGAAATGTGAAAATGTGAGAGGTGTATTCACTTGTGTTTGCGTTTTTTTCTTTTTACACGTTCAACTACAACAACAAGCGTCGAGCACGCGTGGCGTGATGACGTCAGGCGTCACGTCCGCTCTCGGTTCGAGTGAGCCAAGATGGCGGACTCGGTGTCGTCGGTGCTTGGAGATGAAAAAGAGACGGACAATGAAGACAAAGAGAGCGAGAAAGCGGCCTTTCGCTCTGCGGCCAGCTCGGAGATAAAACGCGGTGCCTCAGAACTGACGGAGACGCTGGGGTTTTACGAGAAAAAGGCGAAAAACCTGGACAATCGCAGTGTCTCGGGTAAGAGCCGAGCTGTCAAACGCTAGTGGCTAACAGCTGAGTGTGTGTGTGTGTGTGTGTGTGTGTGTGTGTGTGTGTGTGTGTGTGTGTGTGTTTTTAAAGCTGTTCATGTTTATATTTTAGCGTGTATTTAAATGCAACAATTTAAGCGTTAAACTGTCCTGTCCTTTCTGTTGTGTTTGTTTGTGGTTAATGGCACCAGTAGATACAGTACTATCCTGCACCCAGGAAGTTACTTCAGCAAGTTCCTCTGTAGAGGCGCTATAACCCAACAGCAGACTGTTAATAAATAAATACACTTATTTGCACTCATGGAGCTTTAAATAATTAGTAGCACATCTCTTTAAACGTTACCTGTACACTTTTTTCTGCTTTTACGGCTGTTAGGTGGTAGTGCTGTGGTTAAGCTCTGTGTTGCTTATCAGAAGGTCAGGGTTCAAGTCTCAGAACTGCCATGCTGCTGCTGTTGGGTCCTTGAGGAAGCCCTCTGTGTTTCAGGGGCACTGTATCACAGCTTCCTAACAAGCTGGGATGTGCAAAGAAAGATTTTCACTGTGCGGTAATAAACATGACAAGTGCCTTGCTTGTGTATATTTACCATAATAGTGCACGTTCTCACATAATAATCAAAGCATCACATTCTAAGCTGTCTCACCGTCATGTTTTGTTGATGCATTTTTCATAATGAATATTTCACTGAATGTCTTTCCAAACCTTACCAGCATTTCGACCATCACTTTTGCAACCACTTTTTTAAATCTAAAACTAGAAATCAAGAGATGACAAAAGATAAGATGAAACTTCAACCACACATCCAGTACAATGGTTCTTATACAACATTTATATAGAGGATATATTTTTTATCTGCTGTTAAACTTTAGGTAACTAGACACATTGCCAAGGTCATAGCCAAGATATTCTAGATGCTGAAGAACCTGCACTTTTGATTGAAATGGATGTAGCGTACCAACAGACCAACAGGTATCAGTCCTTATTAAGGCATTAGTGGTACAGTTTACTGGGAGCCAGTGTAATGTGATTAAAATAAGTGTGAAATCATAAAAAAAAATCTGTCTTCAAAATCCTGGCATCAAGGTATTACAACCTATAGGTAAAAAAAAAATCATGCATTAGAAGTGCCAAAAAAGTGCCATAATATGATTTGATGCAAAGTTATAACAGTGTGAAGGGTAAAACTGTGCTCACTGTGTATATTGAACATTTTATTATTATTGCAGTTGCAGTGTTTGTACAAACAAGGTTCCAATCTGTGCAACGCATAGAGTTTAAATATATAGACAGCACCAGGGCACAACACATTATAGTTTACACAAATGTTACCAAAAAAAAAAAAAAAAAGCTCTTTATTAGCTCTTCAAATATGGTTTATGGTGCAGTAAGGAAGGCAGCGTTTTAGCCCATTTTGCAGCTCTTTTTAAAATCAGCTAATAAATTGATGCCTTAGGCACTGCTATGGTGCTCATTATGGTTTAATTGATAATGCATTCCCCCCCAGACATGGTGTAGTATAGGCTGTTTACAATATTAAACATTGGCTTTTAGCATTTTTTTTATTTATGCTGTCTGTACAGAAAAAGTCCTTTTTGTCTTAGTTTTTTTATTCATTTATCAAAAAGGAGTTTTCTTAGACCTAATTTTTCTTCGTTCAAATTTTGCTTAAAATATTCCTAGAATCAGAGAACATGACCTTAGAGAGCATGACCTTAAAGAACAAATATTTGTATACGTAGAGAAGTCACCATTAACCTCTATGAACCGATAATGGTTGGTCAGATAACAGAACAGCTATTCTATTAGCTATACTTTCAAATTTTTCTTTCTAGAAGAATATTGCGATGTGTAGTAGTATCAATAGCTGCAATGATGGAAAGTACTTTAACCAGCACTGTGTCAGTATTGCGATGAGGCGTAAATCATGACTGACTGCTTCCCTGTATGTGCTTCCTATACAAGTTCTTGTGTAAGTAAACTAAGTTGGAGCATTTTCTATGATCTTGAAGATAAGGAGGGGTTTTGATATTGGCCTATACAGTCAAGGCCAATAATTTTAGCACCCTTGCACTTCTGTCAGAAAATTGTTGCAGTTGCAAATGTTTTTACAAAATGTTACTCACATGTTGTTTGTTTTTTTTTGTTTGCACTGCAACAACACAAAAAACAGAGAAGAAAAGTCAGATCTGATACAATTCCACACAGAACCCAAAAAATTCACTGGACGAAATTATTGCCACCCATAACTTAATATAACTGAAAAATACTGAAAAACAAACTGAAACCAATCGCTTCCAGTAACCATGAATGAGTTTCTTACTTCTCTCTACTGGAATTTTAGACCACTCTTATTTTGCAAACTGCTCCAGGTCTTTTAGATTTGAAGGATGCCTTCTCCCAACTGCTGTTTTGAGATCTCTCCACAGGTGTTCTATGGGATTCAACTCTGGACTCATTGCTGGCTATTTCAGAACTCTCCAGCACTTTGTTTGTAACCATTTCTGAGTGCTTTTTGAAGTGTGTTTTGGGTCATTGTCCTGCTGGAAGACCCATGACCTCTTGTGGAGACGCAGCTTTCTGACACTGGCCACTACGTTGCGCTCCAAAATTCTTTGGTAATCAACAGATTTCCTGATACCATTCACACAGTCAAGGCATCCAGTGCCAGAAGCAGCAAAGCGACCCCAAAACATCTTTGAACCTCCACAATGTTTGACTGTAGGGGCTGTGTTTTCTTTTCTTTAAAGGCCTCATTTCTTTCCTTTATCGAATAGCTCTTCTCTTGTCTCATCTGTCCACAGGATTGAGTTTTTGTCACACAAGTTTTGGCAAACTCCAGTCTTGCTTTTTTATGCCTTTGTGTCAGCAGTGGTGTCCCCCTGGGTCTCCTACCATAGCGTCCCTTTTCATTGAGATGGCGACAGACACTGTTGTGTCCTGTGTTTGCAGATCAGCTCGAATTTGTTTGGAAGTTAATCAGGGTTCTTTATTCACCATTCGAACAATCCTTTGTTTTAATCTTCTGTCCACATTCAGGGAGATTCGCTACAGTGCCATGGACTGTAAACCTCTTGATGATATTGCGCACAGTGGACACAGGAACATTAAGATCTCTGGAATGGATTTGTAGCCTTGAGATTGTCCATAGTTAAAAAAAAATAAAATAAAAATTCTCAAATCCACAGACAACTCTTTACACTTCTTTTTTTTTTCTCCATGCTCAGTGTGACACACAACACAAGGTTGAGTGAACTTTTCTACATTTTAACTGGTTGCAAGTGTGATTACTACATTGCCCACACCTGTTACTTGCCACAGGTGTGTCTAATTGCTAACCTCAGGAGCATCACATGCTTAAATTTAGTCTATTTTTGAGTTCTGTGTGAAATCTTATCAAGTTTGACTTTTTTTTGTGTTGTTGTAGTGCAAACAAAATAAGCATGTGAGTACCTTTAAAAACAGCAATTGGAACAATTTTCTGAGAGAAATGCAAGGGTGCCGATATTTTTGGCCATGACTGTAATTACAATATACAGTGAGACCTCGATACTCGTAAACTTGGAATGTTTGATGTTAACAATCAAAAGGATTGAGTCAAAACCTCGCGATTTTTTGTTATTTGCGAGGGTTCATAGAACGTCACCGCCATGAGTATCGAGGGTCCACTGTACAGGAATAAAATCAGTTTACATCATCACTGGTAATATTCTGCAAAGAGGTATATAACTACTAGTTTAAAATATTTAGTTGTTTTGCTAAAGCTAGCTAGTACGCTTACTAGAGCTATCATTATTTCTGAATTTCTGAGTAAAATTATTAGTAACATGATCTTCTACCCACGTCGATGATACCTTGTCCTAACCAGATCCCTTATGAATTTGCTGGCAAATACTGCAGTTTAATCCAAATTATGTAATTATTTTCATTTGCATATTTAATGTGTGTATATATATTGTTTTTGCCCTGAATGTTCTTAATTTCAGTGTAAAATAAGGCAGGCAGATGGGTCAGGAAATATATCAGCAACAAGCCAGTATCTTGTTTGGGACAGCCCATGTCACAGTTTCTCCTAGAAACCTTTTTATCCTCAGTGGAAATATCCCTCAGTAGACATATAGTGGGGATCTAATAATAGTCCAGAATAATGTGTGTGTGTGTGTGTGTGTGTGTGTGTGTGTGTGTGTGTGTGCGTGCACAGACCTGTCTCTGCTGCGGTTTGTCAGAGCTGAACTGACGAGAGGATATTTTTTGGAACACAATGAGGCCAAATACACTGAAAGGAGAGAGAGAGTTTATACTTGCCTGCGCATCCCCAAAGAACTGGAGAAGGTAAGGCATCTCACTAATGCAACACTGAACCCTTTGTGCTATAACATAACATGGTGTATTACTAGGAGCTACCATTGAAAATAAACACACGCAATGGAAGGGTAGTTTAAAAAATAAATAAATAAATAAACACAACTTAAAAATTCCAAGTATCACTCATCTTTTTCTTTTAATCTTCCTGTAGCTGATGATCTTTGGCTTCTTCCTGTGTCTGGATGCATTTCTCTATGTGTTCACACTGTTACCGCTCAGAGTGCTGCTCGCGCTCATCAGGTTGCTAACTCTGCCATGCTGCGGACTCAGGTAACACACACACACACACACACACACACACACACACACACACACACACA
>JAAIIK010000443.1:939700-967178 GCA_014706435.1 Silurus glanis
CACACACACACACACACACACACACACACACACACACACACACACACCCCTCACCATTTCTCATCTTCATTTATTAAAATTAATAAATTAATACATTTTGTTGCAAATCAGTACAAGGACTGGCTTGTGCATGTGTAAGTGTGTGTGTTCTGATCGAAATAAAGCACAGTTAACTAATGCACCTTAACTTTAATCCTTGTTGCTTCTAGTTCACATGCTTATTCATTCACTAAGAGCTAATGAAAAAAAAGTAACAGCAAGAATGCCTCACGCAATTCCACATTATTCCACATTTATGCCCCATTCGCTGTTATATCCTTTACTTTTTTTGAAATATGTTCCACAAGATTGTGTGCTTGTGGATACAGCAACAAGAGTGATAGTAAAGTCAGGTTCTGATGTAGGTGAAGTGAGGAGTCCCGGCGTGCAGTCAGGACTATGAAAAGTATATCTTTATAGAGCTGGGTCTACTAGTTCAAGTAAAGCGAATTTTTTTGTTATCAATACTTGATGTTATAGATGTATTAAAGTGATAAGCCGTTCTGACTATTGATCGAGGTGTGTTATGTGTGATTATAGGTGTATGGTGAATACAGAGCAAGCTTGGCTTTTGATCTGGTCAGCAGTAGACAGAAAAATGTAAGTGCTTATTATTAGTGTCTTCTTCTTTCGGCTGCTCCTGTTAGGGGTCGCCACAGTGGATCATCCCTCTTCATACCATCCTCTACATCTGCTTCTTTTAAAATAACCACCTGCATGTCTTCCCTCACCACATCCATAAACCTCCTTCCTTATTAGGCTTCTACCAATATACCCCATGTCTTTCCTCTGCACATGTTTAAACCATTTTAATCGCACCCCTCACCCCTCAACATGTGCTGTCCCTCTAATAAACTAATTTCTAATCCCATCCATCCTTGTCACTACCAATAAAAATCTAAGCATCTACAACTCTCCACCTCCTGTCTTTTAGTCCTCCAGCTCCACCTCCTGTCTTTTAGTCAATGCCACTGTCTCTGAACCATACAACATCGCAGGTCTCACCACAGTCCTATAAACTTTCCCTTACACGCACGCAGATACCCTTCTATCACAAATCACTCCTGCCACTCTTCTCCACCTGCTCCAGTGCTGTCACACTGTCCTCATACATGTCCTGCACCACCCTCACATACTTCTCTGACACACCTGACTTCCTCATACAATACCACAACTCCTCTCTCCACCCTGTCACTTTCTCTAGATCTACAAACACACAATTCAACTTCATGGTGTGACTGATCAACTTATTTCCCTGTAGTCACTGCAGGTCTGCACATCTCCCTTATTCTTAAAGATCAGTACCAGCACACTCCTTCTCTATTCCTCAGGCATCCTCTCACCTTCCAGAATCTTGTTAAACAATCTTGTTAAAAACTCCACTGCCATCTCTCCTAAACATCTCCAAGCTTCTACCGGTATGTCATCTGGTCCAACCGACTTTCCACTCCTCATCCTCTTAATCGCTGCTCTCACTTCCTCCTTACTAATCCTATCTACTTCCTGCTCCACCATCTCCACATCATCCAACCTTTTTTCTCTCTCATTCTCCTCATTTATCAGCTGTTTAAAATACTCCCTCCACCTTTTCAACACACTCTCCTCACTAGTCAACACATTTCCTTCATCTCCTTTATTGCTCTAACATGCAGCACATCCTTCCCAGCTCGGTTCCTCTGCCTGGTCAATCTGTATAAATCCTTTTCTCCTTCCTTAGTGTCCAACTTCTCATACAGCTCCTCATATGCCTTTTCCTTTGCTTTTACCACATCCCTCTTCACCTGCTCCCGCATCTCCTTGTACTCCTGCCTACTTTTCTCATCTCTCTGCTGATTCTGCCAATTCTGTTTCGCCAACCTCTTTCTCCTTATGATCTCCTGCACTTCCTCATTCCACCACCACATCTCTTTTTCTTCCCTTATATTTCCAGATGTCACACCAAGTACCTTTCTAGCTGTCTCCCTTATCACTCCTGCAGTAGTTGCCCAATCATCCAGCACCTCTTCACCACCACCGAGCCCCTGTCTGACCTCTTCCCTGAACCTCACACTACACTCTTCCTCCTTCAGTTTCCACCATCTTATTCTTCTTTTAGTCCCCACTCTCCTCCCTTTTTTTCTTCTCCTGCATAGCCATCCGTTGCTGCCCCTGCCAACACCTTACAGTCTCCAATCTCCTTCAGGTTGCATCTCCTACATAGAACATAGTCCACCTGTGTACACCTTCTTCCACTCTTTTATACTTCACTTTTTAAAATATGTATTCACCACTGCCATGTCCATCCTTTTTGCAAAATCTACCACCATTTGCCCTTTTACATTCCTCTCCTTGGATCCAAACCTACCCATCACCTCTGTTCACTTCACCAAAATGCCCATTGAAGTCTGCCCCAATCACTAATTTTTCATTCCTAGGTTCAATCTCCACTACTTCATCTAACTCACTCTAGAATTTGACCTACTCCTCCAACTCACAACCCACTTGCGGAGCATAAGCACTAATGACATTTATCATCACCCCTTCAACCTCCAGCTTTACGTTCATCACCCTAAGTGCTTATAATTAGTGTATAAAGAATTTTCTTTGTTAATTCTACACTGGATTTTTATTATTGTTTTTGTGTTTTCTAGGCTTATACTGACTACAGTGACAGTGTATCAAGGAGAATGGGCTTCATTCCTCTTCCTCTCGCTCTGTTGGTAATGTTATCCCAAGTGTTTGTTCATTGCTCGAGTTTATAATTGAATAGAAATGTGCTGATTTCACTATTTATGTTCAGCAACATTTTTAGAATCATTTATTGTCATGAAGATGTACAGAATTTCTGACATTTAATACTAATAATTAAATACATTGCAATAAACTTTTTTTTTTTAAACATATTTATTTATTTAATTTTTTTTAAAGCTTATCCGAGTGATGACAAGCTCCTTAAAAATCCAAGGTGCCCTCTCCCTCGCGTGTGTGACCCTTTTTTATCTAGGGTAAGTTTTCTTTTTGTGTGTTTTTTCTGTCTGTTTATCTGATCCGGTGTGTATTATGATGTTTTATTCACCAGCAATTAGTGTTTAATAATGTTAATTGCTTGTGTCTGTGCAGTATGATCACGCTAAAGGTGCTAAATAGCATCGTGTTACTCGGAAAGTCATGTGGGTACGTGAAAGAAGCGAATATGGAGGAGAAGCTGTTCCAGTCTCCCCCCTTCCCTACTCCCAGCCGAGCATCCAGCAGAGCTCATCATGCAAAACGTACACGTGAGCCAACAAGTAATAAACACACACACACACACACACACAGTACACTAATTTCTGTATGAGAATGTATATAAAAACTTTTTTGAATGAGAATTTTACATTTTAAATTTAGCTCGATTTTCAAATAGTATTTTTTATACTTTTATCTATTTTTTAAATAGTATATTATGGCTAATGGTGAAGTACCATGTGGTGTAAATATTCCAGAAATTACTGAGACAAAGGGGTGCACTGAATTTTTCTATTAATGTCTGAACTAACTTACCTTCAGACGAGCCAGTGGAAGAGGGCATCTCTCCATCAATTATACATCAACCCGTTCACCAGATGAAGAGCCCCATGCCTAATCTCCCAACCAGCGAATCGGATCAGTTCCTCACGACACCAGATGAATCGGAGGAGAAAATCATCACACAGGACGGAACAGAACTCATCCACAGAGCTCCTAAAAAAGACCTGCTGGAGATCGATCGTTTCACGATCTGCGGGAACCGAATCGACTGATACTCTACACCCTACATACCTGTACAGAATGACGAAAGCTAGTTGGCTTGACCTTTCAACCTTTGACCCTCTGTGTTGAAAAAACAGGGCAGGATATTTATTATGAAGTGCACCTAATTTATTTAAGTTTCAAACTGAAACACACTCACCATTACCTTCTTTTCTGTTCCGAACTTATGGATAATTCCAGCCTTTCAGCACCAGGAACAGATCTTGACCTTATACCATCTGGACAGACGGATGATATGCAGAAGAGAAGAAGAAACAGAAGAGGCTAATTTGAGGTCATGGCAAAGCTATAAAGGTCATTTTGAAGTGGTGGTTTGATATGTGGCATTTTTCTTTCATGCTGAGTTGCATTTTCTTAATAGCTCTGAATTTGCACGTTTCTTGCTTTGTGCTTTTTTTTAATAAATATTTGTAAACATTGAGTTGAACTTAATGATTTATGCTTATGACAAATGAGTATGTAACACTTTATATAAAAGGTTCCCATAATATATTTAGTTAAGCATTATTTATGTTGAAAATGTAACAAATTTACAGTTAAATGTTAATATTTATTTTTGTCCATGGATAAAAATAATTTTATAAATTCAGTTTCTGTCAAAAGTCTAGTCTTTGAGACACATGCATGTTTCTTTTGTATATATGCAGCATTTGGGCAACATGGCTCTAACAGAAGAACTTATAAAAGATGGAGAACAGGACAGTGAGCCGACTGCCTCACACCCACAGTCAAATATGGAGGTGGAAGCATAATTGTTTGGGGTTGTTTTAGAGCAGGGAAGGTTGCAGTCTATTTTAGGTGAAAGGAATGCTAAAAAAACATGGCTACCATTTCATACTTCAACACCATGCAATTCCATTTGGACTGCAAATAATTCAAACCATGTAACAAGACTGTGACTCGAAGCGTATGTCCAATCTCAGTAAGTGTTATTTAGAGAGCAAGCAGTCAGCTAGTGTTCATCATCATGGAATGGCCTGCCCAGTCACCGCACCTAAATCCTATTGAACTGCTCTGGAATGAACTGGATCACAAGTTCATAAAGACAAGTGAACAAAACCTTAGGTCAGTTTTATTAAAGGCATGACTAGAGTATTTCAGTTAAATGTTTGGAGAAACAAACTGTTGGGATGCCAAGAGTGTATAAAGCTGCCATTCATGCTAAGGGAGGATTTTTCAATGAAAATGTCAGTCAATCTTTATACCATTATATTACCTAGTTTGTTGCATATAAACAGAGGGAGGATGCACGTGTATTTCAAAAACTATCAAGACTAGTGTTTCCATACTTTTGACAGGAAGTCAAAACTAAACTTTAAATGGCAGCCTGAATTTTGCCAGAATGTTGAATAAGGTGTCATGTTCCTAACTGTGCGTTTTATTTAACACCTTAGTTGTTGATGCAGGTTGAACATCGATATGGTAACACCAAATAATAAAACCACCAGCTACTTTGCAAAATAATATGTATAAATGCTAAAAATAATTATAGGAACCTTGTAAAGTGTTACTGAAATACAGTGTATCTGGAACGTATTCACAGTGCTTTAATTTTACTTCATTTTATGTTACAGCCTTTTTCCAAAATGGATTAAATTCATTATTTTCCTTAGAATTCTTCAAACAATACTCCATACGTGAAAGAAGTTTTTTTTAAATCTTTGCGAATTTATTTAAAATAAAAAAAACGTGAGTATTTCCATGTACATAAGTATTCACAGACTTTGCCATGACACTCAAAATTAAACTCGGGTGCATCCTGTTTCCAATGATCATCCTTGAGATGTTTCTACTACTTGATTGGAGTCCACCTGTGGTAAATTCAGTTGATTGGATGTGATTTGTAAATTTCCTCCCACAGTTAACAGTGCATGTCAGAGCACAAACTAAGCCATGATAAAAAAAAAAAAACCTGCTCGAGAACGCTCTGGACCTCAGACTGGGGCAACAGTTTATCTTCCAACAGGAAAACGACCCTAAACAGCCAAGATAACAAAAGAGTGACCCTGTGAATGTGCTTGAGTGGCCCAGCCAGAGCCCAGAATTAAACCTGACTGAACATCTCTGGAAAGATCTGAAAATGGCTCTTTACCGATGCTCCCTATCCAACCTGATGGAGTTTGAGAGGTTCTGCAAGAAGAATGGGAGAAACTGCCCAAATGTAGGTGTGCCAAGCTTGTGGCATCAAAATCAAAAAGACTTGAGGCTGTAATTAGTGCTAAATGTGCTTCAAGAAAGTATTGAGCAAAGGCTGTGAATACTTATGTACATGTGATTTGATTATTATAATTTTTTTAATACATTTGCAAAGATTTCAGACAAACTTCATGTTGAGGAAAAAAATATATATTATCCATTTTGGAATAAGGCTGAAAAGCCTGTAAAATGTGGAAAAGTGAAGTGCTGTGAAAAATTTCCAGATACAATGTAGCTGTGTAAATTGATTATAACAGGTCAACGTTTTGTCCAAATCCATGAGACCAGCATTAGACAGAAATATATCATGAATTATTTTGGACCATGGATGTGAAAGCTATATTAAGCTTTTATTTAATTTCTTTTTTTTTTCCAGTAAAAGCTAAAATGTGTTCATCTCAAACCATTTTGAATTTATCCGTCAGGTACTTTTTTTTTTCTACCAGTCTTTAATCAGTTTCTGGCAAACACATTTTTAATGTCATATGTTACACTTTAATGCTTGTAAATTGCACATGGTTTGTTACATAGTCGTTAAACATATCTAGTTTTTTAAACAGTCATTGTTCTCTCAAAGTTAATAAAACACTATAGACAAAATCCAGTCATCACATGTCCATTAATAGGACACCTGAGCTAAACCTAAAGACTTATTTCATGTATATAATAAAATATCTTTCCTCTGAGCCCCTAGATTACTGATCCAAAGGGTCTTGTTTTTTTTTATCCTTCAACCATCCAATTTCAATGAAATATGATTATATATATTTGGTACTTTTTTGCAGAGTACAGATTTTTGCATTGAGTTGTTGCTGCTTAATACTTTAAATAATCTGATCAATATTTTTTTTAAATACCAGGCATTGCTATTATTGCTGTTTGTCATCAAAGTAAGGTTTTAGATATTCAACATCAGGCCAGTTCCCTCAGGCTCAATTATATCAGCTGCAGGATATGCAGTGGTTTTATTTATGCACCTTTCATTCTATGTTGTTGATTTGCAGTGCTATAAGAGTAAGTAGGAGACATGAGGGATGGTTTATTTATTTGAAGACCTCTCATTTACGGAAAATAAAAGTCAGTCTCCCTCTCGGTCTCTTTCTCTCTCTCACTCTTATACATTTAAAATATAAAGAGAGAAAGAGTTTGTGTGTGCGTGTGTGCCATACACACACTATATGGACAAAAGGATTGGGACACCTCATTTTTTCAGCCTTTTGTGGTTTTTCTCCAAATTCCAAAGCACACAAATGTATTAGTATTGAATTTTGCCTTCACTTAAATGAAGAGACCCAACCCTGCTCCAGCATGACAGTAACCATGCGCACAAAGCGTTTACATGGGTTACAGTGGAAAATCTTGAGTGGCCTGCTATTGAGTTTTAAACTCAACCCCATTAAAGACCACCTTTGAGGTAAATTGGACTGCAGTGATTATTAAATAATTATAGTTTGTGAGATTTATTAGGGTCTCAATTAAGCTTCTGAAGCATATGTTTTCCAAAATGTCTGTATTGTTTGCTTTCTTTTGAATCAGAAGATTAAGTGTACCGCAGTATCAAATTGGTTTTGGATTTTAATAAGGCATGATGCTGAGTTTTTGAGTAATGTTTGGATCCAGAATAGTATAAGTAACTTGAAAATGATTGGTTTGAATTTCAATAATCCATTAAAATTACCCAAAGGTTCAGAGAGCATAAAGTATCTATCAGAATTGGAAGCCTTCATTACAAGCATAACATTTCTAGATGAATTTTACATCCACAAAATAAATCTTATCTTTTGGAACTTTAAGCTTCCCATTTTACTGGATTTTCTTTTTCTGCATGATGAAACAGTCTATATCATCCATTTGGTCCATTTATTTTTTATTTTTTTATATTACTTAAAGATTGTAACATTATATTTGGGATGGATTTAAATGCCCTATGTAGAGGAGGAAGGAATTGTACTGGTGAATAAATGCTTTTGTTTTGTATCTTGGTTAATCTCGCTTTATTTTTTGGTTGCTATGGTCCATGTTACCATGGTTTCAGTTCAGTTTGCCTGTGTTGCAGTGTGAAAAGAGAATAAGAGAAGTGAGGCTCAAAACACAGACTGCTGTCTGCATCCATATGGCCTCCACACACACATCGAAAGGGGAAATATTGAATCAGCTCATGGAACCATACATATTAATCAATATTTAACACGGGTTTCAGCAAATACACAAAATGTACAAAAGGTTACTACGCGATGGCATAATATTAGTCAACACTATATCTAACTAATGAAACTTTTCAAAGTCACAGTACTGGTCCACATCATTGGGCAATTTACTGAATTTACTCACTTCACTTGCTGCTTCTTCATAAGGAGCTTTTTACCAAAATGTGCTTTGTACTTGTATTACTTGCTTCACTCTGCATTTTCCTTTCTTGGTAAGCTGTTTTCTGTGAGCAGCTTTTACCTGAGACCATAGTCCTCTGTCAATTCCAATTTGCTTTGCAAGGTTGCAGTTGTTGTCACATAAAAACTAAGCATCTGAACTCATGCTAGTTAAGGCAGAACCAGTGCTGCAGCTTGGAAGGGATTTGTTGATGGTGTAACTGACAGGACTTAGTTGGATAGTAAAGCCTGGCATTACTGGTTTGGTGTTGGATCTTGGCAGGGTGTTTGTAAATAGGAATCTGGTCAGGCTGTGTTGGCGGTTGTGTTTTGCAGAATTGGGAATTGAAAGTGGAGTCTGACAGGGCTGGCTTGTGTACAATAAGGTTACTTTGCACTACTATGTGAAGGCATACTATTAGGCATGACAAATTATTATTCTAATTAACTCCCATTCTCTAATTTGTGGGTGATGCGTATGATGTATGTTGTAAGTTGCAATATATCACAATAAAGGGGAAAAATTTAAGAAAATGATCTGATTCTTAGCAGAACCTCTTAAGCAAAACCTCTTAAGCTCCATTAGGTTGGATGGGGAAAACCATATACAGAACTCTCCAGAGATGTTCAGTCATGTTCAAGTCTGGTCTCTGGCTGGGTCACTCAAGGACATTCACAGAGTCATCCTGTAGCCACTCCTTTGTTATCTTGGCTGTGTGCTTAGGGTCGTTGTCCTGTTGGAAGATGAACCATCACCCCACTCTGAGGTCCAGAGTGCTATGAAGCAGGTTTTCATCAAGGATGTATCTGTACATTGCTGCATTCATCTTTCCCTTGATCCTGACTATTCTCCCAGTTTCTGCCACTGAAAAACACTCCTACAGCATGATGCTGCCATCACCATGCTTCACTGTAGAGATGGTATTTGCCAAGTGATGAGTGGTGCCTGGTTTTCTCCAGAAATGACGCTTGGCATTCAGGCCAAAGAGTTCAAGAATTTGGTTTCTCATGGTCTAAGAGTCCTTCAGGTGCCCATTGGTCTGGCCACTCTACCATACAGGCCTGATTGGTGGAATGCTGCAGAGATGGTTGTTCGTATGGAAGGTTCTCTCTCCACAGAGAAATGCTGGAGATCTTTCAGACTGACCATCGGGTTCTTGGTCACCTCCCTAACTAAGGCCCTTCTCTCCCGATCGCTCAGTTTGGCCAGGGTGAAAAACTGAGGTGTCTGGATGATGTCAACACAACACACTCCAATTCACTTTCAGGTTGTGCATTGATTTTCTAATGTTCAGTGTGGGTCGGTGGGAGGGTCTATACCTATGGTCATCTTTGATTCCTATTTTTGGTGAACAAAAGTGGAGCCTGATTTGATCTTTTGCTGTTGCAGATTATCCACCTCAACGTTGATGAGGGGTTTTTTTGTACACTGAGAGGTTTTCTGCATATCAAGATTGTAAAGAGTGATTATTTAAGTTACTAGATCTTTCCAGGATTATTTCCCTCTGATAAGCGTTTTCACCTACAGGACTATCTCTTAAAGTTTTTTTTTCTGCATAAAAACACTCTCCAGAGACTGTGTGTTGTGATGTTTGACGTGAACATAATAGGCTGCATAAATGATGAGCAGGTGTGCAGGTGTTCCTAATAAAGTGGACGAGTGTATATGTGCACGAGAAGGTCGAATAAAAAACAAACAAACAAACAAATAACTAAATGCAGAACTGAATTTTTAGTGCATTGGCTACCTTTCAGATATTTAGGACGCGCGCGCGCTCACACCTACACGAGCCTCTGACATCTGTGTGCACGCGCTTTAGCTCGAGCATTAGAGGGAGAAAAGCCTCGAGCTGGGAATAAGCGCTCAGGATGTGATCCATAAAAAAAACCTACTTGACAGCACGAGCTCTTTTAGAAGCGGATTACTTACTGCAGGTTTCTGCACTTTTGAAACATCTAAACCTGGTTATTTCCTAAGTTTTATCATCAAAAGTCAACACTGAGAAGTGCATAAAAGTCTATTTGTGGTATTAAAAAAAAGAAACATGCCGCGGAGTTTGGGTCTGAGGCGGATAATGATGATGATGGTGGTGTGTTGGTGGAGTTTGGTTTCCGGTGCTGCGCGCCCTGGACCCGAAGCTCCGCACCTGGACACACTGGACTTCGGCTTTGTACCGGCGGT
Organism: Silurus glanis; assembly: GCA_014706435.1. Classification (NCBI taxonomy): domain Eukaryota; kingdom Metazoa; phylum Chordata; class Actinopteri; order Siluriformes; family Siluridae; genus Silurus; species Silurus glanis. Next base: position 950,252 of record JAAIIK010000443.1, read on the forward strand.
GGTGTACGACACACACGCGTACTATGAGCCCGGAGCCGTGGACGTGCTCTTTCACATAGTGCACGCGTTCCTGTACACGGTACAACCAAACCCGTTCCCAGCAGGTGAGTCTTCCTCTAGGGTCACTTTAAGATCAGTTGTTCCTCTGTTTTTTATATATCACCTCATGAAACACCAGAGTGTTGTATATTGTGGGCATTCGAGATGAACAGCATACCTTACAGTTCGACTGTAAACATGGGAGGTGGTGGGTTTGTGTTTAAGTGGCTGGGTTACTGATCAGAATGTTGTGGTTTAAACCTGGTATTGCCAAGCTGCCAGTCTTGGGCGCTTGAGCAAGGCCCGAGACTCTAAGCTTCAGGGGGGCCCCAGCTTCCTAACACGCATGGGATATGCAAAGATAGAATCTTTCTGTTCTGTAACATACATGTGACAAATAAAGGCACATACTTATCTATGTCTACCCTATGCCATCATAATTAATATGGTGCAAATGCAGCAGGCCTTGATATAATCATTTTAATTGTTTTAGGACTGGTGAAAGTCTGTGCTCGCTTTCTGTAACTTCTCGCTTTACTTCCCATTCAATGCCTATAAAACTACAATGTTTGACTTCAAAACAGTATTCTGATGTGGTAGACATTTGCTCTCATCTTCAATAACACATCCTGCTGAAGATACTTCCAGGAAACTTTGTCTTCTCAAATGATCAGCAATGATGGATTGCAGGCCAAGATCAACTATTTAAATGTTTGTTTGATTAGAATAAAGGTTTGCAAGCACACTGGCCTTTTCTGGGTAAGATTGGACACTTCTGATATAAAAACTCTAAAATAATTGTCTACTGACATTTGTTATTCAAAGACATGCATAGTCTACTTCTCTAAAAAATGTCACACCGCAAAGCAATACATCAGCAAATTAAATGGTAAAGTATCAAGAACATATTCTGTAATTATTATATTGGTATCTTATAGCATTATGGCATGAGTGCAGATGCTTTGCACTGGTAATATACAAAATCTATTTCAGGGTTGAACAAACTCCATGGCAAACAACTGCTGATGTCCCTCCATCCCATCCTCCAGTTTCTATCAATAACCAATAATCTTTGTGAGGAACATCAACTGTGAGGAAGTATAGTGGGATACAGTGCTGTTTGGCAAAATAGTCTGCTGTATATCTGACTAGTCAAATGTCCCTGAGTCATAGTGCTGGCCCACATACCCGCATTGTGTGTAATTTAGTCATAATTTGCCCATTTACTGACTTCGCCTTATTCTTTTTATTTCCTAATGGCTGCTGTTCCCTCTCCTTCCTTGGCAAGCTGTTTTTCTGTACATCCTCTGGAGACAGTAGTCCTTTGTCAACTCTGATATTGATTTTGCTAGGGTGCATTAGTTTTCTAAGAGTTTGTTCTGCATCTGAACTCCTGCCAGCTAAGAAAGACCGATGCTGGAGCTTGGCAAGACTGGGTTCTTGGTGGAATCTGGCAGGGAAGGGTTTTGCTGTTGAGACTGGCAGGAATGTGTGACAGAGCTTGGTTTGATAGAGAAGCCTGGCATGGCTGGCTTATTGGTGGAACCTGGCAGTTAGGACTGGATAGTTTGGGTGTGATGGTTGAGCCTGGCATAGTTGAGTTGGTGTTGGGACTAACAGGGCTGGATTATTGATGAAACATGACAAGTCTGAGTTGGTAATAGAGCATGGCAAGAGTGATTTGCTGTTGGAACTGGCAGTATTGAGTGTTCATGGAACCTGATATGACTTGGTTCGTGGAAAGGAGCCTGGCAGAGATTTGCAGGAGTTGAAGGTGAAATCTGGCTGGACTAATTTAGTGTTTGGCAGTGTTGAGGCAATGCAGGGTAATTTTGTTGTTTGGACAGGGAAGAACTGGGATGGTGTTGGAGTCTGGTAGGGCTGGATTGCTGTTTGGAGTGGTAGAGCTGGATTGGTGATGGAGTTTGCACCCCAGTCACACTAAAGTCAGCCTTACTGTTCAATTAGGATTCCAGCCAGAGGATATGAAATTGCAATCATTCTCCAAATTTCACTGTCTTAATTCCATTAATGTCATTGTTTTTTTTTTTTCCCCAGGATTGTTCCTCATTCAGCCTTTACGTGCAGGATAAATGAAACATAATTAATCCATAATAAAGGAACAATTTTGGATGCAAAAAACAAACTTACACCTTTCAAGATAGAAATTTATTTTGAATTTATCCAGAAATGCCTTTATCCTTAAGGGATAATTTGCCATGCAATTTGAAATGTCTCGAGTGGCATGGCAATCCAGAATTGTCATAAAGAATATTGTATAAAGATGGGTAAAATTGGCACATTGTGTAAAAAATGCCATCTACTATACATCTACTATTTACGACTTGTGAAATCATAAGTAATAGTTTTAAGAGATTATTTGCATAATTTGCATAAATTTAAATGTCAGGCACAAAAGCAGGTTATGCTTTTGTTTGACTCTGTGTGTGTATGTGTGTGTGTGTGTGTGTGTGGGTGTGGGTGTGGGTGTGTGGGTGTTTAGAGGAGAATAGGATTGCAGAGGTAAGTCCCTGCTGCCTAATCAGTTAGCCAATTTGTCTCTCTGAGTCATCTGCCTCATCATGTAATCTGATAATCTTACAGCCATATGCTGTCAGCATACATACTGTGGTCATACAGTGTACAATTTACTTTCCAATTTATGATTACACAATAAATCCAAGAGTTTAAATTTGGAAATGTGACCTGCATTCACCAATGTTTTGCTGATGCAGAATTTCAGAGAATATTTTTTAAAATAATCACAAGTGTAGAACCCTAGATTGCAATGTTTAGGGAAAAACCTTCTATACAATGACATGTAAAGAAGTGGGGGAAAATGGTATTAGGTAACAAGTGAACAGTCAGTTGTTGATGTTGATGGGTTGGAAGGAGGAAAAAATGGGACGTAGCCAAGTTGTGAGACGACAGTTCGATGTGCTAGACCAGCGGTTCCCAACCTTTTTTGCGCCACCGACCAGTTTAATGTCAGACAATATTTTCACGGACCGGCCTTTAAGGTGTGGCGAATAAATACAACAAAATAAAATGATATGACAGGCATAAACTGGTATTTTCTAAATATAATAATAAATGTGAATCCACTGTGTTGTTTTTTGTTCATTTTGCTCTCTTGGGGGTTTTAATTTAGCGGTAATGTATTATGTGTTAGCGGCCGGAGCAGCCCCTTTAAGAAGGTAGTGGATGGAGGTAAGACATGTGACCGAAGCATCATGACATGCATCAAGAGTGAGTCACAGACAGATGTGGTGGAGAGAATCCAATTTTCCAAAATAAAACATTGTTCAGAATCAGATAATAAATAAAATGGAAATAATGTAAGTTATGTATTCTTTCTGTGTACCAATTGACCCACGGACTTGGTACCTGGGACTTGGTACCTGTCAGGGATCCACCTGCCACGTCCCCCTCGGTAGCTGTCACGCTGCTTTCGCTATGCTGCGGCCGGCTTTGATTCCCGACAGCTGTGACTCGTTAAGGAAACGACTATATAAACTCACGTTCTCCCGCCGAGCGCGCCGAGCCGTCACAGAGTTCCGCCGAGGGTGCCGCTCCACTCCAGAGTTCCGCCGAGGGTGCTGCTAGATCCAGTGTTCCGCCTGGCCACGAGAGGGACGTCAAACCGCCGCCTGGCCACGAGAGGGACGTCGAACCGCCGCTTCCAAGTTCACCACAAGGCGACGGCTCACCCCCGGGCTCCTCAGAAGGTGACGTCTCGTCCCCAGGTTCTTCTCAGGGCGACGTCTCGCCCCCAAGTTTCCCTGAAGGCGACGGCTCGCCTCCAAGTTCCCCACAGGGCGACGTCTCGCCTCCCAAGTTCCCCACAGGGCGACGTCTCGCCTCCAAGTTCTCCTCAGGGCGACGTCACGCCTCCAGGTTCCCCAGAAGGCGACGCCACGCTTCCAGGTTCCCCGGAAGGCGAAGCCGAGCCTCTTTGACGATGATGTCACGCCTCCGAGCTCCTCTTCAGACGACGTCAGGCCTCCGGGTTCCTCCTAAGACGACGTCACGCCTCCGGGTTCCCCTCCAGGCGATGTCTCTCCGTGAGGTTCCTCTGAAGGCGAAAAAGCACTCCCGAGCTCCTTCCAAGGTGCCGAAACCCTCCTGAGACCTGCTATGGACGTTGTCAACCCCCCGAGTTCCTCTGAGGTGTCGCTCTACTCCCGAATTCTGCTGAGAACGTTGCTCAAACGCTGATCTCCGCCGAGGACGTCGCTCAGCTCCTGATCTCCGCCGAGGGTGTCGCGTGACCTCTGGACTCCACCGAGGGCGTTGCTCGGCCTCTGAGTTCCGCCGAGGACGTCGTTCAGCTCCAGACCTCCGTGGTGGGCGTCGCCCCGTTCCAGACCTCCATGATGGGCGTCGCCCCGTTCCAGATCTCCATGGTAAACATCGCTCCGTTCCAGATCTCCGGGATGGGTGTCGCTCCGTTCCAGATCTCCGTGGTGGGCATCGCTCCATTCCAGATCACCGTGGTGGGCGTTGCTCTGTTCAAGATCTCCACAGAGGATGTCGCTTCGCTCCACGCCTCCGTACAGGACACCGCTTCGCCTTGGGCTCTGTCCCACGGCGATGCTAAGCGGGCCTCCTTCGACCCTGGACGGTTGGAGAGGCTTTCCTCTGAGTGCCCTGGCCCACCTGGCGTAGGTGGGTTTTGGGGCGTCGGGTGTTGCCCCTGGAGGGGGGGTAATGTCAGGGATCCTGTGACTCGTTAAGGAAACGACTATATAAGCTCACGTTCTCGAGTCACAGGCTGTCGGTTCTTGAAGGTCATGCTGGTGATCCCGTGGATCCTCGACCGCCAGCCTTCCCCGCTGGTTTTGTCTCCTGACTCCGTCTCCAAGGATTACTCGTTTGTGTCGGAGTTTACTTTAGTTTCTGGATATTGCTTTCCGTTGGATATTTCTTTCCTTTGTGGATTACTCATCCCGAGCGGATACTTTTAGTTTGTGATGCTTCACGGCTTATGTGTGTGTTTTGGTTGAACTAACGAATAAAGAATGATTGAGTTACTTCCGCTTCCGCGTCATGATCGCAACCCTGACAGTACCATAATTCCAGGGGTTGGGGACCACTGTGCTAGACAGTGCTCTTCTGCGAAAACCTTGGACCTGACATGACATGTACATCCTACCTAGACTTTATAGACTATGAGGCAATTAGTTACTGCAATTTTATATATAGACTATGCTCTATAAATTTAATAAGCTACACAACAAAAATGTATGTTAATCAAAATAAATTAATTAAATAAATACTTTTAATCAATATTAATTTCCTTTTAATTACAAAATGACAACAAAATTAAGGAAAGCAAACCAATTTTAGAATTGTTGATTTTGATTATTCTGTTTGTCAAATTTCTAAATAAACTTTGTCATCTTTCATAAAAAAGATAGAAGCAAGTAAGTAGGTAATGCTGTTTTGTGTCTGGTGGTTAAGGAGCCTTTTTGAGGATTAAGGTCATCTTTAGTCAGGTCTGGAAGGTCTAGACCTGGCCATAGATAGCGCTAACAGTAAGAATGTGAGCCAATTGTACTTTTGCATGAACACAGAAATTATTATACAAAGGAAATAAATATTTTGTGACTGAATCCTATTCAACACACGTGGTCTGAATTGAGGCATGACATACACAACCCAAAATCCCAAAGATTCTCTGATGATTCTCTACAGGGCAAGTGTCACATATATATATAATCTTACATAAAGAAAACATGAAGTGAATTTAAACATTCTTTACAGGCAGGATTTCTGCCTTCAAAAATCGAACAAATAAAAAAATCTAATAATAAATTCCAGAGTGGGAAAGAAGGGCGGAAACAGAGAAAGAGATTGGGACTGAGAGTAAAAGAGATATTAAAGCAAACAGTAAAAAAAGAGGGCTCACTTATATGGATAGTCACTAGGAAGACCCCATCCCCAAGAGAGGATTATCCATATGCCTCTTCATGAAGTTGTATTTTATTGCCTTACTCTCATTCTCTCTCTCACACACACACACACACACACACACACACACACACACATGGTTTGGACTGCTAAATTAGTTTGACTATTTGATTTCTCACTAGCATTGGGGTTGGAGTTGACACCAAGTGGTTATTGTGCCATACTGAAATCAGTGATTTAGTATTGTCTAATATAATGTTATTAGTCACCTTCACCATTCGTCATCAGAAAATGCAATGTTTACAAAACGATATGTCTACAATAGAGACATGTGGAATGATAATGACTTGTGGAATGAACCAACAGTCTCAGGTCTGGCTTCAGCAATGCATCTGTCAACTTTTGAAAGCTCACAGGGTTGTCACAATGGGTTATCAGCCTATGGCTTGACCCTAAATCTCACATACAGATGCATCCTTGTCTCAATGAGAGATTTAGAGTTTTTAGCATAGCACAAAAGGCAAGACTTTATTAAATGTCTCCTTTTGGGAGTGGTGTCCTATTGGAGAAAGAGAACCACAGACCTTTGCTCCCCCCCAGTGTGAGATTTTTACACACCAGCCAGATAAATTTGGTACAAAGGTGAAGTGATCGAGAGGGAGAGTGGTGTCTGCACCCTGAAGTGATGTCCCAGATCTGGCAAAAACTTGGCACGGTGTAGGTAGTTTTCTTTGCCAATACCAGGTCAGCTGATTGTGATTCTCCTAGGTGGAGCCGGACAGCCTGCTGGGACATGTCTTTGTTATCCAATACTTCTTTAGCTGGTGATAAGAGTGGCATCCTCACTGATCAGATCTGCTGTCCCTAATGCATGGGCCTTGCATGCATTTAGGTTGAAGCTGTTGTTCAAATGGTGAGCAGTTCACCAGCCAAGTTTCAAGTCCTTCATCTATATAATCTTAAGAGCCCTAAGTCCTAGTGTCCTTTAAGACCCCTCCTTATTAGCTCATGCAAGATGTAGAATTAAAACAAGTGTCTGCTTTTTTTACTAGCTTTTTTTTAAGGAAAAGGATTTAGAGAATTCCCTTTCATGGGAATGTGAGGGTGACTTTTTGTCAAATAAGTTTTATAGAAAGACTAAGATTTTGAAGATTGATTTCCATATTTTATCTTTATTACATGTACAAAGTTTACAATCAAAATTATTAAAGAGAGAAAACAGCAAAAAAAATCATAAACCATCCCTTAAAATACCTGTTTAAAGTCATACACAAATATGTTGGAACTCAGACCACATGTCTGAGCAGACAGTCTGTGAATGACTTTAAACTGACTGAGGCAGTGATTAGAAATTTCCACTCCTAGTTCTTTCTCCCATTCTTCCTTAAGAAACTTGTAGAGTGGGAAGCAGAGGATTAAAGCAGATTATTACTTATTGGTAATGCCTTTTTACTTCCTTTACACCGATCAAGACCTTAGAATTGAGGGTGATGTATTATTTAATTAAGGTGTAGAAGTACTTATAGAATAGAATAGATACAATATCAGTGGTAAGAATATTATTTTAACTGCATTTGTTCTATCAAACAGAGAATTCGGGAATGCTCTTCAAAATTGTATATTAGCTTTGCAGTTTGTAAATTAGAGGGGTAAAGTTGGCCTTTAAGAATGAAGAATATTTATTGGCAACTACAATTCTGAGATAAGTAAACTTCTCCATTACAAACAAAACAAATCTCCAAACAAAACTTTTAGTCCAATAGGCATTAGCTCACTTTTATTTAAATTAACTTTAAACCCTGAAAACATTCAAATCATTTGCCTATAATGATATTTTAGCGACTGTATTTAAAGTGTTAACACCATGAATAGAAGAACCAGAACTAATGTATTAAGCATAGGGCTCAGCGGTCAGCGCAAATTAAAGAGGATTAAGGGGCAAGCTTGCCTAGTTCCTCTATAAAGATTAATGGGACCAGACAAAGTATTATTAGTTACTACTGTAGGACTTTTATACAAGATATTAGTCCAATTTAAAAAGTTATCACCCACAAATCAGCCATAGGTGATGGTTTTACAACTTGTAGTGACCGAATAAATGTGATTTATTTTAAACTATGTATTGTATATAGATTCTTAGAAAACCAGAATAGAATACCCAGCCATTAGGGAGGCACAAGCCAGTGCACTCTTAGTGCCGGTCCCAAGCCCGGGTAAATGGGGAGGGTTGCGTTAGGAAGGGCATCCAGCTTAAAACATGTGCCAAATCGAATATGCGGGTCACGATTAAGAATTTCATACCGGATCGGTCGAGGCCTGGGTTACCAACGACCGCCACAGGTATCGTTACCCAACAGGGTACCGGTGGAAATTGGGCTACTGTTGGCCGAAGGAGGAGAAGGAGAGGAGGAAGACGTCTACAGAGACGGCAGGACAAGAAGAAGTGTAGGAAAGTAGAGGTTAGGGTTGGAACTTTAAATGTTGGTACTATGACGGGTAAAGGGAGAGAGGTAGCTGATATGATGGAGAGGAGAAAGGTAGATATGTTGTGTGTTCAGGAGAGCAAGTGGAAAGGGAGTAAGACCAGGAACATTGAAGGTGGGTTTAAACTGTTCTATCATGGTGTGGATGGAAAGAGAAATGGTGTAGGGGTGATTCTGAAGGAAGAGTACAGTAAGAGTGTAGTGGAGGTGAGAAGAGTTTCTGATAGGGTGATGAACGTGAAGCTGGAAGTTGAAGGGATGATGACAAATGTCATCAGTGCCTATGCTCCACAAGTCGGCTGTGAGATGGAGGAGATGGAAAGATTCTGGAGTGAATTAAATGAAGTGGTAGATGGTGTACCTAGGAATGAACGATTGGTGATTGGGGTAGACTTTAATGGACATGTAGGTGAAGGGAACAGAGGTGATGAGAAGGTTATGGGTAGGTATGGCCTTAAGGAGAGGAATGTGGAAGGGCAGGTGGTGGTAGATTTTGCTAAAAGGATGGAAATGGCAGCGGTGAATATGTATTTTAAGAAGAAGGAGGATCATAGGGTGACCTATAAGAGTGGAGGAAGGTGCACACAGGTGGACTATGTTCTATGTAGGAGATGCAACCTGAAGGAGATTGAAGACTGTAAAGGTGTTGGCAGGGGACAGTGTAGCTAGACAGCATCGGATGGTGATCTGTAGGATGGATTTGGAGGCGAATAAGAGGAGGAGGAGAGTGAGGACTGAAAGAAGAATAAGATGGTGGAAACTGAAGGAGGAAGAGTGTAGTGTAAGGTTCAGGTAGGAGGTCAGACAGAGGCTCGGTGGTTGTGAAGAGGTGCTGGATGATTGGGAAACTAATGCAGGAGTGATGAGGGAGGCAGCTAGAAAAGTATTCGGTGTGACATCTGGAAATAGAAAGGAAGACAAAGAGACATGGTGGTGGAATGAGGAAGTGCAGGAGAGCATAAGGGGAAAGAGGTTGACAAAACAGAAGTGGGATCGACAGGGTGATGAGAAAAGTAGGCAGTAGTACAAGGTGATGCGGCAGCAGGTAAAGAGGGATGTGGCGAAAGCCAAGGAAAAGGCATATGAGGAGCTGTATGGGAGGTTGAACACTAAGGAAGGAGAAAAGGATTTGTACCGATTGGCCAGGCAGAGGGAACAAGCTGGGAAGGATGTACTGCAAGTTAGAGCAATAAAGGATGGAGATGGAAATGTGTTGACTAGGAAGGAAAGTGTGTTGAGAAGGTGGAGGGAGCATTTTGAGCAGCTGATGAACGTGGAAAATGAAAGAGAGAGAAGGTTGGATGATGTGGAGTTGGTGAAGCAGGAAGTGGATAGGATTAGTAAGGAGGAAGTGAGAGCAGCTATTAAGAGGATGAAGAATGGAAAGTCGGTTAGACCAGATGACATACCGGTAGAAGCATGGAGATGTTTAGGAGAGACGGCAGTGGAGTTTTTAACCAGATTGTTTAACAAGATTCTGGAAGGTGAGAGGATGCCTGAGGAATAGAGAAGGAGTGTGCTGGTACCGATCTTTAAGAATAAGGGGGATGTGCAGACCTGCAGTAACTACAGGGGAATTAAGTTGATCAGTCACACCATGAAGTTATGGGAAAGACTAGTGGAAGCCAGGCTGAGAGAAGAGGTGAACATCTGTGAGCAACAGTATGGTTTCATGCCGAGGAAGAGCACCACAGAGTCCTGATTTGCTTTGAGAATGTTGATGGAGAAGTATAGAGAAGGACAGAAGGAATTGCATTGTGGATTTAGAGAAAGCGTACGACAGGGTGCCAAGTGAGGAGTTGTGGTATTGTATGAGGAAGTCAGGTGTGTCAGAGAAGTATGTGAGCGTGGTGCAGGACATGAATGAGAACAGTGTGACAGCAGTGAAGTGTGCAGTAGGAACGACAGACTGGTTCAAGGTGAGGGTTGGACTGCATCAAGGATCGGCCCTGAGCCCTTTCCTGTTTGCAGTGGTGATGGACAGGTTGACGGACGAGGTCAGACAGGAGTCTCCATGGACTATGATGTTTGCGGATGATATTGTGATTTGTGGTGAGAGTAGTGAGCAGGTTGAGAAGAGCCTGGAGAGGTGGAGGTACGCGCTGGAGAGAAAGGGAATGAAAGTCAGTAGGAGTAAGACAGAGTACATGTGCGTAAATGAGAAGGAGGGCAGTGGAGTGGTGCGGTTGCAGGGAGAAGAGGTTTAGAAGGTGGAGGAGTTCAGGTACCTGGGGTCAACAGTGCAAAGTAATGGAGAGTGTGTTAGGGAAGTAAAGAAAAGAGTGCAGGCAGGGTGAAGTGGGTGGAGAAGAGTGGCAGGAGTGATTTGTGATAGACGGGTATCTGCAAGACTGAAAGGGAAAGTTTATAGGACTGTGGTGAGACCTGCGATGTTGTACGGATTAGCAGGAGGCGGAGCTGGAGGTAGCAGAGCTGAAGATGTCAAGGTTTTTGTTGGGAGTGACAAGGATGGACAAGATTAGAAATGAGTTTATTAGAGGGACAGCGCATGTAGGACGTTTTGGTGATAAGGTGAGGGAGGCGAGATTGAGATGGTTTGGACATGTGCAGAGGAGGGACATGAGTTATATTGGTAGGAGAATGCTGAGGATGGAGCCACTAGGAAGGAGGAAAAGAGGAAGATCAAGAAGGAGGTTCATGGATGTGGTGAGGGAAGACATGCAGGTAGTTGGTGTGAAAGAGGCAGATATAGAGGACAGGGTGGTATGGAGACGGATGAGCCGCTGTGGCGACCCCTAATGGAAGCAGCCGAAAGAAGAAGAAGAAGATTGTATATAGATTCTTATTGCTTAATCCTAATCTGTATTAAACACACATCTCAAGCAATTCAAGCAGCGACAGAGGTTAACATTGTTGCTCACTGTCAAATACGCCTTGACATTTCACAGTTCATGTAGTCAATCAGTCACTTATTGCCATAACAAATGTCACGGCTTTAACCTTAAATGTATAAAATACTAATTAATCCATCTATTTACATTTATCTCATTTGGTAGACATGAAGAGTAACACATTAAGAAACCAACGGTTTCAAAATTGCAGGTAGGCTGTCACCGGCAGGGTGACGTCGCGACCAGGAAGTATAAAATGGAGAGAAGCCGGCTTCAGCTTCTTTTTGTTCATGAAGCACTTTGTGTATATCTTATGTTTTTGTCTGTCTGTCAAAAAAAGAAGGTATCTAAGAAAACCAAACACACTTTTAAGCCGTGAGGCAGAGCAGTGTTCTGGTTCCTGGGGTTCGTTGTGACACGTGCTGTCCAGAAGCTGGATATAGCTTGGCCGGCCGGTGAGCATAAAGCTCGATGAGCGTTTTTTGCTCCCGGCGTCACAGCCTCTGCGTCAGGGCTTGCCATTTTTCCCTAACCTGCACACCGAGGTTTCCAGGTCCTGGGCACGGCCTTTCTCGACCCGCCCCATAAGCCCCAGGACCACGGTTTATTTCAACGTCCTGGGGCTTAGGGATTATGTCTATTGTGGTTTGCGTCCTATCCTAGATCTACCTCAGGTACTTTCACGTACCCATCCTCCCTTCTCACAGGAAGCTCCTGAGGTTCGCTTTTGGGGTGAAAGCCTACCAATATCGGGTCTTCCGTTCGGCCTTGCCTTGTCACCCCGCACTTTCACGAAGTGTGTCGATGCGGCTCTGGCTCCTCGAGGGAACGTCTCTAGGTTTAAATCAAATATAATTTTATTTGTCACATACACATACAGAGTACGTCATGCAGTGAAATGCTTTATACGACTGTCCGGCATGAGGGAATAGAATGGGGAGAAAAATAAAACAAAGAAAAGAAGGCAGATAAATTAAGAGTATAAACTATGTAAAATATAAAATATATAAAGATCTATACGAGGAACAAAGTGTATATACAAGGGTTAGAGAGTGGACCAGTTTTTAGATCCTGGGTGTTTCCTGGTTCAAACTCTGAATGGCCTGCGGGAAGAAGCTCCTCCTCATTCTCTCTGTGTTTGCTTTCAGGGAGCAGATGCGTTTCCTTGAAGGCTACAAAGAAAATAGTCCATTGTTGGGATGGCTGAGGTCCTTCACAATCTTCCAGGCTCTGGTTCAGCACCGTGTGCTGTAGATGTCCTGCAGGTTAGGGAGCTCAGTGTAGATGGTATGTTCAGCTGAACGCACCACCCTCTGGAGGGCTTGCCTGTCCTGCATGGTGCTGTTCCCGAACCAGGAAGTGATGCTACCCGTCAGAACGCTCTCAATGGTGCAAGTGTAAAAAGTCTTTAGCACCTGAGAGGGAAGTTTAAAGTCCCTTAAGCATCTCAGATGGTACAGACACTGCCGGGCCTTCTTCACCAGGGTGTTGGTGTGACAGGACCAAGACAGGTCCTGTGTGATGTGAACACCTAGGTACCGGAAACTGTTCACTCTCTCCACTGGGGTCCCGTTGATGTTTAGCGGTTGGTATGACTGCTCCTGCTTCGTGCTGAAGTCCACTATTAACTCCTTAGTCTTGCTGACGTTCAGGAGAAGGTTGTTTTCCTGGCACCATCTCTCCAGGTTTTTAACCACCTGTAGGTAGGCCGCCTCGTCGTTGTTGGAGATCAGGCCCACCACAACAGTGTTGTCAGCAAACTTGATGATGGTGGTGGAGTTGGAAGTGGCCACACAGTCGTATGTGTACAGTGAATACAGCAGGGGGCTCAGAACACAACCCTGGGGAGCTCCAGTGCTGAGGGTGAGGGTGGATGAGGTGTGCTTTCCAACCCATACTGCTTGTGGTCTGTCTGTCAGGAAGTTAGAGATCCATTGGCACAGCGGCAACTTAGCCTCCAACTTAGAGGTGAGTGTGGAGGGAATTATTGTGTTAAATGCTGAACTGTAGTCCACAAACAGCATCTTTGTATAATTCTCTTTTCTGTAGTTCAGGTGGCTCGTGTGAAGGAGATGAGCAATGGCGTCCTCTGGCGTCAGAGAACGGCTCTGGCGGTATGCGAACTGTAGAGGATCCAGTGTGTCTGGTAGTGATACAGTGATGAAGTCTCTGACCAGTCTCTCAAAGCACTTCATCACTACTGAGTTCAGGGCTACAGGGCGGTAGTCGTTATGTATGTAACCGTAGTTCCTGAGGGAACAAGACGCTGCGTCTCTATCACCAGTGACAGCCTGCCTTAAATTTTGACTGATTAGACTCATTATTCAGAGCATGGACAACACAGTCGCTTTCCCAAAGGGTTCCAACGCAGGCTCTCATTCCCTCCGGGAACTAGGGTTACATACGTAACCTAGAGACTTCCTGTGTAACATCACATGCTGGTTGCTGAAAACACAAAGCTGCAGGATGTTTACAGTATTAACCAAAAATTAACCTGCTGATTATATTTGATAGCATTAAATAATTGCTCCTTATAGCATTCAATATGTGACAATACATTTTTTACTAGACAAGATAAGATAGACATTTTTTTCCAATGTGATATTATATGCCATTTAATGCTACATGTTTCTGAATTTGCAATTATGTTTTGGGCAGGTTTGTCTTTTGTGTTTTGTTTTCAAAGGCAGGCACACAATTACTGATGTGTGTGTGCCTTGTCTTCATAATTGCACCCAGAGTGCATTACACTGTTAGTAATTCTTCAGCCATTAGTAACAAAAAGAGCACACTGCAAACAATGACAAAGAGTGAAAACATCTATACAGTCAATATAGTCAAACTGATATAGTATTCTTGATTATAAAAGTACAATAGAATTAAATATAATATAGACAATATAATATAATAAATCCCATTTCAAGCAGCTTCAAAATTTTAAAATGCTCTTGTTCTTTAAACATTTATTTCTTGAAATAAAAATAAATTATTTTTAATTATTATAAAAAAATTAATGTTTATCTGGCAATAAAATATAAAAGTATATAATATTACAACAGTTTACAATATAAAAGGTTAAATTGGGAATTATTTTTCAAATAGTTTTAATTATATATATATATATATATATATATATATATATATATATATATATATATATATATATATATATATATTTGTTTATTCAGTTTATTGTAATATTACAATAAGAAATTCTAAACACATTTGACAATATGCTAAGTGTTTATTTGTCACATGGTTCTTTACAGATTTGTCATACCTGTGTCTGCAGGACACTATCAATTTCATAGCATTATGGGTTTTGCCTCTACTGATATTTATATAAATATAAATATTCATATTATATTTATTATATTTATATATAAATTAAAGCCAATTTAATACCTGACATTACTGTAGATGCATCTATTAATGTCAGTCTTTATTTTATACCACAGTGTTATACCTCATGTGTAAGGCTGCAACAACTAATCGATAAAATCAATAATTATAAATAATAATATTTGTTTTTAATAAATGCCGTTATCTATTAGTTGGGCTGCTCAAGTTATGGGGACAGTAAGATAACACAGCCACCAAATAACGCAGAGTACAGGGTCAAATGGTAGCAAGAAAAAGTGTGCATCTCAAGTCATCCTGTCAGGGATCCACCTGCCACGCCCCCCTCGGTAGCTGTCACGCTAAAATGTGTGAGCAGACTTGCTGTCCAGACAAGCTGTGACACATGGGAAATAAAAACTCCACCCCGAAATAGCCTGTCAGTTTTGGGAAAGATCTTATGAGAGAGAGGCAAACCTCTTTGTTTCACAGAAGAGAGCACAATGCCCCCTGTGCTTTCATAGTTTGGATGTCCATGCTGCTCTAGGTTCGTATGCCCTTGAGTCAACATCCCAAAGGCATGACTAGGACCTCTTCAGTGTTTGTGTGCCCACACTACACAACTTTAGGGGGTCCAGACACTTCTAGTGCGGCGGCGTTGGTGTTCTCAGTCCCATTGTGTTATGAAACGCAGCATCAAGTGTAGCCTTTGATAGGGAACATTCCTGGTTATTTGGGTGTAACCCTGTTCCCTGAAAAAGCAGAAATGACATGGTGCACCTCATTGCCACACTGTGGGTGTGTCCAGATGTCTCTTCAGATAAAGGCATAACCTGAAAGTGTGTCTGTGTCGGGTCTGTTTATAGTCTTGCAGGTATAGCCATTTAGATACCATCACCCGCTGAAGTTACACAACAACACACATGTACATACAGTATATTTACAACTGGTATAATATAGTGGGTATTTAAAAATCAGCAAAACTTTAAAACGAGACAGGGCAAACTCGAAGTTGGGGTGGGCATAGGCCGATAACAGGTCATCACCAAACACGAAGACCGAAGCGAGCGAGCTCCCCATCCCAGCTTCCGACCCGACTTTATCCGCCTCCCGGTGACGTCATCTAGGGGAGGTGGGCGCGGCTTCATTAAGCTGGAGTCTAGGAATACCACCTGCACACATACAAACCACAAATCTCATACAATGCAATACAACCCGCAAAATACTGAAGGTTGTAACAGGCCCTTCTCCCTTGATTGCTCAGATTGGCCGGGTGACCAGCTCTTGGAAGAGTCCTGGTTTTGCCACACTTCCATTTGAGAATAATGGAGGCCACCGGCTCTTAGAAAATTTCAGTGCAGCAGCAAATTTTTTGTGGCCTTCCCCAGATCTGTGCCTTGCAACAATCTTGTGTCTGATCTCTGCAAGAATTTCCTTTGACCTTGGTTTCTGCTCTGATATGCATTGTCAGCTATTCAGGAGCTGTATAGGTATAGCTGTATATAGGAACTGTATAGTGAGACGTGTGCCTTTCCAAATCATGTCCAACTTTTCCACAAGTATACTCCAGTCAAGGTGTAGAAACATCTGAGTAATAATCAAGAGTGCTTGGAGGCACCTGAGCTAATTTTCAAGTGATGACATTACTAGTGTTGGCATACAGACATTTCTAGAATTATTTTGTCATTATCATATATTTACATCATTTTTTTAAATGTTGTAGATTTGAAAATTATTTATTTGAAACATGCACACAGTTATTATGATATCAGGTTTACAAATACTTTACATTTGCATATGCAAATGTAATATGAAATTGCCCACAATTGTGGAGTCAACAAAATGTTCACCTTTTTTCACAGATCTTATTGTTAAGATTTTGCAACAAGACATGAATGGAATCAAAGCAAAGGCGCTCCAGAAGGTGTGTTTCTTTGTGTAGATGTGCATATATTATAATTATTATGCTGTCTTACCTTGTGTAATTCTCACTTTGACCATGTTTTTCTGTTGCTTCTTTAACATGATGGAACAACAGCCTGAGAACATTGTCCTGATGCTGCAGGTATTCATTTCCTATCACATCCTTATACTACAGTAACTGTTTTGTCATTTGTCCTTGTCATTACATTTGAATCGCATCTTAAAATTTTCATCTCATGTTCATTTATTTAGATGTAATGGTCAAATAAAAATAAAGTTGACAATAAAAGTTGAAATAAAACTATAAAAATACAATGTAAGCTTTAAAAATGTTCATATATATATATATATATATATATATATATATATATATATATA
>JAAIIK010000443.1:990963-1006561 GCA_014706435.1 Silurus glanis
GAGAGAGAGAGAGAGAGAGAGAGAGAGAGAGAGAGAGAGAGAGAGATTCATGTTAGCTTTGTAAAGATGTGGAAGAAAATGTACTGATTTGAGGAAGATGGTGTACAGGTATATTTATTTGCGCCTAAATGAACATAAAAAAAAAAAAAGTCAAACCCCAAACAAACTTAAAAGCAGTTTGGCAGCTGTTCAACAAATGTTTTCTTTTTGTTCTATATAGATCATAGATGCACCGTACATTGTCCATCCTGGCAAAAAGAACGTCCTTCCAGGAATGCTGTTTCAAAACCCCAACATCGATCTTACCATCGGCAGCCTGTACAAGTGTGTGCATGTGTGTGCGTGTGTGTGTGTGTGTGTGTGTGTGTGTGTGTGTTTGTGTGTGTGTGTCTACGTTCAGAGATTATATTGTACAGTAATACCCCGGTTACGTTCCAAAACCGCCCAGGATAAACGAAAAAACGGGATAAACCCAAAAAATGCTTTTTTTATTTCTTAAGCCATTATTAAATCATGCTCCCACACACTTTAAATGCACACAGAAAACATTTGCAAGAATACAGTAATTATATTTTTATTAATAAATTTTATTATTTCAACATAAAAACAATTCCCTCTAAGTTTTTTTTCCGCAAGAGGCCAAGAAAATCTGAGAAACTAATTAGTTATGTGGCAAATGCAATTCTGCAATAAAGCGGGGGATTACTGTATCCTATCTTGAATAAATGTTTAACTTTTTTGGCTTCTGTGATCGACCTACTGCTGCTCTGCATCTTCAGGAAAGCATAAATGTTGTTTATTTGCTATAAAGCTGAGTAGTGTAGAACCAAGTGCAGGACCTAAGAGATGTATAAAGAGTAGCCTTTCCACCTGTTCCTGCTGTTCCTCTGTGCAGTAAAGAAAAGAGTGTCAGAGTTAGTTACAAACACATTCTTTGTCATTGTCAAATTTCATAATTTGCTGTCACATACCACTTTCAAAACAGCAAGCTGTATGAACACATTGCAGGATCTCACAAAATGAACTCCTGACCCGAGCACCAAGCATCATTAGAGCTACATGTACATTGCTAGTTCACTAGAATGTGGGTACTTAGTATCACTTAGTATCACTTAGTATCACATCATACTTTCAAATGTAGAAAGTGTTTAAAGTACTCATAGAGCTTGCTCACAATTTAATTATTGGCTGTTGTTTTATTTGCGGAATATAAATTATATTACATAAATTATAGTACATAAAGAAAAATACTATTCTAGAAATAATTTATGTTCTTATTTATATTCTATTTCTCAGTGATTGTTATGAGAATAATGGCATATATTCTGCACTACAACTGGAGAACCAATTCCACTTCATCCAGTTCATCAACACAACTGTGGTGAGATTTATCTCCGTCCTTTTTCAAATAAGAATATTGAACAATATGTACAAAATTGCATATATGCTTTACAGAACAATCATGATCTGGCAGAGATATTTGAGGGGGTGAATGTGGACTTGGAAGGAATAATCCTGTTAGCTGAAGAAGGAAAAGACAATCTTATCAATTTTGCTAATGCCGGTCTCGGAGAAATCAACTACAAGTCCTATCTCTCAGAGGTAAAAATGTGTGCCTACAACACACAAACACATACACATTTACATGTAAATCAAATATGAATAGGATGACACATGAGTAGGGGCATATGGGTTTTGCCATTTGCCTTGCACTTCAGTGATCGAATCCCACCTCTGACCCCAGTTTGTGTGGAGTTTGTATGTGCTCTGGTTTCCTTTGGATACTCTAGTTTTCCCCCTCAGTTCATATACATGCATTGTAGGCTGACTTTCATTTAAAAATTATCCATAGTGTATGATTGGTTGTGTTAGTATGAAGTGTTGGTTGTTACTTTGTATGAAGTGTTCTTGTCTTTGGGCCCTAAGTTCCCTGGGATAAGCTTCAGGCTCAATACTCTGAAAGTATCTTACACCCTGTGTAGGATAAGCGTTATATAAGGTGGATGAATGGGTTGTTATGCCAGTAGAGTATGCTTTAATAATGATGAACCTGATATCTACTTTTTTCTAAAATCATGTACATACTCAGCAAGAGCGAGATAGGGAAGAAGGATCCATGTGCAAATATGTATTAATACAATATACGTGTGTCTACTGTAAAACCAATTCACTGTAGTTATTTAAAAACAATCAGGCCAAATGACAATAATATTTTGCAAGACTTTACAAACCTTGATGAGACCTGCCCTCAGTCTGTGAGCGGGTCAGTCCGGATGTTGACATCCGGAAATCTGTAATGAGAAATGGATCTAGTATCACATCCGCACTGACTCTGGAAGTGAAGTGCACTCCGCTGTCAGACACATCACAATTGCTTTAGCACAACAAAGTGCTTTTGCCAGTGAACACAACAGTATTGTTTTATTTCTTGTAAATGTATTGACAACCCTGAATTCCTGACCACCCGCTGTGATTTTTGTTGTGTGTGTGTTTTTTTTTTCATTTGGCAGGTCAATAAAGGGGTCACTGTTGTAGATCTTCTCTCCTTTGCCAATGAATTGGAGGCAGAGGCAGACCATCTGGTGAGCAAAAAATATTACCAAACAACCCCCTATCTGTAGGGAGCAAACATAACGTCTCTAGGTTACGACCGTAACCCTAGTTCCCCGAGGGAACGAGACGCTGCGTCGAAACGCTATGGGAACGCCTCTGCGTGACCGCGCTCTGAACCACGTGTGTAATCTGACCAATAGGCGTTTGGTACGTGACGTCATCAGCGGGCGACGTCGCGTAAACAGGAAGCTACAAATGGCTGCGAGATGGACCAGACGCTAGCTACTGCGAGAGAAGGTAAGCGCCGCAGGGATGCAGGGAGTGTGGCACGGAGACGCAGCGTCTCGTTCCCTCGGGGAACTAGGGTTACGGTCGTAACCTAGAGACGTTCCCCTTCAGGAACTCGAGCTGCGTCGAAACGCTATGGGAACGAGTGTCCAATCACGCCACACTGACCAGACCCTGCCTAGAGAGTGAGGGCCTCGGCACCAGCACGTAGGACAGAGGAGCCCGGGGTGGCTCGGAGGTCAAGGTCATAGAACCTGACGAAGGTCAGCGGGGTGGACCAACCCGCAGCGTCACAAATGTCCCGGAGGGACACTCCAGCGGACCAGGCCGTAGAGGCCGCCACACTCCGGGTGGAGTGAGCTCGGACCCCGAGCGGTGCGGGGAGGCCAGAGGACTCGTGAGCCGACACAATCGCATCCACTACCCATCTGCTCAAAGTCTGCTTATTGGCCGGGAAACCTTTCCTGTTCAGGCCATAGCAGACAAGCAGCTGCTCCGACCTCCTCCACGGACTCGTCCTGCGGAGGTAAGTGTCCAGTGCACGCACTGGACACAGTCGGTGCTGTCGCTCCTGGTCGGGGGCTGTATACGAAGGAGGGCAGAATGCCTGCAAAACGACAGGACGTGAGGGAGCCGAAGGCACCTTAGGCACGTACCCAGGTTTCGGGTAGAGAAACGCCCTGGTCATGCCAGGGGCAAACTCCAGGCGAGACGGGGCCACGGACAGAGCCTGCAGATCCCCGATCCTCTTCAGGGAGGAAACCGCCAAGAGGAAGGTGGTCTTGATCGACAGAAACCTAAGGGCCACCTCGGCTAACGGCTCGAAGGGGGGCTCAGACAGAGCCGCCAGCACAACAGCCAGATCCCAGACAGGCACTCTGGGTCACGTCCCGGGCCTCAGCCTCCGGGTGCCGCGGAGGAAACGTGTCACCAGCGGGTGCCTACCCAGCGACTGCCCCGCAGGCGGGGTGCCATAAGCCGCGATGGCGGACACGTAAACCTTGAGGGTCGAAGGGGACAACCCTGCGGCGAACTGTTCCTGTAGGAACTCCAGAACTGAACCGATCGGGCAGTTAACAGGATCCAGGCGATGGTGCTCGCACCAAGACGCGAA
Organism: Silurus glanis; assembly: GCA_014706435.1. NCBI lineage: Eukaryota > Metazoa > Chordata > Actinopteri > Siluriformes > Siluridae > Silurus > Silurus glanis. The sequence continues at coordinate 994,919 of JAAIIK010000443.1, forward strand.
CAGTCGCCACCGTGCAGCATACGACCTCCTCGTGGAGGGAGCTCTGGAGTGGAGAAGGGTGCCAACTACCTCGGTAGAGAGACCAGCTGCTACGAACTGTGCCCCCTCAGGGGCCACAGCCACAGCCTCCACAACTCTGGGCGGGGGTGAACCAGGGTTCCGCCCGCCTGTGAGAGGAGATCCCTCCTGGGAGGAATTTCCCACGGAGGGCCCTCGAGCAGGGACACCAGATCCGCAAACCATGGCTTGCCCAGCCAACGAGGCGCTACCAGGAGGAGACGGACTCCGTCCCGGCGAACTCTCTCCAGAACTCCAGGGAGCAGAGCGATCGGGGGGAAAGCGTACAGGCGTAGCCTCGGCCACGACTGCACCATGGCATCCAGCCCTAACGGGGCTGGGTGAGAGAGAGAGAACCAGAGGGGACAGTGCGAGGTCTCCTGGGTCGCAAAAAGATCCACCTGGGCTCTGTAGAACCTCCGCCATATGAGCTCCACCACCTCGGGGTGGAGTCGCCATTCCCCAGGCTTCGGGCCCTGCCTCGACAGGGCATCTGCTCTGACATTCAACCGACCCGGGATGTAAATGGCCCTCAAAGACAGGAGCCTGTCCTGAGACCATAAGAGGACCGCTCGCGCTAGCTTGTACAAGGGGCGAGATCGGAGACCCCCCTGGTGGTTGATGTAAGAGACTACCGCAGTATTGTCCGTCCGGACCAACACATGGCGATCTCTCAGGGCCGGGAGGAAGTGCTGTAACCCCAAATACACTGCCATCATCTCCAGGCAATTTATGTGCCACGAGAGACGTGGGCCGCTCCACAGACCCTGGGCGGAGTGGCCACTCATGACCGCTCCCCACCCCGTGAGGGAAGCGTCCGTCGTCAGCGTCACGCGACGGCACGGAGCCCCCAGCACCGGGCCACGGGACAGGAAAGGTCGGTCTTTCCAGACATCTAAGGCTCGAAGGGCACGCCGCGAGACCTTGATAGCATGATGCGGGTTCCCCCTGAGGGAGAACCCCCTGCCCCGGAGCCACCACTGGAGGGGCCTCATGTGCAGGAGCCCGAGCGGAACTATGCTGGACGCCGCTGCCATGAGACCCAGCAGCCTCTGAAACTGCCTCACAGTGAGTGGCTGGCCTTCCCGCACTCTCCTGACGGCGGTGAGGATGACCTCGACCCGAGCAAGCGACAACCGTGCCTGCATCCTGGCCGCGTCCCACACCACGCCCAAAAAGGTGGTTCTCTGCACTGGAGAAAGCACGCTTTTGCTGGCGTTCAGCCGAAACCCGAGCACCTTCATGTGGGCGAGGACGACATCTCGATGCCGAATCGCCTGACGCTCTGAATGAGCCAGGATCAACCAATCGTCGATGTAATTCAAAATGCGGATGCCCTGGAGCCGCAACGGGGCCAGTGCTGCATCGACGCACTTCGTGAAGGTGCGGGGCGAGAGTGCCAGGCCGAACGGGAGGACCCGATATTGGTATGCCACGCCCCCGAAGGCAAACCTCAGGAACCTCCTGTGTGCAGGAAGGATGGAGACGTGAAAGTACGCGTCCTTCAGATCTATAGTGACGAACCAGTCCCCAGACCTGATCTGAGTCACGACCCCCTTGAGGGTGAGCATCCTGAACCTGAGCCTCCTGAGAGAGCGGTTCAAGGAGCGAAGATCTAGAATGGGACGCAACCCGCCATCCTTCTTCGGAACGACGAAGTACGGGCTGTAGAAGCCTGACTCTTGAACCGAGGGGGGAACCACCTCGATGGCCCCTTTCCCCAGGAGTGTGCGTACTTCTTGTTCCAGAACCAGAGCCTGCTCGGGCCCCACCAGGGTGGGACACATCCCGCCGAAACGGGGAGGAGAGGACGCGAACTGGATCGCGTAACCGCCCTCTATGGTCCGCAGGACCCACCGGGAGACTTCTGGCAGCCCCTCCCATGCTGCCAGAAAGTTCCTCAGGGGAACCAGCCCCTCGGGGCTGGCCTCTGACCCACTCAGAGCAGCTGGGGCGGGGCCCTGCAGCTGATGACACCTCGTGAGAGGCGGCGGGTCTCCCCCATCCGTACCGAGACTCTGGGCGGAAGTGGAGGGAGACGCCCGCTGGAGGGAGGCCGTGCTCTGAAGCACATCCTGTGGCAGAGCCAACGGCCCGCCCCCCTGGTGGTGCAGGGGAGGGACGGGCACCGTAGCGTGAGGTGTACACCGTCCCCTCGACCGAAGATCGTCAGGATCTCCGCACCACGGCCCGTTTGTTGGAGGCGAGGGTGACCCTCAGGTCACCTTGCTCCTTCTTGGGCCCAGAGCGACGCCTCGGACCTTTAGGCCCCGCCCGCGGAGATCGGGTGGCGACGCTCTGTTTCTGGGCTTCGCGGTGCCCGGACGGACCGGGCTGGGGCTGCCGCCGACCAGCCCCACGTGAACGGCGAGGGAGGTACTGCTGAAACGCAGCCGATTGCTTTTTAGACTCCTGAAACCTGTTCACGACCGCCGTCACCGCGTCGCCAAACAGGCCAGGAGGAGCCATCGGTGCGTTCAAGAGCACAGCCCGATCCTTGTCCGGGAGGTCAGACAAGGTGAGCCACAGATGCCTCTCTGTGGCCACCAGGGCCGCCATGGACCGACCAACGGCCCGCGCCGTGTGCTTCGTGGCCCTAAGGGTTAAGTCGGCAGCGCGACGTAACTCCTTAACATCAGCGGTCCCGGGGCTAATTCCCTCATCCAGATCACGTAGCAGATCAGCCTGGTATGCCTGTAACACACCCATGGTGTGGAGACAACCTGCAGCCTGACCTGCTGCCGCGTAAGCCTTCCCTACTAAAGCCGATGTAGCACGTAGCGGTTTAGTAGGGAATACCGGAGCCTTCAGTGACGATGCTACGCTTGGAGAGAGATAGCTGGCTAGCGTCTCTTCAACATGCGGCATTGCCCCGTAGCCGCACGCCTTAGCCCCAACCACGTTCGCGTAGAGCGAGGAGTGGCGAGAAGAAGTGCGCGCTGAGTACGGGGATTCCCAGGATCTGGACACCTCGGCGTGCAGATCGGGGAAAAACGGCAGGCCCCGGCGCCGAGGAAGTGACACAGGTTGCAGAAAGCGCTCATCCAGCTTACTGGGTTTGCGCTGCTTCTGCTGCTCCATCGGCCAAGCTAAATCCAGCCTAGCAACGGCCCGTGTCACGACCTCGAGGAGCTCCTCATACAGCACAGGCTGTGAGGAACCCACGGGCTCGCTAGCATCCATCAGCTCACCTTCCTCGGAAGGAGAGACATGTAATGCCGCGCTACTCGTACCGGGAGAAGAAGCAGCCATCGGGCCTGCTTCTCCGAGCGAGCAGGAGCTCGATTCAGCAGACGAAGCTGAAGCGGACGCATCCGACTCCAGCCCCGCTGCTATATCGGCCTGCGAACCCCACGAGCGCCGGCGCCGCTGTGCCTCAGCGAGAGCGGGACCGGAGCCGCGAGGGAGAGAGCTCTTCTCGAAGAGCGCTCTCCGGGAGCGAAGCGTGCGCATAGCCATGCGGCTGCAATGCGAGCAATCGTCTCCCTCGAGAGCCGATTGTGCATGCTCCACTCCCAGGCAAACAACACACCGATCATGCGAATCCTTACCGGTAATGAAACGCGGACACGGATGAACGCACTTTCGATAAACCTGCCTGCCAGCCATCACTCGATCAGAAAGAAAAACACAGCGAAACAGCGCTTACCTGAACGAGCAGAAAGCTTCCTGTTTACGCGACGTCGCCCGCTGATGACGTCACGTACCAAACGCCTATTGGTCAGATTACACACGTGGTTCAGAGCGCGGTCACGCAGAGGCGTTCCCATAGCGTTTCGACGCAGCTCGAGTTCCTGAAGGGGAACAACATGTAGCAATAATGACACTTTTACACCAGGACCACCAATGAACAGATGTTCTAAATACTTTCTTTTGGCTTCTCCCATTAGGGGTCGCCACAGCGGATCATCCGTATTCATGATCCGCATGTTTGATTTGGCACGTTTTTACGCTGGATGCCCTTCCTAACGCAACCCTCCCCAAATGATACACCTAAAAAAAACACACTCTCTGATGTATATTTCAGTTATACAGTTACTACTAGAGACTATAACTGATAGTATTCCATGTTAATTATGTTCTGGCTGTTCATCGGGTTAAATCTTTTAGGTTTAGTGGACGGTTCTTTAGTGCAGCAATGGCAATGTTTTCAAAATTCCAGCAGCATCACAAATGAAAAACTATATTAGAGATACTGCTGAGAATGATTCACAACCTAAATAATACGATATCTGGTCAGAGGTGGTCCACACGGTGGTCTTTTTTCCACAAGGTATTGAAGAATTGACAAAGTAACAATTTTACAATTTACAATTCACTAATATTTACACAATAGATTTTGGCCAATTTAAGGAAAACGAACTGTAAATATGTTTAATGTCTGAAATGATGAACACTCAAGGTGTTCAACACTCAAACTATAGTACTACATTACGCATAGGCTTCACTAGCACAAAGTAAAACGTACTATACTGACATGCATTTGTAATACACATGTAATTTAAAATTCATTTTATTTACTTGGTATATGATTTCATTTAAACATATTCTAATGAACAGAAGCGTATTGTGTGCATTCATGACCAATTTTTCGAGGAATTATGATGGCGTTCATCTGAGCCAGACAAGTCCCTATTTATAATGATTACCAACACATGCATGCACACATGAGAGGTGGGAATATACAAGAAAATATACACATCCTTCACTTAAGTAGAAGGATTTTTTTTAGGATGTTTTAAATTACTCAGGTAAAAGTTGAAGTACTGACTACACTTTTTTACTCAAATTAAATTAAAGTTAAGTAATAAGTAGCCATTATTACTACCTGTTTTAGTGTTACGCTGGAGACTGGACGTCACATCATATTAATATTAGGGCTGTCAATCGATTAAAATATTTAATCGCAACCTAATCGCACATTTCTATCTGTTATAAATGTACCATATATCAATACTTCATGTTTTTAATACTCTAAGCAACATGGACATGAAGAAATATGGATGCTTATTATTAGTTAACGAAACTCAACATAGAGCATGAAGACAAGAAATTCTTGTAAATGTTTTAAAGTAATTATGGTGGTTTAAATTACATTACTCATAAGGACACCAAAGAAAACCTTTGCTATGTTTCCACACGGACAGTTAATGAGGTGATACCAGAGCAACTGTACCTCTTCTAACTTTCATACCGATTACATAATCAAAGAATATTTGTTTTCGATGTGAACTCTTTTATGTAAAATACATTTTGAATTTTCTATTCATATATTTATTATGTCTGTGAGGTAAGTATTTACTGAGATTCAGGTTGTTTTATTTATGTGTGTGTTAAGTGAGATGACACGGCAGAAGCGCACCCTGCCTGTTTGCTTTATTTTACAAAAGCACAGCGTTTTGTTGTTATTATGAGTGTATACAATAAAAGTAGATCCTTTACATATTCAAATGATGTATTGCTCTTATCTGTACGATCAAAAAAGACAGTAATTTGAGTTAGTTTTTTTGCGTTATGAGAAAAAAAAAAAACCACAAAACGCCCCGGCCCCCAGAGAGTTAATTGTGTGAATCATGGCGGATTTTGGTGTTTGATTTGAGACTTGGCGCATCAATAAAACAAATGTATATATATTATAACAAATGTAAATATATATATATAAATATACAAAACTATATATACAAAACATATAGAACACAAACAGAGAAAAGATGATGATGATGATGATGATGAGGAATGTTTCTGTTCTCAGTCATGTTTGCATCGCTGACTCCCTCTGTCTCATCCATGTTAGCTCCAGACTTCTTACTGCCTTCTGACTGCTCATTGTGAGCTTCATAATCTAGTCTACGTCTGTGGTGAGTGAGAGCCAGGACAATATACACCAGCGGATTGAAAAAGCCGTGCAATGACAGGAAATAGGTTGATCGGCTGAAATCGGCGCACAGTGAAAATAAAAAATATTGCCGTTTTACCAAATTAATATATTAAAACTAATGTCACAATACTGTTTTGAAAATGTTAGACGTAGAAAGTACAGATATTTGTGTAAAAAATGTAATGAGTAAAAGTAAAAATAAATGAGTTGTCCGAAAAATAAATATTGAAGTAAAGTACTGATACCAGAAAAATCTACTTAAGTACAGTAATGAAGTATTTGTACTTCATTACATCTCACCTCTGGCACACGTGCACAACCGAGTCAGGAAACGGACTTGGGCATTAGGATGTGAAGAGAGGAATTTTTAAAAGAGATTCAAACTTTGTCAAATTTATACTTTTTTGTGGCCATCAAATTATCTGCATTTGTCTCCATGATGATATGAATATGATAACTTTAGCTGTAAAGGTTATTTAAAAAAATACTTTTAAACCCTGTGTCCATGTCTCTCGTGCACATCAGTCACACAATGACTATAGCACATCAATCTACCATGACTATAACTTCCTATTTCTTTTACCCTTCCAGCCACGTGGTGCTCTTGGAAATGCTCTAATGGGCCATGCTAGCAGTATCAGACAAATCCATAAAGAACAAGTTTTGCCCATGGAGCAAGCCATGGTAATCCCACACATACTTTGTAAAAAAATAAGCACAATAACATACAATTCATACTGATAACTGACCTGTACCTTGTTTTTATTTCATGCTTCCTCTTTTTATAATGCAAATAAAGAAATTTGTCAGAGCCCGGGTAAGCCAGGGGTTTAGGAACTGTGATTGATCTCATTTGTGAAGTATTGTTTTTTTGTTTGCTTTTGATGTGTTGGTCTCATGAGAGAACCAAATTTCTCTTTACCCAGCTGTAAAGTTGTGAGTAGCATAAACTGTACAATATGTGACTAATTATTGGGGCAAATAATCCTTATGTTCTGTTCTCATTCTGGATCTTATGTACTTAGTGTCCTTAGTTTACATCATCTGTAACCACAGCTTCAGAGCCGTGAAGCCTTAATGAAGTTTGTTATTTCAAATCCGAACTCCACCAAGCTGCCACTTGGGGCCCTTGAGCCAGGCCTTTAACCCTCAACTGCTCAGTTGTATAAATTATATCATTGTAAGTTGCTTGCATAAGGGTGTCTTCCAAATATCTTAAATATAATCAATTTTATGGAATTAAGCCCAAGTTGCTCTTTGATTGACAGTTGATAGTTGTAGCTTGCCACCGCACTGGAACCACTTAGTAACTACTGGAAGATTTTCATTGAGCCCGCTTTCACAGAAACAGGGGTATATTTTAACACAGACAGTTCTTGAAAGGCTTGAGGTTTGGCAATGAGTGAATTATAGATGTGGGTGATTGACTATATGCCCATGATTAGATGTGGAGACATTTGTCTGATCTGATTAAGAAGGTAATCAGCTAGTTTGAAGATAAGGAGTCTCTGTATATACCACCAATGTGTCAGTGTGTGGATTGTTCCACAACTGTTTATATCATAACATTTCCTTCTTTTCATATACTCTTGTGCCCACACTTATGCTGTTCAGTCAGCAGGAAGATAATCAAGGCCATGTTTGAAACTTGTGTGGATAAACAGTGAACTTAGCAAGAGAATTCTTTGCAATTTTTTTACTTTAAAAGTTCTCTGAATTTAACATTAACATTTGTTGTGGAAAACAGCAGGGAGTTGACAGTTATGTTGATAGTATTCTCAGGTGGGTTACTAGGTTGAGCAGTCAGCTGGAAATAATTAAATTACCCCGGATGTCAAGTGAATAAACTACAAAATAAAACTGCCTAGGAGCTATTGATAACCAATGATAATAATAAGAATGACAATAACAACAATAAGAAAGGAGCCAAGGCGAGACCATTAAAATACAGTATAACAGGGGAAAAAACAATGACTGGAAAATACTTTTGATACCTTTAACAAGGTAATAGATGGACCTTTGACAGAGGTGGCAAAAGTACATACACCGTCACTTATGGATACTCATGTTTTAAGTACTCTGGTAAAAGTTGAAGAACTGACTATACCTTTTTACTCAATTAAAGTAAAGAAGTTCGGCTCTGACATGTACAGTACTTAAGTAAAAAGTAGCCATTACTACTATCTGTTTTAGTTTCACTCTGGTAAACGGGACCTCGTCATATTTATATTAGGGCTGTCAATTGATTCAAATATTTAATCGCGATTAATCGCATAATTGTTTACTCACGATTAGTGCCAACTAAATCGCACATTTTTATCTGTTCTAAATGTACCCTAAATTAATACATTTTAAGTTTTCAATACTCAAATCAACATGGGCATAGACAAATATAGATGCTTTATGCAAATGTATGTTTATTATTAGTGAAACCATATGCAACATAGAGCATGAAGACAAAATATTCTTGTGATTGTTTTAAAGTGATTGTTGTTTTAAATTGCATAAATCATCAGGACACCAAACGGAACCTTTATTATGTTTCCACACAGACGAATAATGAGGTGATACCGGAAAAACTGTATCTCTTGTAACTTTCAATACAGATTACATAATCAGAGAATATTTGTTTTCTATGTGAATTGGTTTATTAAAAAGACATTTCAAGCTTTCTATTCATATAGTTATGTATGTGAGTCAAGTATTCACTGAGATTCAGGGTGTTTTATATGTATCTGTGAAAAGAGGTGACAGAGAGACAGAGAGCCCCCCCTGTCTGTTTTCTTTATTTTACAAAAGCACAGTGTTTTGTTATTATGAGTATATACAAATAAAAGTAGACCCTTTACAGATTCAAATGATTATTGTTTATTTTTAAGATTTAAAAAAAGTCAGAGTAATTTAAGTTTGTTTCTGCGTTATGAGGAAAAAAATGCCACAAAACTTGCTGGCACGTTTGTCGACCCCAGAGGGTTAAATGCCAGACGTGTGAGTCATGGCAGATTTTGGTGCTTGATTTGAGACTTGCATCAGTAAAACAAATGTTCACTGATGAAAAAAAAAAATTTCGGGAGTGTTTATTTATTTATTTTTATATCGGAGTAAAGAAAGGATGTCATGAATAAACATGTGTTGCATTAAAGGTTTTAATTTTACCTCTTTTATATTTATTTATTAAAATTTGTAATAAAAATGGACAAAAAAAATTGTGTTAAAAGTTATTAAAGCGTTAATTTTGACAGTCCTAATTAATATATTATTACAAAACGAATTTCAAATTTTGTTCCCTAATGAATGTATTCAGGCTAAACATCCACCATAAAGAACACAAAGGTGATGATGATCAGGTGATCAGGAATGTCTCTGTTCTCTGTCATGTTCACATTGCTGACTCCCTCTGTCTCCTCCACATTAGCCCGATACTTCTTGTTGCCTTATGCCTTGCTCATTGTTAGCTTTGTTAACTAGTTAGCCTTTGTCTGTGAACTGATACACCAGTGGTAGATTGAATAAAACTTAAGCAACGAGCCTGGTTTGGAAATGTAAGAAGGAGACACTACAGATATTTGTGTAAAAAATATTGAGTGAAAGTAAAGTACTGATACCAGAAAAATCTACTTAAGTACAGTAACAAAGTCTTTTGTATTTTGTTACTTCCCACCTCTGCTTATGAACAGTGTATTGCTGCAAGGAGTGTTTTTTTGAAGAGTCTTTGAGGACCTGGGAACAGTTGTTAATAGTAAGGTGAGACAGGTACTGAGTGCTAAAAGGTGAAGTGTTGTAGAACCAGACTGACACAGTTTATTGCATGATGGAAAATCTGTTTCAGCAAAATAAATGCAAAATTTGGCTTTTTGGTGTGAACAGAACATTAGGATTGATTTGTGGCATGAGATTTATTTCTAGGAGTCTTGTGTAAGTGTGTGTGTGTGTGTGTGTGTGTGTGTGTGTGTGTGTGTGTGTGTGTTGTTTATTCAAGCAATGTTTACATTTCCCTTTCAGAGCACATTAAGTCAAAGTATCAGGTTACTACAGACCACAGTTGATGACCTTCCTGTAAGTCCGCAGCTCAGAGCTTATGTCTTTAAAGTTTGCCTGTATTGTTTTCAGGTTTGTTTATTTATTCATTCATTTATTTATCTTTGCCTCAATCTCAGACTAAAGTGACTAATGTGCTGAATGCCATTGATGCAGCTGAGTATCTCATTGCCAACAATGCCTCACATGTAGTCAAAAAGGTATCACTCATTCATACACAATACATAAATATATAAAACAAGCAGTAATAAAGCAGATGCTTTATTGCTGGATGCCACATGTACACAATTTTTTATTTAGTTAGTATATAAATGTGTTCCAATATAAATGAGTCTTTTGGATTTTTTTAATGATTTTTTTAAATTATTATTTGTTTTATTCATTTTACTATTTTTTTTTCTTAGTTCACATTTTTATGTCCCAGTTGTTATGAATTCTTTTTGTTGTTTACTTAATCTCCTATACCTCTATTAAAATAAATCTAGGAAATTTAGCAGCATGAATTACACTCATGGATTATAATAATCTCAATAGACCAGAGGTGCTCAAAGTTTTTCCTTTGAGGGGCCAAACATAAACTTTTAATGAGGGTCGTGGGCCAAAAATAGATGCTGCATTCTACCAAACATTATATTAATATTTAAGTTGCCATGGTTCCTCTCATTTATCATTTCATAATATAAAAAATAAATAAAAACAATCCAGCCATTAGGGAGGCACAAGCCAGTGCACTCTTAGTGCCGGTCCCAAGCCCGGGTAAATGGGGAGGGTTGTGTTAGGAAGGGCATCCAGCGTAAAACATGTGCCAAACCAAATATGCGATCACAAATAAGAATTTCATACCGGATCGGTCGAGGCCCGGGTTAACAACGACCGCCACAGGTATCGTTAGCCGACAGGGTACCGGTGGAAATTGGGCTAATGTTGGCCGAAGGAGGAGAAGGAGAGGAGGAAGACGTCTACAGAGACGGCAGAAAAAGGAGCAGTGTAGGAGAGTGGAGGTTAGGGTTGGTACTTTAAATGTTGGTACTATGACGGGTAAAGGGAGAGAGATAGCTGATATGATGGAGAGGAGAAAGGTAGATATGTTGTGTGTTCAGGAGACCAAGTGGAAAGGGAGTAAGGCCAGGAACAATGGAGGTGGGTTCAAACTGTTCTATCATGGTGTGGATGGAAAGAGAAATGGTGTAGGGGTGATTCTGAAGGAAGAGTACAGTAAGAGTGTAGTGGAGGTGAAGAGAGTTTCTGATAGGGTGATGAACGTGAAGCTGGAAGTTGAAGGGATGATGATAAATGTCATCAGTGCCTATGCTCCACAAGTTGGCTGTGAGATGGAGGAGAAGAAAAGATTCTGGAGTGAATTAGATGAAGTGGTAGATGGTGTACCTAGAAATGAACGATTGGTGATTGGGGCAGACTTTAATGGGCATATTGGTGAAGGGAACAGAGGTGATGAGGAGGTGATGGGTAGGTATGGCCTTAAGGAGAGGAATGTGGAAGGGCAGATGGTGGTGGATTTTGCTAAAAGGATGGAAATGGCAGTGGTGAACACTTATTTCAAGAAGAAGGAGGATCATAGGGTGACGTATAAGAGTGGAGGAAGGTGCACACAGGTGGACTATCTTCTATGCAGGAGATGCAACCTGAAGGAGATTGGAGACTGTAAGGTG
>JAAIIK010000443.1:1026473-1041591 GCA_014706435.1 Silurus glanis
CTCATACATGTCCTGCACCACCCTCACATACTTCTCTGACACACCTGACTTCCTCATACAGTACCACAACTCCTCTCTTGGCACCCTGTCGTGGCACCCCTTTCTTTTTCCTCTCTTGGCACCCCTTTCTCTAAATCCACAAACACACTATGCAATTCCTTCTGTCCTTCTCTATACTTCTCCATCAACATTCTCAAAGCAAATAAGGCATCTGTGGTGCTCTTCCTCGGCATGAAACCATACTGTTGCTCACAGATGGTCACCTCTTCTCTCAGCCTGGCTTCTACTACTCTTTCCCATAACTTCATGGTGTGACTAATCAACTTAATTCCCCTGTAGTTACTGCAGGTCTGCACATCTCCCTTATGCTTAAAGATCAATACCAGCACACTCCTTCTCCATTCCACAGGCATCCTCTCACCTTCCAGAATCTTGTTAAACAATCTGGTTAAAAACTCAACTGCCATCTCTCCTAAACATGGAGATGCTTCTAAGGGTATGTTATCTGGTCCAACCGACTTTCCACTCTTCATCCTCTTAACCGCTGCTCTCACTTCCTACTTACTAATCCTATCCACTTCCTACATCACCAACTCCACATCATCCAACCTTCTCTCTCTCTGATTTTCCTCATTCATCAGCTGCTCAAAATACTCCCTCCACCTTCTCAACACACTGTCCTTACTAGTCAACACATTTCCATCTCCATCCTTTATTGCTCTAACTTGCAACACGTCCTTCCCAGCTAGGTCCCTCTGCCTGGCCAATCGGTACAAATACTTTTCTCCTTTCTTAGTGTTCAACCTCTCATACAGATCCTCGTATACCTTTTCCTTGGCTTTCGCCACATCCCTCTTCACCTGCTGCTGCATCTCCTTGTACTCCTGCCTACTTTTCTCATCACCCTGTCGATCCCACTTCGGTTTTGTTAACCTCTTTCCCCTTATGCTCTCCAGCACTTCCTCATTCCACCACCACGCCTCTTTGTCTTCCTTTCTATTTCCAGATGTCACACCAAGTACTTTTCTAGCTGCCTCCATCATCACTCCTGCAGTAGTTTCCCAATCATCCAGCACCTATTCACTGAGAACTCACCGCTGAGCCCCTGTCTGACCACTTCCTTGAACCTCACACTACACTCTTCCTCCTTCAGTTTCCACCATCTTATTCTTCTTTCAGTCCTTACTCTTCTCCTCTTCTTCTTCGCCTCCAAAACCATCCTACAGACCACCATCCGATGCTGTCTAGCTACACTGTCCCCCGCCAACACCTTACAGTCTCCAATCTCCTTCAGGTTGCATCTCCTGCATAGAACATAATCCACCTGTGTGCACCTTCCTCCACTCTTATACGTCACCCTATGATCCTCCTTCTTCTTAAAATATGTATTCACCACTGCCATTTCCATCCTTTTAGCAAAATCTACCACCATCTGCCCTTCCACATTCCTCTTCTTAAGGCCATACCTACCCATAACCTCCTCATCACCTCTGTTCCCTTCACCTACATGCCCATTAAAGTCTGCCCCAATCACCAATCGTTCATTTCTAGGTACACCATCTACCACTTTATCTAATTCACTCCAGAATCTTTCCTTCTCCTCCATCTCACAGCCGACTTGTGGAGCATAGGCAATGATGACATTTATTATCATCCCTTCAACTTCCAGCTTCACGTTCATCACCCTATCAAAAACTCTCTTCACCTTCACTACACTCTTACTGTATTCTTCCTTCAGAATCACCCCTACACCATTTCTCTTTCCATCCACACCATGATAGAACAGTTTAAACCAACCTCCAATGTTCCTGGCCTTACTCCCTTTCCACTTGGTCTCCTGAACACACAAAATATCTACCTTTCTCCTCTCCATCATATCAGCTACCTCTCTTCCTTTACCAGTCATAGTGCCAACATTTAAACATTTAAAGTATCAACCCTAACCTCTACTTTCCTACACTTCTCCTTTCCCTGCCATCTCTATAGATGTCTTCCTCCTCTCCTTCTCCTCCTTTGGCATTGTCTGTCAATTGTTCTTCAGAAAAGAAAGAAAAAAAGAAAAAAAGAAAAAAATGTCAAAAAAATAAATCCTGGGAGCGGAGCACGCTAAGTCGGTTCTCGAGAGAGCCGGCTGCATGTCAATGCCATCTCCCTGCTCTCAAGCGGCACTCTCCTTGCGGTTCTGCCCCCGTTCTCGCTGGGGTGGAGCGGCGCAGCAGTTCCTGGGGCTCGCAAATGGACCTCGCAGAGGGTTTCGAGACGGGCTTGTCCCTTTCTCTAACCTCACCTGCTTGGTCCAGCACTCGTTCACAGGCTCGGAAACACGCCTTTTAGTGGTTTCTTCCCCCTGCGACGAGAGCATTAGCTTCGCCTCTCTTTCTCTGAAGAGGAGAGGGGGCGCGCTTTGCAAGCTAGGTTCGAGGAGATATGGAGTTAGGGGCGGAGCTAGGTTGGTCCCCATGGAATCTGACTGCTCACTTTCGTCACAGATTCTCTGCACATTCTGTGCATGATCTGCACATATTGCTCCGCGTTAATTATTATTATTATTATTATTAATTTAATTGAATTTTTTTTTTTACCACGAGGAGTGCTCTCCGGGGGGGGAGTGGTGGCTCCAGCGGTTAAGGCGCTGGGTTATCGATTGGAAGGTCTGGGGTTCAAGCCCCGGTATCGCCAAGCTGCCACTCTTGGGCCCTTGAGCAAGGCCCTTAACCCTCTATGCTCCAGGGGACCCTTACGAGAAAAATATCAAGGACCGTGACGTCGGAGTGACGTGGGGCCGCCTTCCCGTGGGCTCACCACCTGCAGGAGGGACCGTAAGGGACCGGTGCTGAGAGGATTGGGCAGCAGTCGAAGGCGGGGGCCTGCTTAGACTGCTGCCCCCGCGACCCGAATTACGGATAAGCGGGAGAAAACAAATGAATGAATGAACAATTAAATTAATAATAATAATAATAATAATAATAATAATAATAATAATAATAATATCAGAATCAGGTTTATTGGCCAAGTGTGTTGACACACAAGGAATTTGGTTCCAGCTGTTAGTGACTCTCAAAAGTACAGACATAAATAAAACCTATACATGACAAAACAGACAAGACAAGACAAGACAAAAACAGACTATACAAGACAATACAAGACAATACAGACAATGTGAGACAGTATAGACAGTGTGGGTAATAAATAGGGATACAGGTCAGTAATGTACATAAAGTGTGAGAGTGCATGGTAGTGCAAATGACAGTATTGTGTGTCAGGTATGATAGAGAGTTTACTATAAAACTTTGTACAGTATATAGCAGCCATAGTGTGTGCAACATATACAGATAATGTGATGACTGACAGTTCTGTGCATTACTAAATAGATATGAGCAGGGAATATAATTATGGTCAGTTGTTAGTGAGGCTGATTGCTTGGGGAAAGAAACTGTTCCTGTGTCTGGCAGTTTTGGTGAACAAAGTTCTGTAGTGCCTGCCAGAAGGGAGGAGCTGGAAGATGTTGTGACCAGGGTGTGAATGGTCATTTATGATTTTTTCTGCCCGGTTTCTGGTTCTTGTTTGGTACAAGTCCTGGAGAGTGGGTAGGGGAGCACCAATGATTTTTTCTGCTGTTTTAACAGTTTTCTGCAGTCTGTTTCTGTCCTGTTTTGTTGCTGCTCCAAACCAGATGGTGATTGATGAGCACAGGACAGATTCAATGACTGCAGTGTAGAACTGCATCAACAGCTCCTGTGGCAGACTGTACTTCCTTAACTGGCGTAGAAAGTACATCCTCTGCTGGGCCTTTTTCAGAATCGAGTTTATGTTGCATTCCCATTTCAGGTCTTGGGAAATGGTAGTGCCCAGAAACTTGTAGTTCTCCACAGATGACAGAGGGATGTTGGATATTGTGAGGGGGAGTGGTGTTGAAGGGTGTTTCCTAAAGTCCACTATCATCTCCACAGTTTTGAGTGTGTTTAGCTCAAGGTTGTTCTGACTGCACCATAGCACCAATTGCTTCACCTCCTGCTCATATGCAGACTCGTCACCATCTTGGATGAGTCAGATGAGCGTGGTGTCATCTGCAAATTTCAGGAGTTTGACAGTTGGGTCACTTGATATGCAGTCATTTGTATAAAGGGAGAATAGCAGTGGGGAAAGGACACATCCCTGAGGAGCACCAGTGCTGACTGTCCGAATACTGGAGGTGACACCTCCCAGTCTCACCTGTTGTTTTCTGCCTGTCAGGAAGCTGGTGATCCATTGACAGATGGCAGGGGGTATAGTGAGGTTTAGGAGTTTGGACTGGAGAATTCCTGGAATTATTGTATTGAAAGCCAAACTAAAGTCAACAAACAGAATCCGGGCATATGTTCCTGGGCAGTCAAGGTGTTGTAGAATGTAGTTTAGCCCCATGTTGACTGCGTCATCCACCGATCTGTTTGCTCGGTATGCAAACTGTAGGGGATCCAGCAGCTGTTCTGTCACCTTCTTTAGATGGGCCAATACCAGCTTTTCAAAGGTCTTCATGACGACAGATGTCAGAGCGACAGGCCTGTAGTCCTTCAGTCCAGTAATGGAGGGTTTCTTGGGGACCGGGATGATTGTGGAGAGTTTAAAGCAGGAGGGGACCTCACACAGCTCCAGTGATCTGTTGAAGATAGAAGTGAAGATGGGAGCCAGTTGGTCAGCACATGCTTTGAGACAGGAGGGGGAGACACCGTCTGGGCCGGGGGCTTTCCTTGTCTTCTGTCTCTGAAAGAGCCGATACACATCCTCTTCACAAATCGTGAGAGCAACTTGAGTGCTGGGAGGAGTTGTAAGAGGGGTTCCCAGAGGTGTGATGGTGGCAGACATTGGGCTGGGTTGGATGAGAGGTGTGAAGATATTGTTCTCAAACCTGCAGTAGAAGGTGTTGAGGTCGTCAGCCAGGTCTTTGTTTGCTTCAGTGGGGAGGGGTGGTCTCCTGTAGTTTGTGATATTTTGCAGGCCTTTCCACACTGATGCAGGGTCGTTAGCTGAAAACCTGCTTTTCAGCTTTTCAGAGTAGCTTCTTTTGGCTATTCTGATCTCTTTTGTCAGTTGATTCCTGGCCTGCTTGTACAGTGCTTTGTCCTCCCCTCTGTAGACATCTTCCTTGGCATGTCGAAGTTTTTTCAGTTTGGCTGTGAACCATGGCTTGTTGTTACTGAACTTGCAGAAGGTTTTGGTTGGCACACACATGTCTTCACAAAAACTGATGTAGGATGTCACAGTGTCAGTCAGCTCATCCAGGCTGTCAGTTCCAGCCTCAAAGACACTCCAATCAGTGCAGTCAAAGCAGTATTGTAGTTCCTGCTTTGCCTCACTGGTCCATCTCTTCACTGTTTTGACTACAGGCTTAACAGATTTTAGTTTCTGCCTGTATGTTGGAATAAGATGAACCAAGCAGTGATCGGAGTTCCCTAAAGCTGCCCAGGGTACAGAGCGATATGCGTCCTTAAGAACGGTGTAGCAATGATCCAGTGTGTTTTTCTCTCTTGTCGGACAGTTAATATGTTTCCTGTATTTTGGAAGTTCAAGTGTTAGTTTTGCTCTGTTTAAGTCTCCAAGGATAATAAAAAGAGAATCCGGATGTTTTTGCTCCAAGCCGGATATTTGGTTTGCCAGGTTTTGCAGTGCATCACTCACGTTGGCCTGCGGTGGGATGTAAACTCCGGTCAGAATGAATGAGGAAAATTCCCGCGGTGAGTAAAACGGTTTACAGTTTATTACCAGTGATTCCAAGTTTGGGCTGCAGTATTTATCCAGCACTGTGACATCTGTACACCAACGTTCGTTAATGTACAAGCAGATTCTGCCGCCTTTCGTTTTGCCCGATAGCTCCGTTACGCGATCCGCTCGGTGTAAGTGGAAGCCAGAGAGAAGTAATCCGCTGTCTGGGATTGAGTGACTGAGCCAAGTTTCAGTAAAACAGAGTGCAGCGGAGCATGCAAAATCTTTGCTTGTTCCGTTGAGAAGAGTTAGTTCGTCCATTTTGTTCGGCAGTGAGCGGAGGTTCGCCAGGTGAATCAACGGGAGCGCAGTTCTAAATCCCCTCTGTCGTAGCTTCACTAGCGCGCTGGCGTGCTTCCCCTTCCCCTCCATGTACCATAGAGAGTAGCTGCTGCTCCAACTAAAATCTCCAAAATACTTTCCGGGTTTGTAAAAACTGGTGAAAAAGTGTCTGGAGTGAACTGCCCGATGTTAAGCAGTTCTTCTTTAGTGTAAGTTATTAGGGTAGGGTAAGTAAACACACAGACAATAAACAAAAAGAAAGAAAGTACTAGAGAGAGTCATGCCGAGGCTGCCATCCGCGGCTGCCATCCGTGGCGCCATCATAATAATAATAATAATAGTAATAATGATAAGCCAGTAAGCATTTTCGGAGATTGTGACCTGCGCCGTAGCCAAGCTACATAAATTGGTCGGCTCATGAGCAGAAAGTCCCTCCGTTGAGTAAGCTGGACAAGCGCTCTCTGACACCAGGTCGCCGTTCTTTCCAGACCTGAACACTGAGGTGTCATGGTCATGTGCGAAGCCCCTTCAGCCCTTTTCGACGCTGTATTTCCGCTGGGGTGGAAAGTACACAGGTATGAAGCGATGCCACGGGTTAAAAAGACACTTGCGAGCTATCTCTCTTCCGGGAACTCCTCCTACTTCAAGATCCTGACATTACCCACGAAAACCCTGAGTAATACGTCGGTGCTCGTGGGTAAGCAATATAGACCTTATCAGGTCAAGCCACTGCGTCCCTGCACACCATGGTAGTCCTGTAAGATGTATCAGGCTGAACTGCTGCATTAATTGGATGTTGGAGGTGCCCTGGGCGGCCAGTTCATGAGCTCCTTGCCCACAGAGCCACTAAAGAGACCGCTAGGGCCATTGGCCGCCCTCGTCTCGACAAAGAGGCATCTCTGGCTCACTCTCTCGCAAATGTCCGACAGGGATAGGGACAGGTTGCTGGACGCCTCACTCACTCCTTCAGGAATAAGAAACAGGCGCGTGGTTCCAACCCACCACTTTCCATCGGGAGGTACAGAAACGCAGCGTTACATCTCGCACTCCCCCTGTCATGGATCCTTGTGCTGAAGTCCCGTGAAGTGACAGATCTGAGGACTGTCATCTTCAATAAGAGGGCTATGGTAAAAAAGTCCTGACATAAGACATTCTGGGATCTTGGCCATAAAGGGGCACATTGCACCGCAGTATCCGTTGCCCGCTCTGCCCCGGCCCCCTTAGGGACCTAGTCCGTTAACCCTGCCACTGAATGTGCTTCAGGGCACGGCCAGCTCTAGCGAGCATCCCCCTCGGTCTTGTAGTAGCCCAGGAGAACTCACTGCCTCCTAGAGTCGCTTCAGGGCACAGCCCTGGCTCTAGGCACACCAGGGGTCAGTCTTGAGAGACCGATACCCCTAAGAGACTTCCTGGCAGCCTGGAAAGCTCTGCCAGACATGTCTCTGTGGGTCCTGCCCACTGTAGCACGAGGTTACTCAATTCATTTAGATTTTCGTCCGCCATGTGTTGACGGGGTTCTTCCCACTCTGGTGGGAACCAAGCAGACTCTGGTCATCGAACGAGAAGTAAACACTCTCCTGAAGAAGGAGGCCATTGAGGTGGTACCTCCATCAGAACAAGATTTCCGGGTTTTACAGCCGGTATTTCATAGTTCCCAGAAAGGACGGTGGGTTGCGTCTTATTTTGGATATACGTCAGCTGAACCATTTACTTGTGAGAGGATGTTCAGGTGCTGACAACTCAAGCAGGTCATGTCTCAAATCAGATCTGAGGACTGGTTTGTCACGGTAGGACCAAAAGGATGTGTACTGTCATGTATCTATCCTTCCTTCTCACAGGAAGTTCCTGGGGTTCGCTTTCTTGGCCAAAGCTTACCAGTATCAGGTTATTCCTTTTGGCCTTGCCCTCTCACCCCGCACCTTCACAAAATCTGTCGATGCGGCTCTGATTTCCCTGAGACTTCAGGGCATCCGCATCCTCAACTATATCAGCTATTGGTTGATTTTAGCTCAATTAGAGCAGTTAGCAGTCCAGCATCAAGATGTCGTTCTTGCTCACTTAAAGGTTTTGGGGTTTCTGCTGAACACCAGGAAGAGTGTGCTTTCTCCATTACAGAGAGCCACCTATCTCGCCATCATATGGGATTCTGCTACTTTGCGCGTACAGCTTTCCCCTGCCCGCACTGTGGCCATCCTTATGGCCGTCAGGAAGGTCAGATAAGGACAGCCTCTCACTGTCAAGCAGTTCCAGAAACTACTAGGACTCATGGCAGTTGCGCCCAGTGTATCCCACTTAGCCTTCTGTACATGAGTCCCCTTCAGTGGTGGCTCAGGACCCATGGGTTCTCACGGAAGGGCAATGCCCTCCATACAATCAAGGTCATGCGGCCATGCCTATGTGCCTTAGATGTTTGATGTTCGTAATGCTAACAACGGCTGTGTCCCTCAAGGGGTGGGAAGCGGCCATGAGTGGTCGCTCCACCCAAGGGCCCCATCTACTTTGGCACATAAGTTGCCTAGAGATGGCTGTGCTTCTAGCATTGAAGCATTTTCTCCTGGACTTCAAAAAATCACCATGTGCTGATCTGTATGGACAACACCTCTGTGGTTTCTTACATCAACCATCAATGAGGTCTGTGCTCACGCACCCTGTACAGGCTGGCACACCAGATCCTCCTGTGGGCCCAGGGGAAGCTCCTATCAGTGTCGATGCGACACTGTGAGAGCAGTGAGAGCAGCTCACATCTCAGGTCAGTTGAACAAAGCAGCAGACATCCTGTCAAGGCAGGGGTTAAGACCCGGGGAATGGCAGCTCCACCCTCTTGTTATGGAGCAGATTTGGGCGAGATTTGGCAAAGTCCATAGGGATCTGTTTGTGTCTCAAGAGACGTCGCGCTGTCACCTCTGGTTCTCCCTTACTCCTCCAGCCCCACTGGGGCTGGACACCATGGCTCACATCTGTACACTTTCCACATCTGTACACCTTCCCCCCGTCGTGCTGCATCCGGGAGTTCTGGAGAGAATTTGCCAGGATGAAGTTCGCTCTTCCTGGTGGCTCCAAGGTGACCGTGGCCCCTGAGGGGGCACAGCTCCAAGGTTCTGGCCTCTCCACCGAGGTGGTAGAGACCATTCTCCACTCCAGAGCTCCGAGGAGGTTGTATGCCACCAGATGGAATCTGTTCTGCTTGTGGTGCGATCACCACCAGCTGGATCCAGTCCACTGCCCGGTTGGCTCAGTTGGATTTTCTCCAAGGACAGTTTGCAAAAGGGTTGGCTCCGTCCACCCTGAAAGTCTATGCATCCGCCATTTTAGCGTTTCACCCTTAGTGGGGCAGTCTCTGGCAGAGATCCTCTTGTGATGTGTTTTCTTCGTTCCACCCGTAGGCTGAAGCCCCCGGTGCGACCGGTTCTACAACCTGGACCGCAGTGCCACTCCTGGCCCCTCTGTCCTTCGACCTAGCTGTGCTTATACACACTAGTCAGGGACCAGTCAGTCTGGCATGATTGGACACTCGTTTCCAAAGCAGTTTGACGCAGCTCAAGTTCCTGAAAGGGGACGTCTCTAGGTTACGTATGTAACCCTAGTTCCCTGAGGGAACGAGATGTAACATACATTCTATTACAACCACCCTTCATTCGTTATTTTGCAGTGTTTCGCTGTGATGTCTTTAATCTTAGTTTTTGACCTTAAACAGTGGTCGGGAACCTATGACCCACGCAACAAAATCAAACATGGCTTTTTGACAAAAATTACGTGGCTCTCCAGCTGTCTACCTTCACTAACATTTTATAGATAAAAAAATATTTATAACTGTCATTAGAAATCATTTACCTTCAGAAAATACAATTACAATTCCTTTGCAGCGAATCAAAATTAATGAAAAGTCAGGTTACAATAAAATCACATTGTTCCGACTAATGCGGCGCTGTGTTTAAGCTTTACAACACCAATAAACGGCAAACATACTTACGTTTCTATGGTAACTTTGCATGCGCAGATTCAAGCAACAACAACCATGGGTGGTGACAGCGAAAGAAAAAATTCAGAGAAACATCAAAAGTTTCAAAATAAGTGGAGAGAAACATGCTTTTATTGAAAGCTCTGGTCTTCTTCTCTGTCTGGTTTGCACAAAACGTATTTTCTCTTTTGAGAAACATTTTAAAATCTGACAGATGAGAGTTTGAACGCTTGCATGAAATTGAACGTACAAACCTACAAAGCTATTAGCAAAACAGTGCAAAGCCAGAAGTCACACTAATTGTGAGTATCACGAATACAGGGAAATGCACTTTTTCTGTGACTGATGTGTAATGAAGTTTTATTATATAAAGGTTTGATGAAAGCCTGTAAGTAGTTTAAAAGCAAAGAAAATATTTTTTTGGAGGCCCCAGTTTAAGCGCTGTTCTTTGATCTTCACACGCACTTAAATTGTGTTGCTGCTTATATTATTTATTTAATTTTAATTGTTTTTGGGCCTAAATAAAATTGTTACGCACGGACGAGGCGGAAAGCGGAGCTGTGCAAAACCAGGGTTTTAATGACAGATGATGTAAAGTCCAATGAGCACTCACACAACCAGAACAGAAACCCGGAGCGAAGCAGCGAAAGCAAAAGGGCTGTATCGAAAGTAGCGTGTCGAAATAGCAAGCAAAACTGGCAGCAGAACGGGAATCGTAGAGCTGACAGCTTGAGTCCATAAGGGCAATAACGGACGGTGTTGGTGGGAAGCGAAGCTGCTTATATGGGAGGGAGTCTGATAGAAGTCAGGTGCGCCGAGTTAGTAATCAGGCGAGAAGCTCCGTGTTGGCGGGGCATGTGCGGGCGAGAGTGCAGGGTGCTCCCTGACACCACCCCCTCCTCCAGGGGCGGCACCAGACGCCCGAGCCCTGCGACGAGGCCTGCCCCTGCCCCGGGGCGCCGGGCGATGCGGGTGAGCCGCGTGGAACTCCACCAACAGCGCCGGGTCCAGGATGTCCTGCCGAGCCACCCATGAGCGTTCCTCCGGACCGTATCCCTCCCAGTCGACCAGGTACTCAAGGCGACCCCCGCGCCGTCGTGAGTCCAATACCTCGCGCACCGCGTAGACCCCTGGCTGGTCTAAGAGCTCCGGCTGGACGGACGCGTCGGGGCCACCTAGAGAGGGAGAGAGAGACGGACGGTGAGGCTTCAGCAGAGACACATGGAATGTCGGGTGGATACGGTACCTGGGCGGGAGCTCCAAACGGTAAGTCACCTCGTTAACCTGCCGGGCGATCTTGAACGGGCCCACAAAGCGGGGGCACAGCTTGCGGCAGGGGAGCCTGAGACGTAGGTCCCGGGTGGAAAGCCATACCCGGTCACCCGGCCGGAAACGGGGCGCCTCCAGCCGACGGGCGTCGGCGTGCCGTCGTGTGTTCCGCACTGCTCTCCGGAGTTGTGTGTGCGCCGACTCCCAGACCCGGTTGCTCTCCCGAAACCATGCGTCCACGGCGGGTACGTCACTGGGCTCGTCGGACCAAGGGAAGAGAGGTGGCTGGAAACCCAGCGTACACTGGAAGGGCGTAAGCCCCGTCGCGTCCTGGCGAAGCGAGTTTTGGGCGTACTCGGCCCATGGCAGAAAGCGACACCAGCTCTCCTGGTCCTGGCTGCAATACACCCGAAGATACTGGCTGAGCTCCTGAATCTTCCTTTCCGCCTGCCCGTTGGTCTGGGGATGGTAACCGGAGGAAAGGCTGACTGAGACCCCTAGGAGACGAAAGAAAGCCCTCCAGACCCGTGACGTAAATTGCGGTCCTCGGTCCGAGACGATCTCCTCTGGGAGGCCGAAGGTGCGAAAGACTTGGTGGAACAGGGCCTCGGCGGTCTCCAGGGCGGTCGGCAGGCCCTTCAGGGGGATGAAGCGACAGCCTTTTGAGAACCGGTCCACTACCACCAGGATACAAGTGTTCCCTTCGGAGCGGGGGAGATCGGTGACAAAGTCGATACCCAGGTGGGACCAAGGACGTTGCGGGACCGGGAGTGGCACCAACCTGCCCACGGGTAGGCGACGCGGTACCTTGGCCATGGCGCATGTGGGGCACCCTTGGACGAAGCGAGCGACCTCCCTCGTCATACCGGGCCACCAATACCGGGCTTGAACTAGCTGGAGGGTGCGTTTCTCGCCAGGGTGGCCTGCCCCTAACCCTTCGTGGACCGATTGGACTAACTCCCATCGACATGCGGTCAGCACATACACCTTTCCCTCGGGGCACCCCTCCGGGCTCGGTTCTTGGAGCGTGGCCGTGCGGATGTCCTCATCTAAGTCCCAGATGATCGGCCCCACGATGAGATTGGGCGGAAGGATGGGGACCGGGTCCCCGGGCTCGTCGGGCCCGAACAGGCGGGAGAGGGCGTCCGCCTTGCCGTTTTGGGCCCCCGCTCGATAGGTGACCTGGAAGCGGAAGCGGGTGAAGAACAGGGCCCAACGAGCCTGCCTGGGGTTCAATCTTCGGGCCTCCCGCAGGTACTGGAGGTTCTTATGATCGGTGATGACAGTGAAAGGGTGCTCAGCGCCCTCCAACCAGTGCCTCCATTCCTCCAGGGCAAGTTTGATGGCCAGGAGCTCCCGGTTCCCGATGTCATAAATCTGTTCTGCCGGAGTGAGTTTGTGGGAGTAATACGCACACGGGTGGAGCGTTGGAGGGGAGCCCGTCCGTTGAGAGAGGGTCGCCCCTACCCCTGTCGAGGAAGCGTCCACCTCTACGACAAAGGGATGTGTGGGATCCGGGTGGCGAAGGACGGGGGCGTGGCAGAAGCGCTCGCGGAGCTCGTCGAAAGCCTTCTGAGCCTCACGGGTCCAGCCGAGGGCGCGTGCCTTTCCCCGGAGGAGAGAGGTGAGGGGAGCGGTGATCTGGCTGTAGCCCTGGATGAACCTACGGTAAAAGTTGGCAAAGCCCAGAAAGCGTTGGAGCTCCTTGATGGTGGTCGGAACGGGCCAGTCCCGCACTGCTTGGACCTTCCCTTCGTCCATCTGAATCCCCTGGGAGCTAATGATGTAACCAAGGAACCGGGTCTGAGGGCGATGGAACTCGCATTTGGAGAGATTCAAGTACAGATGTTGTGAACGGAGCGCTCCTAGGACTTGTTTCATGTGGTCCAGGTGTTCCTCCAGAGTCCGTGAGTA
This sequence comes from Silurus glanis, assembly GCA_014706435.1. Taxonomy (NCBI): domain Eukaryota; kingdom Metazoa; phylum Chordata; class Actinopteri; order Siluriformes; family Siluridae; genus Silurus; species Silurus glanis. The sequence continues at coordinate 1,039,636 of JAAIIK010000443.1, forward strand.
TATGAGGATGTCATCGATGTAAACCATCACGAACCTCTGGAGGTATGGTCGGAGCACTTCGTTCATGAACCCCTGGAACACGGCCGGGGAGATGGAAAGGCCGTATGGCATGACCCGGTACTCGTAGTGTCCCGAGGGCGTGATGAAGGCCGTCTTCCACTCGTCCCCCTTCCTGATGCGCACCAGATTGTAGGCGCTCCGTAGGTCGAGCTTGGAGAAGACCCGCGCCTCCCGTAGCTCCTCCAGGGCCGCCGGAACGAGCGGCAGGGGATAAGGAAGGGGAACGATCTGGGAATTCAGCTGTCGGAAATCAATGCAGGGCCGGAGACCACCGTCCTTTTTCCCCACAAAGAAGAAGCTGGAGGCCGCCGGAGAAGTGGAAGGGGCGATGAACCCTTGACGGAGGGCCTGTGCGATGTATTCCTCCATCGCCTTGTGTTCAGGGGCTGACATGGAGTAGATCCGGCCCTTGGGTAGCTTCGCCCCCGGAAGCAAGTCAATAGCACAGTCCCAAGGCCGGTGAGGAGGAAGACGGGTGGCGGCCTGTGCACTGAAGACGTCCTTGTAGGCCCGATACGCTTCAGGGAGCTCAACCTGGGTGTTTGTGGTCGCTGCTTCCACCTGGGTGGCACCCACGATGGCCCGCGGGATCCTGGAGGGAAGTCCGGAGAGGCAGTGCTGGAGGCAGTGAGGGCTCCACTCCAGGATGTCGCACGGGTCCCAGGAACACCTCGGCGCGTGTTGTTGAAGCCAGGGTCTTCCCAGGATCACGCTGACAGTGGAGTCCTCAAGCACCATGAACCTGATCTCCTCCTGGTGGAACAGTCCGACCTGTAGTGTGATCGCCGGGGCACAATACTTCACCCAGCCTCTCCCCAGCGGGCGCCCCTGGATGGTTTGCACGGCTAAGTCCTGGGAGCCCCTCTCTCGGCAGTCCTGTGAGATGAAGTTCCCTGCGGAACCGGAGTCGACCAGCGCCCGAACCGATAAAGAGAGAGCAGGTGTTAACAGTGTCACCAAGAGCTTAGATAACGGAGAGATTTCTGTGGGAAACGGGACTGAACTCACCGAGGCACGAGATGGGCGAGTGGGGCAGCCGGCGATGAAATGACCCGGCTTCCCGCAGTACAGACATCTACCCGTGGCCAAGCGGTTGTTTCGCTCTCTCTGGGTCAGCCTCTGGGTTCCGAGCTGCATGGGTTCGCCCCCTGAAGCCGTAGGCGCTGAACGTTGCATGACTGGAAATGACGACGTGGGCAATGGTGGCGAGCTCCGGCATGCCGCCAAACGCTGTGCGAGGCCGATGGATTTCTGTATGAAATGTTCCAATCCCACCGAATCCTCGTGAATGGCCATCGCCTGCTTTATTTCTGGAGCCAAACCCTGCCGATAAATACCGAGCAGCGCTGACTCGTTCCAGCCACAAGATGCCGCCAGAGTGCGAAAACGGAGGCTGTAATCGGTGATGGAATCCTCACCCTGGCGCAACCCGAGCAGCTGATCCGTAGTGGAGAGGACTCCGGGGGAGGTACTGAACACTTCCCGGAAGTGCGCGGTGAATGCCGTGTAGGAATACACCACCAGTCCTGCGGCTTCCCAGAGAGATTGGGCCCAGGCTAACGCCTTCCCGGAAAGCAAGGAGATGATGAACGCAATCTTTGCTCGAGCGGTGGGGAAACGCTGCGGCGGCATCTCTATGAAGAGATCCACTTGCATCAAAAACCCGCGGCATTCAGATGGTTCGCCGGAGAAAGTAGAGGGAAACGCCATTGGAACGTAGGCGGCCGCGGGTGCGGGGTTAGCGGCGGCGGCACGATCCCGTACCGTGTCCGATGTGGCGCCGGCGTGTGCGTCCATCTCCAGGTGAGGGGCGGCTCTCTCTCTCTCCTTTGTTGTCGGTCCGTTATTCTGTTACGCACGGACGAGGCGGAAAGCGGAGCTGTGCAAAACCAGGGT
>JAAIIK010000443.1:1051591-1063615 GCA_014706435.1 Silurus glanis
GGGGACAGTGTAGCTAGACAGCATCGGATGGTGGTCTGTAGGATGGTTTTGGAGGCGAAGAAGAAGAGGAGGAGAGTGAGGACTGAAAGAAGAATAAGATGGTGGAAACTGAAGGAGGAGGAGTGTAGTGTGAGGTTCAGGGAAGAGGTCAGACAGGGGCTCGGCGGTGGTGAAGAGGTGTTGGATGATTGGGAAACTACTGCAGGAGTGATGAGGGTGGCAGCTAGAAAAGTACTTGGTGTGACATCTGGAAATAGAAAGGAAGACAAGGAGACGTGGTGGTGGAATGAGGAAGTGCAGGAGAGCATAAGGAGAAAGAGGTTGGCAAAACAGAAGTGGGATCGACGGGGTGATGAAAAAAGTAGGCAGGAGTACAAGGAGATGCGGCAGCAGGTAAAGAGGGATGTGGCGAAAGCCAAGGAAAAGGCATATGAGGAGCTGTATGAGAAGTTGGACACTAAGGAAGGAGAAAAGGATTTATACCGATTGGCCAGGCAGAGGGACCGAGCTGGGAAGGATGTACTGCAAGTTAGAGCAATAAAGGATGGAGAGGGAAATGTGTTGACTAATGAGAAGAGTGTGTTGAGAAGGTGGAGGGAGTATTTTGAGCAGCTGATGAATGAGGAAAATCAGAGAGAGAGAAGGTTGGATGATGTGGAGTTGGTGAAGCAGGATGTAGATAGGATTAGTAAGGAGGAAGTGAAAGCAGCGTTTAAGAGGATGAAGAGTGAAAAGGCGGTTGGACCAGATGACATACCTGTAGAAGTGTAGAGATGTTTAGGAGAGATGGCAGTGGAGTTTTTAACCAGATTGTTTAACAAGATTCTGGAAGGTGGGAGGATGCCTGAGGAATGGAGAAGGAGTGGGCTGGTATCAATCTTTAAGCATAAGGGAGATGTGCAGACCTGCAGTAACTGCAGGGGAATTAAGGTGATAAGTCACACCATGAAGTTATGGGAAAGAATAGTGGAAGCCAGGCTGAGAGTAGAGGTGACCAGCCGTGAGCAACAGTATGGTTTCATGCCGAGGAAGAGCACCACAGATGCCTTATTTGCTTTGAGGATGTTGATGGAGAAGTATAGAGAAGGACAGAAGGAATTGCATTGTGTATTTGTGGATTTAGAGAAAGCGTATGACAGAGTGTCAAGAGAGGAGTTGTGGTATTGTATGAGGAAGTCAGGTGTGTCAGAGAAGTATGTGAGGGTGGTGCAGGACATGTATGAGGACAGTGTGACAGCAGTGAAGTGTGCAGTAGGAACGACAGACTGGTTCAGGGTGGAGGTTGGACTGCATCAAGGATCGGCCCTGAGCCCTTTCCTGTTTGCGGTGGTTAAGGACAGGTTGACGGACAAGGTCAGACAGGAGTCTCCCTGGACTATGATGTTTGCGGATGATATTGTGATTTGTTGTGAGAGTAGTGAGCAGGTTGAGAAGAGCCTGGAGAGGTGGAGATATGCGCTGGAGAGAAGGTGGAGGAGTTCAGGTACCTGGGGTCAACAGTGCAAAGTAATGGAGAGTGTGTTAGCGAAGTAAAGAAAAGAGTGCAGGCAGGGTGGAGTGGGTGGAGAAGAGTGACAGGAGTGATTTGTGATAGTAGGGTATCTGCAAGAATAAAAGGGAAAGTTTATAGGTCTGTGGTGAGACCTGCGATGTTGTATGGTTTAGAGACAGTGGCATTGAGTAAAAGACAGGAGGTGGAGCTGGAGGTAGCAGAGCTGAAAATGTTTTCGTTGGGAGTGCCGAGGATGGACAAGATTAGAAATGAGTTTATTAGAGGGACAGCCCATGTAGGATGTTTTGGTGACAAGGTGAGGGAGGCGAGATTGAGATGGTTTGGACATGTGCAGAGGAGGGACATGAATTATATTGGTAGAAGAATGCTGAGGATGGAGACACCAGGAATGAGGAAAAGAGGAAGGCCAAGGAGGAGGTTCATGGATGTGGTGAGGGAAGACATGCAGGTAGTTGGTGTGAAAGAGGCAGATGTAGAGGACAGGGTGGTATGGAAACGGATGATCCGCTGTGGCAACCCCTAATGGGAGCAGCCGAAAGAAGAAGAAGAAGACTTTTAGAAGATGCTAATTTTAGAGTCTTTTATTTTGTATGGATTTTTTTTAACTCGAGAAGGCAGCTTTTAACTCCCTACAGCAATGGTGGGATGTAACTAAGGTGCAAATCCAAGCATTCTGTCAACAGTACACTCTCAATGTCAAAAAATACATTGCTAGATCTAAAAAAAAAAAAAGCTCTAGAGATAGAAATAGTGGAAAGCCAGCATTTGGAGTCCACAGAAAATCAAGGGCATATTGAAGCCCTCAAAAATAAAAAAGCCAAAATGAATGACCTGCTGGACACAACAGCACAGGGGGTGGTGGTTTGCTCATGCTTTTAAAGTGTCACTGAGATGGATGCTCCTTCTAAGTTCATCTTCAGTCTAGAACAAAAAAATGGACAGAAAAGATATATGCATGCTGTGCAAACAGAAACAGGAGATCTAGTGTCAGAGCCTAAAGAAATTCTCAAGCAGACATTCAGTTTCTACTCGAAGCTGTATAGCAGCGAGAGGTCAGTGGCCAGGGAGTTAAGCAGGGAGCCAACACTGGTTGAGCCCTGAAGGAGGCTCTCGAGGACATAGAGAACGGGCGGGCGAAAAGGTATAGACAGTCTTCCCTGTGGAGTTGTTCAAAGCATTCTAAACAGTAAAAGAGCAAGACATGCTGGGGGTCATAAAGGACAATGTGAGAGCATGTCAGCTCCCATCGAGTTGCAGGAGAGCCGTCTTGACCCTGCTGCCAAAAAAGGGAGACCTGAAAAACTGGCGCCCAGTTTCACTACTGTGCAAGACGTCTCAAGGAAGACGTCTCAAGGAAGCCTGGAGACGTCTTCCTTGAGACGTCTCCAGGCTATTGGGTTTAAAGACTGGTCTGATTTTCCTAGACCAGGAAAAGGCTTTTGATCAGGTTAAGCATTAATCCTTGTGGACGGTGCTGGAAAACTTTGGGTTCAACCTTGGTTTCATAGCCATGATCAATGTATTGTACAGTAAAATTGAGTGTGTACTGAAGGTTAATGGTGGTTTATGTTCCCCTTTTAGAGTGTACAGAGGGATAAGACAAGGCTGTTCACTGTCAAGAAAGCTGTACACTAGCTATTGAACCTATTTTAATCAACCTGAGAAGTCTTCTTTCTGGTTTTTCTGGCCCAAGAAGGAAGGCCAGCAGAACTGCAGCCTTTCACCTCGAGGTTATCCAGAGACTCCTAACCAGGCCAGGAAAATGGTATGGAGATCAGCAGCCAGTGGACTTTTGCACATGGTGGGAGGAATAGGGCTGTACAGAACTTTGTTTTTAACAGACACAAGCACACTGGATGTGTCCAGATTTCCAGTCTTTTACCGCAGACTTTTTAAAATATGGACTTTAAAAAATAAAACGGATTAATAGCTGTGGAACACTACACTGGCTGCTGGAGGAGCCCCTGGTATACAGGAGTCATCTGGACTATAAAATCAGCGAGACCAGTCCTGCATAGGAGAACCCTTACCCCAGCTGGTCAGTGCCCCTGACCTCAATGGGTGGGGCGGACCCCTCCTGGATTGCGGAGTTGAGGGGTAGACTTTAGAACAGTTTCAGGAAGCTGCTCTACAGGGCCTTTTTTATTCTTGGTTTTAAGTATGTCCAGAAAAACAGGTATAGAAATATTTAGTAGAAAGAACAAAATAACACAAAATGTGGACTGTGATGCAAACAGAATGTTCTCTAGTCTAATAAAATCAAGGATTCTGATTTATTAAAATTGAAAGTATGGGGGCTCTGTAGATGTTTGAGTCTGTTTGGTGTTGTAAAGAAGCTCTGTGTTCTGTAGTAAAAGAAGAATGGCACTTTAAACCAAAACTGGACTAAATGATCACACACCCAACCTTTAACAGACATGTCTGATTTTATTTATGTCTATTTATCATTTTATTCATTTATTTAACTAAGACTAACAAGTCAACCATCTGGCAGTTAACATGACTTGTGTCCAATAAAGAATTGTTTAGAAAAAGGTCTATAGTTAAGCAAAGGTCTATCTCTATTTTTTTCTCTCTCTCAAATTAAAAGATGGAGTGATGAACTTTTTTTTCCTTCCAAAGTCCCTGAGAAAGCTTAATGTAAAACTTAGTTCCCTTTCAGGAACAACGCTTTGGGAACGCTCCTGCATGACCACGCCTTGAACCACGTGTGTAATCTGTCCAACAGACGGATGTGACTTCACTGGCACGACCAGGAAGCTATAAAAGCAAATGCAGTGGAGCCAGTGCTAGCTTCTGTTGTACAGTTCTGTTTTTTGCTCAGCAAGGTAAGTACTGGTAAGAAGGTAAAACGGAAAAAATGCAAAGTAAGGACAATCAATCTTTCAGGGTGTGTGTCTCTTTTTGCCCCCGCTTTATCCCGTGGGGTGGGGGGGTTAAACACAGCCTGTGTGTTGCATGTTTGGGCACTCTTCAAGAAGGGGAACTCTTGCTAGCGTTCCTCGTGGTTCTGGCCCAGCTTCCGTCAAAGCGAAGGTCGTGGGGTTTCGCACATGGATCTGGCAGAGGGAATGGAAATGAGAAGATCCTTTCGGGACCCTTGACATTAGCGCCACTCCTTTTAAAGCTTTAAAAAAACCTCAATTTGTCAGTGATTACTGAAACTGTTGGCCAATTTTCTGGCTTTAATAGTGTTATTATTTATTACTTTTAAAATTCCTGTAATTATTTATTACTGTGCTTTTTGTTACATGGCTATACAAATAAAACTGAACTAATTTAAATCCTGAATAAATGAACACGTGCCTGTGAGGCCAAAAATTCTTTCAATCATCAGTAAAATTTCAGACAACCCAAAAAAGTATGCCAACCATTCATACCTTTTTTTTTTTTTTTTTTTTTAAATGCACATAACATTTATTTTTATTATTAACGCAGAATAGGTAATCATATGGCAACATTACCTGCTTCCTTGAGCTAACTATTAATGAGACCTTTAGTTTATTTTTATTTACTTCCTTTCACAAATTATGTACTACTACACAATTACACAGTATGTAATAGCATTACAAGAAAAGACCTTTGATTTATGAACTGCCTTCATTATTGTGGATTATCAATGTAATGAGTTACTGAGCATGGCTATTAGTAACATTTACAAAGAATAAATATTTTTTAACAAGTTAATAAATTGTGATATACGCCAAATTATTGAACTGCAGTTCACGTTGGTCCAGTAAGGAGTTAGGCATCATCACCACCACACAGCAGGAGCAGGGTTTTGCAATAATCACCAGAGGTGTCCCCCTGTAATAAAGATAAACCAAAAAGAGAAAAGATTCAATGTTTAAAACGCTCTCTCTCTTTTTCTCTCTCTCAAACACACACACACACACACACACACACACACACACACACACACACACACACACACACACACACACACACACACACACACACAGGATTGCATTCAGTACACATGCACCAAACCCAAATGCCCTGTATTTATATAATATTTTAGGGGTGTAATGGTACACATTAATAGCGAACTGTTTTTGTTCGAACTGTTTGTCTAAACTGAGTTACAGTACAGTGGCCAGGGTCATACAGAGGTTTTCCAAAAGGGGTTCCCCTCAGGCCTCGCAAGGGTCAAGCAAAAAAGTTTAGTCCTTTTTTTTAGATGTTGCCATAGCTAGAGGTCCACTGGTTAGTGCTCAGACCACACGCCACACTCCAAGAAGTCGGTTTGCATGGCCATTGTCCCAGAAGGAAGCCTCTTCTGAAGCTGGCACACAAGAAAACCCACAAACAGTTTGCTGAAGAAAACCTGTCCAAGGGCATGAATTACTGGAACCATGTCCTATTGTCTGATAAGACTAAAATAAACTTGGCTGGCTCAGATGGTGTCCAGCATGTGTGGGGACGCCCTGGTGAAGAAAACCAAGAAATTATGTCTTGCCTACAGTCAAGCATGGTGGTGGTAGCATCATGGTCTGGGGCTGCATGAGCTGTTGCTACTGGGGAACTGCAGTTCTCTGAGAAAAACATGGGTTCCAACATGTACTGTGACATTCTGAAGCAGAACATGATGCCCCCCTTCAGATACTGGCCTGAACGGCAGTTTTCCAACATGTTAACGACACCAAACAGCTGAAGGTGAAGGTGATGTCTCCAGACCTAAAACCTATTAGCACCTGTGGGGCATCTTCAAGTAAAAAGTTACATAGCACCATGTGTCTAACATCCAGGAGCACTGTGATGTCACGAAGAAGATCACAGCAACAACCTGTGCAGCTCTGATAAATTCCATGCCCAGGAGGATTAAGGCTTGATAGCAATGGTGTTCACACAAATTGGACACCGCTTTAACATGTTCACCTAGAGTGTACTCACTTTTGTTGCCAGTTATTTAGACAATAATGGCTGTATGTCAAGTTATGTTTTAGAGGACAGTAAATCCTCTAAAAATTTATACAGAGCTTGTATTGCTCTGCTATACAAGGTGTACTCACTTTTGTATAATGTATATACTGTGTGTGTGTGTGTGTGTGTGTGTGTGTGTGTGTATAAATATATATATTATTCATTTCAAATGTTTTAATTGTTAATTTAGTGTACGCACCTGAATCATTTTGTACAGCGAAGTGGCAAACATCCTCCTGAACTCTGCACGTATATCCAGGATGTCGATCTCGCTGCGGGATACCATGATCTCGATTAGGGTGTGATCGTCAGTCCCTGCGCCCTGTGGAGATGGCTGAATTACATCAACAACATTCTATTAGGATAAATGTTTAAAGCAAGAGAGGTATAGATGTTGAAAAATCAACAATATATATAATTCCAAATAGCAGCCCAAAGAAAGAAACTATTCCTGCAGTGTTTAGAATCAAATCCTGTGGATTTTACCCCACCGGTGTGAGTTCACTTGGGCAGAACGCAGGATTCTGCACTTGGCCCCTTCCTTAGTGCCCACCTCACCAAACAGAAAACCAAAAGTAAAATAATTCAGGTAGGGTTAACAGACAAATAGGAGAAAGACAGAATCCAAATATTAATGAGCATTTGAAAAAAACTGCATCAGTAAAATAGAATTCAAGGACCATAGACAGCATACAATTGATCATATAGTTATACTCCTTGTCGGGCCGTATTCAGAGACAGTGATTAGCAAGAAGATTTAGGACAGGCATTTAATTAAAAAGGAGTCTAGTTTATTACTGCATGAAGTTGTAATTAGCACACTGGCACTGCAAATGTTTAATTTAAAAGTATATGGCTTCCAACATCATTCCTCAGAAGCTTGTAAAATAGCAGACATATTATTTTGCATTTTATTTGCAAACGTTCATACTTTTATTCCTAAATATGTAGAGTACCAGACAGGCATGTACCAGATTTAGATATTTCCTTCTGAGATTTCCAAAAACACACATTACTGCATGACATACTGTTTATTAACCATTGGCAATAGACTAAAGTCTGCTTTCTGCTTAACATCATATCTTGCAAAAAAAAAAAAAAAAAAAAATAAATGAGTCAAAAGTCAGCATTTTTGCCAAACTCTGAATATGGCCCATAGAGTGTAAGGTCTGAATGATGTAAAGATTTTGCTAAACAATATTTTGGAAAAAGATCTAATAATATTCAAATATTTAGGGATTCTCTTCTGCCAGTCTGCAAGATCACTGATCATATAAAATTACTAATTACACTGGTCAATTTGTAAAATTGGCTTTTTATAAAGTCACATATCTTTATAAAAAGTGTATTATTGGTAGTATAATGCTAAATATTTACATCAGACACGCAATAATAAAGAGTGCACCAAAGACAGAAATGATTCAAAGAAGACCTTGTCAATAACACACATCACAAAAAATGCATTAAAACCCCAAAAAACGTCACAAAACTGCAACTAACTCCTTAGAGTCCCAATTCATTATTTAGTTATTCATAATGCCCTTGAAGTTAATTATTAACTCATATTCAGTATTCAGTAATTACACTGAAATATATTGGAATAGGATACCATCAGTGGTGGGCCGTGCATTTGGTACCTGGGCCTTCAGTGAGGACTTACTCGACTCAATCCACCTCTTAATACCACCACTATCATGTTGCAATTATAGAAACCACTACTAAGTGGTACCACTAATCACCAATTCATGTACTGGAAGCAGTGCAGCCAAGAGAAACAGTACGAAAGAGAATAAACTGTTGGGAATAAATTAATACAATTTCATCAAACAAATATTAGAATTTATGTTGTAAATGTAGGTCAGTGCTTCTGATAGTGTTTAGGCCAGCAGAGAAGGCTTTGCTGGCCCTGACCGCCCACCACTGGATACCACACATCTGGATCCCAAAAACGGGTCTTGGGAGGTTAATGGGTTAGGGTAGAATATGCAAGCAAACTATTTATATAACTATTTATATAACTACATCCACAGTGCTTTATTCACTGTCCCCTCATCCTCTGAAACTACAATATAATCCCCTGAAAATATCAAGGTCTTTTTTGTTAAATGGTTTAAAATGGCTGATGTAGTAAAGTTATCTGAATTTCTTGCATGACTTTTGGGATTTGGGAAAGCATTTGGGATAAAGCCAGACTCATACCTTTATTGCATAATCCAGACACTCAGCTAAATAAGCAGGAACACTTCTGGCACACTTAACTGTAAATAAAGAAAAGAAGAATTAGAGAAGAAGGCTTAGGATATGAACTGAAAGGTCTCAACTGTGTGTGTGTGTGTGTGTGTGTGTGTCTGTCTTACCCACAGCCAGCAGCAGTTCTTTCAGGTGTCCAGAGGTTTCTCTCGTAATACTCTCTTCAATCTGGAATCCAGACAGTTTCATATACTCAGCAAACACTGCAAAAATGGAACAAACAGAACAAGATCAAGCTATACTGAAGGACAGAGGTGTAAAGATTACCGGGAAATCAGATCTTGTGTAAAAGAATAGATATTTTAGTGCAAAACTTCACTACAAGTTAAAATTTAAGCTTAAAGATGTACTAGTCCTCAACACCAAGAAACATGTTAGTAAAACTTTCTTTCGGCTTCTCCCATCAGGGGTCGCCACAGCGGATCATCTGCATGTTTGATTTAGCACATGTTTTTACGCTGGATGCCCTTCCTAACGCAACCCTCCCCATTTATCCGGGCTTGGGACCGGCACTAAGAGTGCACTGGCTTGTGCAACCCTAATGGCTGGGGTTGGTTCCCTGACTGGGGATCGAACCCGGGCCGCAGCGGTGAGAGCGCTGCATCCTAACCACTAGACCACCAGAGACCCCCAAGAAACATGTTAGTAAAAAAACAAAAACAGTTTGTGAGGTTTTGTTTCCTAAAATACAAATCAAATTGTACCCTAATACTGCATTAACTAAGATCAACACAACAACCTCTTCAACATTTACATTACATTTACATTTGCGGCATTTAGCAGACGCCCTTATCCAGAGCGACGTACAAAAGTGCTTTGAGTCTCTAGTAATGAATAAATCTACACTGGTATGCTAGATTACAGACTTAATATAAATATAACCCTTGAATTCTACAAACTTGGAAAGTGCTAATTTAAGTATTTCAGGAAGAGGTAGGTCTTCAGTCGTCGCTTGAAGATAGTCAGGGACTCTGCTGTACGGACATCTAGGGGAAGTTAATTCCACCACCTCGGTGCCAGAACAGAACAACATGCTTTACTAGTTGTCAAAAAAAGACAAAGTAATAAAACAAGCTCTCAAAAATGTATCTTCAATTAACAATTAAAATGACAAGCTGGTTCCTTAAGATTTTGGAATTTATTTAAGCTCGTTTTTTGGAATGAAATTGAGGCCAGCGGTGCTAAAAAGTCAGTCACAGGCAGCAGATACAGTATAGGTAGGGGAATGTTGAGTCTTAATTACATCTTCAACAGAGGTGCAAAATGTAAATTTTAATGGTCATTGTTAATTAAAATATAGTGGACTAAAATTTTCATATATCGAATCATAAATGTAGTTGGGTAGAGAGTAAAAGTATACATTTTATACTCAGTAAAACTAGAAAGCAGCAAAAAAATTACTTAAGTACAGTAGTGAAGTACATTTACTCAAATACCAGTGGTCCCCAACCCCTGAATTGGTACCGGGCCGCACAGAAAAAATACTTAACTTACATTATTATCAGATTCTAAACAATGTTTTATTTTGGAAAATTAATGAATTCTCTCCACCACATCTGTTATAACTCACTCTTGATGCATGTCATGATGCCCCAGTCACATGTCTTACCTCCATCCACTACCTTCTTAAAGGAGCTGCTCCGGCCGCTAACACATAATACATTACCGCTAAATTCAAACCCCCAAGCGAGCAAAATGAACAAAAAACAACACTGTGGATTCACGTTTATTATTATATTTAGAAAATACCAGTTTTTATGGTCGTATCATTTTATTTTGTTGTATTTATCCGCCACACCTTAAAGGCCAGTCTGTAAAAATATTGTCTGACATTAAACCGGTCCGTGGCGCAAAAAAGGTTGGGGACCGCTGCTTTACACCACTGGTATAGGAGTGTAACATGTGGACAGTATATGTGCTGGGATGAATAGCTGTATGGATGGATAGACAACTACCGTAATTTCCGGACTATAAAATGCACCCATATTTAAGCCGCACCCACTGAATTTTACAAATATTTCTATTTTTAACATAAATAAGCCGCACCTGTCTATAAGCAGGTCTACACTAATGTACTTTACACAGGCTTTAACGAAAGACACGTTACACACTGTGTAACGGTTGAAATATGTTGCGCTTCCTTTAGGAGCATAGCGGTATTTTGGGAATAGCATGGCACAGCATTTTTTCCGGTATTACTGCGTGTGTTCAAGACGAGGATTATGTGTTTATTATTTTCTGATGCTAATTTCTAAGTTTCTTGGACTAACCTGTAACACTGTTGCCAAGAAAAATAAAAAAGCACGAGTTTTGGAAACCTGTCTGTGCTTATATGATTTCTGTTGCAACTAGAGTTACAACTCGAGCTCTCCCTTCACCCAGACTCAACGCGTTACAACGGCTTGTTTCTAAACAGTAGACGACCAAGTAAGTCATTGTTCACTGTCTTCCTCCTTCCTTCTTTCTGGAGTTTTTCTTTTGGCATCGTCGTGCGTTTAAAAAAATAAGTTTTTTCTCCCGATGCCGTGCAGCTCAGAACACAGGTGAGGTGTGTTTTTTCGTTTCCGTTCGGAAATTTCATTGGTCTAATGTTATGGGGCTCAGTTTTTTGGCTTGAAGTTTGTGAAACCGGAAAAAACCCAGGAAAAATTCATAAATAAGCCGCTTCGTTGTTTAAGCCGCGGGGTTCAAAACGTGGGAAAAAAGTAGCGGCTTATAGTCCGAAAAATACAGTAATTTTTTTTCCCGTTCCAAAAGGAAATTTACAAATTTAGTGCTCCAAATACTTGTAAATGTATCCAGACCCAAACCCAAAATGCTGTCTAGACCAATAGAATCTTTTTACTTTAATTTTGATTTAGTTATTTATAGCTTATAGTTAAATATCATTTTTATTATGTTTTTTTATGAATGGTGCCATTACTTCTGGATACTGTACATGTCTAACTCTGTGTGTGTGTGTGTGTGTGTGTGTGTGTGTGTGTGTGTGTATGTATATACCTTTCCTAAGATGTTCATGGCTGCGGTTCCCCAAAATTGTGACAAATTGTTCCTCATCGGTACCAAACTTCTTTTCTCCTGCATCAAAGAGAGCCTGCATGCAGAGAGACATACTCTTTATCAGGATTTGCATCTGGAGTGCTCTTATAAAAGAAAGCCATACTGATGGTTGCTAAAACAAGAAACATTAAGCATAAACAATTCTGGCAAAATGTGTTTTTTAAACTAATAAAATCAGTCTAAAACCTTAACTAGGGGGTGCTAAAACACTCCAAACTCTTTTTGACTCATGGGCCACAATGGGTTCTAAAATTTGACAGAGGGGCCGGGCCAGGATA
>JAAIIK010000443.1:1078615-1100531 GCA_014706435.1 Silurus glanis
ACACACACACACACACACACACACACACACACACACACTTCCAACCAGTAAATAAATAAAAGTAAATATATAAATGATAAATAATTTATACAAATTATAAATATTACTGTATCCAAAAAATAAAAACTGATGAAAAAAGGGTGCCATAGTAGTACATGTGTGTTTGTAGTATTTTTATAGCTATTCTGTCTAGCCATCCAGTCAAAACAACTCAATCAATACACCATACTCTTCGTGGTAGCTTTTAATTCGTCTGCACATACTAAACAGTTTGTGGATACTGCTGGAATTTGTACATTTCCCATTGGGATGGATGATGTATGTAGGTATCTAAACCGACAATGCAAATTATTAAATGTTATTAAAATGATCAACTATGTTTGTTCTCATATCTCCAATCTCCTCATTAATACGCTTGACATTTTAATTTCTATTATATTAGTCAAGTAATTTTCTCAATCATGTTTTGTCTGAAGAATAATCCAGACTCTCAGTAGAGCCAAAATTGTAGAAATTATTCAGAAGTGTCTAAAATCTGTGCTCTATTGACTTGTGAACTCTCTGTGTGTCTGTGTGTGTGTGTGTGTGTGTCTGTGTGTGTGTGTGTGTGTGTGTGTGTGTCTGTGTGCGTGTGTTTTTACGGTGGTGAGTGCACTGTGAACGAACCAAATCCTTTCATAGCTTTGTAAAGAGCCTCTGCATCAGCATTGGCATTGAATCCACTCTGAGCCTTGATGGTTCCTCTTCCAGACTGGGAAAAGTGAAAAAAAGAAAAAGAAATGAAATATTTTAATGTTCCATCTTTTCTACAGTTTAAAACCAAAGCTCTTCAAAACACCACTGTACATTTTTAATAAGCTAAAAGAAAAATTACAAATCCTGTAAAGTTATCAACACATTAACAAATGGCATCAGCAAATCAGTACCATTTGCCTTTTTTGTGTTCCCTGTCTTTTTAAGAACTAATGCAAGTCAGCTGAGTGGTAGTTTTCCACAAGGAATGTTTGACTGAGTGACTATGTGTGGGATGAGAGGAAAAAAGCAAGAGAGGACAGAGAGAGAGACATAGAAAAAGAGGCGGGTATAAAGTGGGTTTGTGAAACAGACATTGCTTAAACCAGAGATAAAACCTTATGCAATAACAGACAAGCATCTTGGCTTATAGGCCATGAAATGTTTTAATACTGCCATTCTTTCATTGTTTTCAAGCATACGCTCCTACACTTATTAGTAAACAAACCCTATGCATTTTGTGTTCAATACATGCTATGTGGACAACACATCATAGTGTTTACTGACATATAATACTACATACTGTACATTAAATTATTTGAATGGTGAACATTTTTTACATAATAAATTAATCAGGCACACATATATAAACTTATATAGACAAATATAGTTTGCCTCCATGCTGGCCAGCAGTCCCACCCTTAAAATGATTAATAAGGGTTACACATGTCCATGTGATCTGGAACATACAACTGTCACATGCCTCTTGACAAAAGGAAAAAAGGGACTTGATGTTGCATGATCTTCTTTAATGGTGCAATCGCATTCCTTATTATTCACAAAAAAGTCATGTAATGCAACAAGTGCAGAATGCGTACAATTTACAGTAATTCTTGATAATTGTTACGGTACTTAAATGTGACAGTTTCTTTCCTTCAAGCCACCAGTCTCCTCAATACACAGAGTGAACAAATGCCATCACAAACACACACACACACACACACAAACACACACAAAATAAACACTATTCTACTTTCTTTGCAACATTATATATTCCTTTGTATAATGCTGTTATAAAACAAGTCAGGTTTATTTGCACAGCACTTATTATTATATAGATCCACTTTAATTCAAACTAGCACGGTGTATCACTGTGTATCTGTGCCAGCTATACCGTGCTGTTGTTTTGTTCTTTCTAGAACAGAATATATTTTTGCAAAAATACACTTTATGTAGTCCTATGTGTAGGTCTGCATACATATAATTGGTTCAGTTTCGTTTTACACTGCACCTTTGTCCTGACGTGTAATGTGACAAAGTGTTCACAAGTGAAATGGCAAATTTACATTGATTGATTTGTTGCTCTGAAACTTTCTACTTGGCATTTCTATTAAATAAGACAGGAAATAGAGGTATTTTGGTGGTAAAAGCTTTAGAACTCCTCGCTCTTCAAGCTTATAATCACGGCATGCTCAGAGTTTGGTATCACAACAACTATTAGGAGCACACGGGAAAGTCAATCAAATTAGTACTCGCACAAGTATAAATCTTGGTTTGTGCAAGTAGTATGTTACGTTTGTTAGGATAACCATGTTAAGCTAGACCTGTACATAATTATGTACATGTCCACACATGCATGCAAACAGGTTACTATTGTTTGTCACTGTGGTGACAACCAAGTCAGCATGGTAGGTTTTCCACAACACATACACACAGGTCTTAATATCCTTGTAAGGACCTTCCAGTCAAAAAAAAAAATCTACAGTCTACACTTTAACCTCAGTAACCAAAAATACATTTTTAGGTTCTTATAGTGTTTCAAAAACATGTAAAAAATGTGGGTTAGGGTTAGGTGTATGTTGTCCTAAAACCCTCAAAACTGTTACGTTGTCCTATCCTCATCAACATGCACAATTCTTGCCACTCCTAATAAAACCTCTAGTCACATCTTTGATTACTTCTGAGCAAGTCCTATATGCAGAACGACTCAAGTCCAGCTCATAATGACTTCAGTCATCACTGCAGTGTTAGAGGTTAACTGACCAGAGTTAGTTAACCAAGTTCTACAAAGAAAGGACAAATAGAGTTAATACAGTAATTTATGCAATCTGCTCCACTGCCATGCTATTCAAGCTCGCTGAATAAGAAATATGAATTCAACTGAAATACCATAAATTCAGACAGAATTGGAAAAATAATTGATTAGGTCTTTACACAAATATTAGTCTTGCAGTGTGGATAATACAGGAACTTTTGGTGAAACACAGTAATAATACTTTCATCTAAAAAGGTATGCCACTATATGGTTTCTGATGCAGGGTTTATTTTTAAATAAGCACCAAAACAAAATTATGCAAAATTACAAATGGTAATGTGATGACATTTTGCAGCATATTTTACTTAGACTTTTGTATCTTAAAATGCAAGTACCGGTGCATATAATATGTTTAAACAAAAACAGATCCTCACTTCCTGTTGTGCTTGTATCTACAATTCCCTATCTAAACATCAGCGTTTCTGTCTGATCGAGGTATAATGAGGGAAAATTTTGGATCATGTGCTACTGACTAGCAGAGCAGAGACTGAATGTTTTTTTTGGACTGCAGATGTACACACAGATTTGAGAATTCAGACACTCCCAATTGTAGAGAAAAAAATGCCACTGTCTTAATTAACTCAATAAACACTCTCTGCACTGTATTATATGTTAAGAATAAAGACATCTGTATGAAGTGATTTCCTTTTTTTTTCCTCAACACAAAATTACCATTGTGAACAATCTCTAATTGGGCATTTAGAACTCAACACTTCAAACAATGACATTACCAATGGTTTAAATCTGCAGGGGGAAAAAATTAATCAAGCTTTATCTCTCACAATAGTTTTAATGACCGACATCCAGTGCATTCATCAAACAAGATGTCTCAGATAACCCAAACAGTCATGAGTCACTTCTTGCCATTCTGTTCTCATATCAAACTATTCTTTCCTGTGAGAAAGCAAGGCATTATGTTTATGGTCCAGTATCCGGGCTTGTTTAATTTGTGTAAAAGAGATTAGTTTTTACTAGGCCTTGTGTACATGCATTTATGCAAACATAACTCCACCCGTGAAACCACAGCAGATGGTAGGAATATTTGTTAAAATGAGAGAGAGAGAGAGAGAGAGAGAGAGAGAGAGAGAGAGAGAGAGAGAGAGGGAGAGAGAGAGAATGAGAGGGAGAGAGAGAGAAAGCGAGAGAGAGAGAAAAGGGGAGTGGAAGAAAAAAAAACAGCCCTTCTAGGAGTGCACACATATGAGTCATAAGCAGAAGTAAAGAAATCTTTGGAAAACTTCTCTACATCTGAGCTCATTTTTAAACAAGGAAACCACTTTTCCACCCCTTTGGAAACTTTAGATGACTAGCATTAAGCACTAAACATTTTCAAGAACTTTAATCTTTAATCATGTGTTTGAATAATAAAATAAATAAATAAATATATATAAATACAATTTATATAGCACATATAAAAACTGCTGAAAACAGTCACAGAAAATCAGCTTTAGACAAACCCAGACCCAGATTTATATTTAGATCCCTAATGAGGAAGGCAGTGAAAAACGAAAAACTCCCTGAAGCGACACATGAAGAGGAAACTTTGACTCAAATGGGAAACATTCACTTCTGGGATCATAATTCAGTAAACATCTACAACAGTACACTATAATGTCTAAAGTGTAGCCTTTACTACTTTACTATCTACTGAAATGCAATGTACGAGTAGATCAGAGACAGTCAGAGATCTGGGCTGAACTACCAGACTTTATGACTACAGCAGCAGTTCTTATATACAAATCTACATCATCATAGTGAGATTCGGGGATCCAGAATGAGGGAAATCTTTAAGATATCCATCTGAGAATACCCGTAACAGCTAAAAGTGAGTCTCAAGTAAGCAAAATAGAAAAAAACTTATTTTGACACCCAGATTTAAAAGCATACCTTAAATAATACTAAAGTTGTGATCTGATACACATTTACTGCTTTGGTAAGCAATTAGATCACATTATACACATGATCTAACCCTAGATAATGCTGACTGGCAGACAGAAGAGGACTTGCAAGAAGACGATTTGCAAGATACCAACAAAGACGAAAAGCAATATTGAAAGAAGTGAGAAAACCGGCTTCAGGAATTTTTTTTGTGTGAGAGTATTGTGTGCTGAACTGGAATGTCAGGCGTCGCCCTTTTTTAACTGTCAAACAAGAAGAGCTGGATGTTAACACGTAGTTTGGGAAGCACCTGGGTTTGTTCTCTTTTTTTTGTGTACCAATCATGTTATTAAAATGGCATGAAGAATCTCAGTGATTTATTCAAATTCAATAATTCACACACATTCTCTGTAAGGCTTTAAAAAGTATTATTATTAGGCAAAAAGACGTACTTGAAATATTGGATAGTCTGCAATAATAATAATAATAATAATAATAATAATAATAATAATAAGAAGAAGAAGAAGAAGAAGTAGTGAACATATATAGAATAAAGTTCAATTTTTTTTACCTACAGTAAAGTAGGAAGCTTTTTAAAAAGTATGTAAAGCGGTATGATTTCTCTTTTTGTATGCTATTAAAAGTAAAAAGGTCATATATTATTTTGACTCACCATGTTTTTGTTTTTTTTATTATTTCTGCTTCACACAATCTGAATCAAGTCAGCTCTAAAAAGAAAAAAGAGCATAATGTATTATATGATAGTGTCAAACAACACAGTGTATAAGCAGGTAAGAGCTCACCTGCACGATTTCTCGCGATATTTCTGTAAAGCGTGACTGAACAGAAAGCAATGTAGAGAGTTAAATGTGACATGTGCACTTACCAAAAAGTTTTCTGCACTTCCGCGCTGCAGGAGAGAATTAACGCGAGTAAAGCAGGAGAAGAGAAACAGCTCTTTAGACAGCCTTTTTAGGAACCAGAGCCGCACCCTGTTCACTGCACGAGCTGCAGAGGATTCTGGGTATTGTAGTTTTACAAAACTGTAGTTCATGGTCTGAGTTGGAGACGGGTGGAAAAGTTTACACACACTGGGATAATAGAAGCCAAGACGAGCTGGACATTACCGCTCAGACACTAAACATAAAAAAACACAACAAGAATGTTTTTCCTGATAATATAGATAAATAAAAAGTTCAATTTGACAAAAATATAAGAATTCACCAATAAGGATGCATATTTTTGACCTTGCTAATAAATGTAACTGACTGAAAACTAATATTAAGATCATGTACTTATCATGATATATCTAACTTCTGCAATTAAGTTTTCACATTTACGGTGACCAAAAAGTGCCACTTATATGATCTAAAAGTGACAAGATTTTATTGCTTTAGTCTCTATTTTAACTTACTTATAGATTTTGCATGTTTGAAGTAACTTACAAAAATCTGTCTCAGTGGGCACATGAGGCTTGCTATTGCTTGCTTGTCTGGATCCTAATTGTCTGCAAACAATTATTAATAACCAGCAGAAAGTAAGCTTCTTAGTGCAATTCAGAAATCTGCAATTGTAGATCAGGTATTCCCATTTTAACTCTTCAGATTTTAGCTCCAAAATGCATTAAAGCACAGGTGGCCTAACTTGTTCAGCTAGTCTTTAGAAGCATCTGAGTCAGAGTTTTCACAGCTCAGTGCTTTACAATTGGAGCTTGAATCCATCAACAATTCTTTTTCATGTTGGCTCAAGTATTTACACTACTTCACTTGTTGCACATTGTATAACCTTTTGTGCAAATATAAAAGTTATAATTGTGTGCATATTCACTTATGTTGCTGGTATACCTCTAAATTATTTGCCATCAGAATTTACAGTAAGTGCAATTACATTTTCACATGATAAATTCACCTATTCCTGAACATTTCTATGGAAGTATGCTGATGACTACTGATTAGATAACACCAAAAACAGTGTAATGTCTGGAGAAATTTACTTTAATTCAGCATTTTAGCAGCATTAGTAAGTAGCAGTATTCCTAAAATACTTACTTAACAGTTAACAGTACTTGGCACTAACCTGGCAATAGTTACAATTATTGTTCAGTTTAGACATCGAAAATATAGAATCCAACATAAAAAGAGTGTAGTAATGGTAGTTTTGAAACTATAAGTTGAGAATTAAAGCACTCCATTGGGAAACTGGGAATACTAGAGAAATATAAGAAAAATCATATAAAACAAAGGAACATGAAGTAAACAATTAGGGGGGTAAGCTCTAAACAGGTTTAAAGCTGAAAAACTGACAGGGAAATGGAAAATAAAGATATTTAGGGGCAAAGCATTAAGAATAAGGTGCTGACAAGGCTACTTTTGAGGTATCTAAAAAGTATGTAAATTTAGTAAATAATGCAAGGCATAGTAAAATTATTGGTAACATGCAAAACATTAAGGAGGGACTTCATGAAGTGCAGATGATAAAAAGTGGGGAAAATTTCACTTAGGGCACATTCTCTTGCAACTGCTGAGGTGTGCCATTGCTGGTGGGAGGTGCCTTCTGAGGGCTTTGTGGAATGCGCTGACTGACTGTAATTAAAACAAGCATGCTCCTTTCCATCCACATCTGAAAGATTCTTCATTTTAGCAACATTAAAATGTTAATTTTATTGTCATTAAATGTTTAGTATATTAAGCATTCGTTAAGGTAATGTATAGTGAGATTGGTTAAGTAAACTAATTTACTTACTATTTTAATATTTGGAATTTAAATTTGAATAGTATTGGCATGAAGACTAAACTAAACCTTAAATTAAAATAAAATTTTTCTAATTTTATTTGTCACATAAACATTCATACAGAGTACGACTTGTAGTCAAATGCTTTTTATGACTGTCCAATATGTAAACATGAAAATAGAAATAGAATACAAAAATAAAGTATAAAAGTATAAAGTATTATATTTAATATACAGTGCCTTGCGAAAGTATTCGGCCCCCTTGAACTTTGCGACCTTTTGCCACATTTCAGGCTTCAAACATAAAGATATAAAACTGTAATTTTTTGTGAAGAATCAACAACAAGTGGGACACAATCATGAAGTGGAACGAAATTTATTGGATATCTCAAACTTTTTTAACAAATAAAAAACTGAAAAATTGGGCATGCAAAATTATTCAGCCCCTTTACTTTCAGTGCAGCAAACTCTCTCCAGAAGTTCAGTGAGGATCTCTGAATGATCCAATGTTGACCTAAATGACTAATGATGATAAATAGATGCAGCCAAGAGGCCCATGATCACTCTGGATGAACTGCAGAGATCTACAGCTGAGGTGGGAGACTCTGTCCATAGGACAACAATCAGTCGTATACTGCACAAATCTGGCCTTTATGGAAGAGTGGCAAGAAGAAAGCCATTACTTAAAGATATCCATAAAAAGTGTTGTTTAAAGTTTGCCACAAGCCACCTGGGAGACACACCAAACATGTGGAAGAAGGTGCTCTGGTCAGATGAAACCAAAATCGAACTTTTTGGCAACAATGCAAAACGTTATGTTTGGCGTAAAAGCAACACAGCTCATCACCCTGAACACATCATCCCCACTGTCAAACATGGTGGTGGCAGCATCATGGTTTGGGCCTGCTTTTCTTCAGCAGGGACAGGGAAGATGGTTAAAATTGATGGGAAGATGGATGGAGCCAAATACAGGACCATTCTGGAAGAAAACCTGATGGAGTCTGCAAAAGACCTGAGACTGGGACGGAGATTTGTCTTCCAACAAGACAATGATCCAAAACATAAAGCAAAAATTACAATGGAAAGGTTCACAAATAAACATATCCAGGTGTTAGAATGGCCAAGTCAAAGTCCAGACCTGAATCCAATCGAGAATCTGTGGAAAGAACTGAAAACTGCTGTTCACAAATGCTCTCCATCCAACCTCACTGAGCTCGAGCTGTTTTGCAAGGAGGAATGGGCAAAGATTTCAGTCTCTCGATGTGCAAAACTGATAGAGACATACCCCAAGCGACTTACAGCTGTAATCACAGCAAAAGGTGACGCTACAAAGTATTAACTTAAGGGGGCTGAATAATTTTGCACGCCCAATTTTTCAGTTTTTTATTTGTTAAAAAAGTTTGAAATATCCAATAAATTTCGTTCCACTTCATGATTGTGTCCCACTTGTTGTTGATTCTTCACAAAAAATTACAGTTTTATATCTTTATGTTTGAAGCCTGAAATGTGGCAAAAGGTCGCAAGGTTCAAGGGGGCCGAATACTTTCGCAAGGCACTGTATATTAAAAATATAAGTATAACTATAAAGAATGCAAATAAGGTTAAGAACAATATTAATTGTGCCAGTCCACAGTTAAAGTGACATTGCAATAGTGCAAATAATTGTGCAGCAAAGGAAAAGTGAGACAGAGAGAGAAGTCCCGGTACTAGGTGCTAGGTGTTTCCTTGTTTAGACACTGAATGGCATGCGAGAAGAAGCTCCTCCTCATTCTCCCTCTGGTTGCCTTCAAGAAGCAGAAGCGCTTTTCTGAATGCAACAGAGAAAGAACCCATTGTTGGGATGGCTAAGGACATTCACAATCTTTCTGGCCCTGGTCCAGCACCACTTGCTGTAGATGTCCTGCAGGTCAGGGTGCTCAGCTGACCGCACCACCCTCTGAAGGGCTCACCTGTCCTGCACAGTGCTGTTCCCGAAACAGGAATTGATGCTACCTGTCAGGACGCTGTCAATGGTGCAGGTGTAGAAATTCTTTAGCACCTGAGAGGGTAGTTTAAAGTCCCTTAGCGTCTTAGAGGGTATAGATGCTGCCAGGCCTTCTTTACCAGGGTGTTAATGTGACAGGACCAAGACAGGTTCTGTGTGATGTGAACACCCAGGTACCGGAAACTGTCCATTCTCTCCACTATGGTCCCGTTGATGTTTAGCGGTTGGTATGACCGCTTCTGCTTCGTGCTGAAGTCCACTATTAACTCATTGGTGTTCTCCTGGCACCATCTCTCCAGGTCAAGGCCATCTTGTCGTTGTTGAAGAGAAGGGCCGGCACAACAGTTTCATCAAAGAATTTGATGATGGTGGTGGAGTTGAAAGTGGCCACACAGTCATGTCTATACAGTGAGTACAGAAGGGGGCTCAGAACACAACTCTGAGGAGCTAAAGTGCTGAGGGTGAAGGAATTTGAGGTGTGTTTGCCCACCCGTACAGCTTGTGGTCTGTCTGTCTGGAAGTTGGAGATCCATTCACACAGGGGTGGGCTGAGTCCCAGGATCTCCAACTTAGATGGAAACATGGAGGGAATTATGGTGTTAAACACTAAACTTTAGTCCAAAAACAGCATTTTCACATAGTTCCCTTTTCTGCAGTCCAGCTGGCTCATTATGTGTGGAGAATATGTGTAATAACTTAATTAACTAAACAAATATAAACATTACTTGTTCATTCAAAATATTTGTGAGAACAATTTACAATAATAATTTATTAATTAAATTGACATTAAACAATTTGAGCCTCAAGAGCAGAGACCCAGTCAACATGTCCATGTGGGCCCTACATGGGTTTTATCTGGGTTATATGGGCAATCACGTGGGCATGGGGTCAGAGTGGGCACTTTGATGGGCTGAATGTGGGCCCCAGCTTAGTCAGGGTTGTGGGCCCCAGTTAGGTTGCCCAGTTTGTTTTTTTTCGAGGGCCCTGTATGGGCCACATTTGGGCTATATTTAGCTATATTTGTCAAAAGAAATCTAACATTCAATTATTCAACTGATGATAAATTGAATTGATATGTTTTTTGCGTGTTTTATAAGATCAACAAATTAACAAAAATTTTATATATTAACAATAACATAGTATGACCTTTAGTTAAAATAAAAAATAAGAAATTCGCTTGTGCAGCTCACAAAGGCTCCCATTGGGTCCTGTGTCTCCCATTGGCTCCTGTGTCTCCCACCTTCTCATTCTAAAGAAACGGTGGTTACTCACTACCACTGGAACTCCTGACCTGACCTGGATAACCTGACATCTCTGTCACGGTAAGAAATTATCTTTTGCTTTAAATTAATCACATTTTACTGTTGCTTTTATTTAATGTATACTTTTGAAAGATTTGTGGTAATTAAAGTTACAGGCACGATATAACTAAGGTAAGTGTCGAGATTGAACTGGTTTACCTCAGAGATAAACACCTGTGGAAAACTGAACATTCTTAACGATTGGCAGATAACTAGGACATCGTCTACTAAAACGACTTTTCAAACCATTTTCAACCGTGTTTTCTCCATATAGTGGCCTCATGATAACAGGACGGTGAAACAGTAAAAGCACTGTGCCCTAATCTTTCTCTTTCACTACCTTTTATAACATTTGTATATGCAATACACAGAGAAAAGCTACTGCGGTTAAACCAACCGCATCTTGAAAATACACGGTTAAACAGCCGCACTTTTCTTTGTGTTGCGCGTCTAATCATACACTTACGGTATGGGTGGTGGGAGCAGTCAAAATAGATGAAAAGACGCTTCAGAAAAGCGTTTCTGTTAAGAAACAGAAAAATCAGTGCATTTGAATCACCACATTCATACATTCATTAAACTTTTTTTTTTTAAGGTTTGCTCAATCTTTCAAATAATTTTTATTTAGAGTCTCCCTGTTTATTATATTCTTATTTCAAATTTCAAGTCATTTTACTGTGGAGTTTTTAAGAAAAGTGAAGGCAAAATCACTCAAAGCATTTTTAATCATATTCCATATTCATACACTCATTAAACATTTTTCTTTATAGGTTTGCTCACTCTTTTAAATTATTCTTATTTACAGTGTCCCTGTATATTATTCTATTAAATTTCAAGTCATTGTACTGTACAGTTTTTAAGAAAAGTGAAGGCAAAATCACTCCAAGCATCACTGCATTTTCAATCATATTCCATATTCATACACTCATTAAACATTTTTCTTTATAGGTTTGCTCAATGTTTTAAATAATTCTTATTTAGAGTGTCCCTGTCTATTAGTCTATAAATTTTCAACTCATTTTACTGTCGAGATTTTGAGAAAGGTGAAGGCAAAATCAGTCCAAACCTCAGTGCATTTTCAATCTTGTTCCACATTCAAACACTTTTTCCTTTAAAGGTTTCTTTATAGGTTTGCTCAATCTTTCACATATTTCTTATTTAGAGTGTCTCTGTCACTGTCTTTCGAGTGAATATGGAACATGATAAAAATGCACTAATGCTTGGAGTGAATTTGCCTTCACTTTTCTCAAAAACTCAACAGTAAAATCATTAGAAATTTAATAGTAGGCCTCCTTCAGTCGTAGACGACCATGGATATAGCACCCTAAGAGATCGTAGTGTTGCTTCTGAGGCAGCATCTTCGGTGTCCTTTGGGATCTGCCCGTCTTCTATACGGCGCACGTGACCAAGCCAGCGCAGTCTGCGTTGTGTAAGCAGCGTGTACATGGTGGGGAGGCCGGCGCGGGCAAGAACCTGGGAGTTGGGCACTTTGTCGTTCCAGTTGATGCCAAGAATGCGACGGAGACAACACATGTGGTAACTATTCAGCTACTTCTCTTGTTTGGCATATATTGTCCAGGATTCACTCCCATACAGGAGGGTGCTGACTATGCAAGCTTTGTATACTGCCATCTTTGTTTGAGTGGTCAGCTTAGGGTTTTCCCAGACACGAGTGGACAGCCGTCCTAGAGTTGTTGTGGCCTTGCCGATGCGTTTGTTGATTTCGGTATCTAAGGACATGTTGTCGCTGATTGTGGAGCCCAGGTAGGTGAACTGGTGGACCACTTCAAGTTCTTAATTGTCGATTGGAGCAAGGACACAACCTTGCTTCACGCCACTTTTGATGTCAAATGATTCTGACGTGCTGCTATCTTACTGGATGGTTGCCTTCATCCCGTCATGAAAAGATCTAATCATGCTGTGAAGCTTTGGAGGGCATCCGATCTTCAGAAGGATGTTAAAGAGCCCATACCGACTAACTAGGTCAAAGGCTTTGGTAAGGTCTATGAAGGCAACGTAGAGGGGCTTCTGCTGTTCCCTACACTTCTCCTGAAGTTGGCGAAGGGAGAAGATCATGTCCACTGTAGAACGTTCTGTTCGAAAGCCACATTGGGACTCGGGGAAGACACGTTCTGCCAGCTGTTGAAGGCGCACCAACAGCACTCTTGCATACAATTTGCCCACGATGCACAAGAGGGAGATGCCTCTATAGTTGTTGCAATCGCTTCTGTCACTTTTGTTTTTGTACAGGGTGACGATTTTGGCATCTCTCATGTCTTGTGGCACACCCCCTTCTCTCCAACACTGACAAAGGATGTTAAATAAAGGCTGCAAAAGGGTGGACTTGCAGTGCCTGATCAGGTCTGGGGAATACCATCATCTGAGTTGGTCCAAGAGCTTTCTTGATACCCTCATACATGCCCCTGATGTTGCCTGTTGATGCTGCCTTTTGAATGTCGTGACTGAGCTCCTGCCAGTACTCATTTGCACATCTTCTTGCTGTCTGCTGTACTTTGCTCCTGGCTGATCTAAGTGCTTTAAAGTTTTTCCCATCTGGTGAGCGCTTATATTCAGCAAAGGCGGCACGCTTTGCTTCAATAACAGGAGTCATCTCAGCAGACTTGGCTTCAAACCAGAGTAATAGTAAATAAGAATAATTTAAAAGATTGAGCAAACCTATAAAGAAAACTGTTTTATGAGTGTTTAAATGTGGAACATGATTGAAAATGCACTGAGGTTTGTAAAAAAAATTTGTCTTTTTGTTTTTTGTCTTTTCTTAATGGAAACGCTTTTCTGAAGCATCTTTACATCTATTTTGACCGCTCCCACCACCCATACCGTAAGTGCACGATTAGACACTAAACAAAGTGCGGCTGTCTTAATTGTGACAATACTTAACATTATTTAATGTGATTTAGGTGAAACAGGTAAAGGTGATAAAAAAAAACGTTCATATTTATATCATTTCTAAACATTACTAAACATATGATCACGTTAAAGATAAGGTAATTTTGCACCGTTCAGAAAGTCAGTCAGACACCCCATCCCCCGTTCTCGGCTCCGAGGCTTCACGCATGCGCATAGACACCACGAACTGAGATGTGTTTGACCTGAAGCTCTGCAGTGCAGACCGACAAATTCGAGAGCAGACAACTCCGTATTCTTCAGAATCGCTTTCACGGTATTTTTATGTCAAGCACGCTTCGGTTTGTGCAGTCAAGTCGAACTTAGCTCTACTAAGGCTTTTTAAAGACAAAACATCGTTATAAGTAAGTAACTTAAACTAATGTTACAGTGGTCAGTTCATATTCACGGTCTAAAGTGTACCAGTACGAATTTAATAATCGATCTGTGTTCAAGGCCCCACTAATTATTCTAAACATTAATCACAACAAAGCCTGAAATTCACCATATTAATGCATTTAACTTTTTGCATGGTCTTGTGTAATTTTAACATCATTTAATCAGATCAGTTAACAGTCTGGGCAAACCCAGCCATTAGGGAGGCACAAGCCAGTGCACTCTTAGTGCCGGTCCCAAGCCCGGATAAATGGGGAGGGTTGCGTTAGGAAGGGCATCCAGCGTAAAACATGTGCCAAATCAAATATGCGGATCACAAATAAGAATTTCATACCGGATCGGTCGAGGCCCGGGTTAACAACGACCGCCACAGGTATCGTTAGCCAACAGGGTACCGGTGGAAATTGGGCTACTGTTGGCCGAAGGAGGAGAAGGAGAGGAGGAAGACGTCTACGGAGGCGACAGGGAAAGGAGAAGTGTAGGAGAGTGGAGGTTCGGGTTGGTACTTTAAATGTTGGCACTATGACTGGTAAAGGGAGAGAGTTAGCTGATATGATGGAGAGGAGAAAGGTAGATATGTTGTGTGTTCAGGAGACCAAGTGGAAAGGGAGTAAGGCCAGAAACATTGGAGGTGGGTTTAAACTATTCTATCATGGTGTGGATGGAAAGAGAAATGGTGTAGGGGTGATTCTGAAGGAAGAGTACAGTAAGAGTGTAGTGGAGGTGAAGAGAGTTTCTGATAGGGTGATGATCGTGAAGGTGGAAGTTGAAGGGATGATGATAAATGTCATCAGTGCCTATGCTCCACAAGTCGGCTGTGAGATGGAGGAGAAGGAAAGATTCTGGAGGGAATTAGATGAAGTGGTAGATGGTGTACCTAGAAATGAACGATTGGTGATTGGGGCAGACTTTAATGGACATGTAGGTGAGGGGAACAGAGGTGATGAGGAGGTTATGGGTAGGTATGGCCTAAAGGAGAGAAATGTGGAAGGGCAGATGGTGGTAGATTTTGCTAAAAGGATGGAAATGGCAGTGGTGAATACGTATTTTAAGAAGAAGGAGGATCATAGGGTGACGTATAAGAGTGGAGGAAGGTGCACACAGGTGGACTATGTTCTATGTAGGAGATGCAACCTGAAGGAGATTGGAGACTGTAAGGTGTTGGCAGGGGACAGTGTAGCTAGACAGCATCGGATGGTGGTCTGTAGGATGGTTTTGGAGGTGAAAAAGAAGAGAAGGAGAGTGAGGACTGAAAGAAGAATAAGATGGTGGAAACTGAAGGAGGAAGACTGTAGTGTGAGGTTCAGGGAAGAGGTCGGACAGAGGCTCGGTGGTGGTGGAGAGGTGCTGGATGATTGGGAGACTACTGCAGGAGTGATGAGGGAGGCAGCTAGAAAAGTACTTGGTGTGACATCTGGAAATAGAAAGGAAGAGAAAGAGACGTGGTGGTGGAATGAGGAAGTGCAGGAGAGCATAAGGGGAAAGAGGTTAACAAAACAGAAGTGGGATCGACAGGGTGATGAGAAAAGTAGGCAGGAGTACAAGGAGATGCGGCAGCAGGTAAAGAGGGATGTGGCGAAAGCCAAGGAAAAGGCATATGAGGAGCTGTATGAGAGGTTGAACACTAAGGAAGGAGAAAAGGATTTGTACCGATTGGCCAGGCAGAGAGATCGAGCTGGGAAGGATGTGTTGCAAGTTAGAGCAATAAAGGATGGAGATGGAAATGTGTTGACTAGTGAGGAAAGTGTGTTGAGAAGATGGAGGGAGTATTTTGAGCAGCTGATGAACGAGGAAAATGAGAGAGAGAGAAGGTTGGATGATGTGGAGTTAGTAAAGCAGGAAGTGGATAGGATTAGTAAGGAGGAAGTGAGAGCAGCGATTAAGAGGATGAAGAGTGGAAAGTCGGTTGGACCAGATGACATACCGGTAGAAGCATGGAGATGTTTAGGTGAGATGGCAGTGGAGTTTTTAACCAGATTGTTTAACAAGATTTTGGAAGGTGAGACGATGCCTGAGGAATGGAGAAGGAGTGTGCTGGTACCGATCTTTAAGCATAAGGGAGATGTGCAGACCTGCAGTAACTACAGGGGAATTAAGTTGATCAGTCACACCATGAAGTTATGGGAAAGAGTAGTGGAAGCCAGGCTGAGAGAAGAGGTGACCATCTGTGAGCAACAGTATGGTTTCATGCCGAGGAAGAGCACCACAGATGCCTTATTTGCTTTGAGAACGTTGATGGAGAAGTATAGAGAAGGTGAGAAGGAGCTGCATTGTGTATTTGTGGATTTAGAGAAAGCGTACGACAGAGTGCCGAGAGAGGAGTTGTGGTATTGTATGAGGGAGTCAGGTGTGTCAGAGAAGTATGTGAGGGTGGTGCAGGACATGTATGAGGACAGTGTGACAGCAGTGAAGTGTGCAGTGGGAACGACAGACTGGTTCAAGGTGAAGGTCGGACTGCATCAAGGATCGGCCCTGAGCCCTTTCCTGTTTGCAATGGTGATGGACAGGTTGACTGACGAGGTCAGACAGGAGTCTCCCTGGACTATGATGTTTGCGGATGATATTGTTATTTGTGGTGAGAGTAGTGAGCAGGTTGAGAAGAGCCTGGAGAGGTGGAGGTACGCGCTGGAGAGGAGGGGAATGAAAGTCAGTCGGAGTAAGACAGAGTACATGTGCGTAAATGAGAGGGAGGGCAGTGGAGTGGTGCGGTTGCAGGGAGAAGAGGTGGAGAAGGTGGAGGAGTTCAGGTACCTGGGGTCAACAGTGCAAAGTAATGGGGAGTGTGTTAGGGAAGTAAAGAAAAGAGTGCAGGCAGGGTGGAGTGGGTGGAGAAGAGTGACAGGAGTGTTTTGTGATAGAAGGGTATCTGCAAGAATGAAAGGAAAAGTTTATAGG
Source organism: Silurus glanis (assembly GCA_014706435.1). NCBI lineage: Eukaryota > Metazoa > Chordata > Actinopteri > Siluriformes > Siluridae > Silurus > Silurus glanis. The sequence goes on from JAAIIK010000443.1 coordinate 1,095,531, forward strand.
ACTGTGGTGAGACCTGCGATGTTGTATGGTTTAGAGACAGTGGCATTGAGTAAAAGGCAGGAGGCGGAGCTGGAGGTAGCAGAGCTGAAGATGTTAAGGTTTTCGTTGGGAGTGACGAGGATGGACAAGATTAGAAATGAGTTTATTAGAGGGACAGCGCATGTTGGACGTTTTGGTGACAAGGTGAGGGAGGCGAGATTGAGATGGTTTGGACATGTGCAGAGGAGGGACATGAGTTATATTGGTAGGAGAATGCTGAGGATGGAGCCGCCAGGCAGGAGGAAAAGAGGAAGGCCAAGGAGGAGGTTCATGGATGTGGTGAGAGAAGACATGCAGGTAGTTGGTGTAAAAGAGGCAGATGTAGAGGACAGGGTGGTATGGAGACGGATGATCCGCTGTGGCGACCCCTAATGGGAGCAGCCGAAAGAAAAAGAAGAAGTTAACAGTCTGGGCAAATGGTGGAGAAGGTGTTTACAACCTTGTGATTTTTTTTTAAGTTCTGATAGTCATAGCTCATGTAACTTGCATGCTTTATACATACAAATAATGGGTTGTGCCCTGGTTGATGCAGTAGCATGCTCTACTTTATATTAATGTTTTTGCTTTACAGGTAGCCTGAAGCAGACCCTTTGCTGAAAACTGTCAGTAAGAAAGAGCTGGAGACAGCGCTTGGTGAATGGTTCACAAATGCAAGAGACAGAAGGCAATCGTGCTTTGAGAGCCCAGCAGGACCATGATCGGAGGGCAGTACAGCCGGAAGTGTAAGTCATATAACCTATAGCTAGAGCTGCACAACTAATAATATTTTATCCCAATCACTGTTTTTGCCGGTGGCTGAGAGAGCTCAACGCGCTGCAACTTAAGAAAACACATGCAAATAGAAGGAAAAAAAAACAGAAAATTAAAAAAAACAACATTATCAGTTTGACAACACATGTGCTGCAAACCCCCACAATGCAACCAAGTACAGAAACACGCTGCAAATCCTCACAACACAACCAAATAGCACAGATCACAAAATAAATGTTTTAAGAAGTGACAAACCCATCTGGGACTGCTTATTGTTCAATGTCTATTCGTCAGTGGTGTTGTTGATGACCTGAAAGGTGAGTTTTTTGTTTATTTTATCATTGTTTATTTATGATTCCCTGGCCTTTTGGATATTATTATCCTAAATAATCTGATGAAATACACAATTAACTGTAAAATGTTATTATGTTAACTGGCAAAGCCAAGGAATCATGATCAGGATGTTAAAATAAACAATAAACTCACCTTTCAGATCATCAACAACACCACTGATGAATAGACACTGAACAAGCAGTCCCGGGGTCGTCACTTGTTGGGGTCCCAATGAAACATTTATTTTGTGGTCTGTGCTATTTGCAGTGCAAATTAATTGGTTGTGTTGTGAGGATTTGCAGGACGTTTCTGTATTTAGTTGCGTTGTGAGGTTTTGCAGCATGTGTGTTCATAAGTTTTGGATTCCATGACTGGACCCCGGCATAAGTACTGTGCAAAATTACTGTGCAAGGCAGAGGTGGGAACAATTCACTGATGAGATTCTAGGATATGTCTTAATTATATTGATGCATGTTTTTTTAGATGCTGCTGTGAACGGTAGTATTTTAAAATTTACTAAATTGCCTTTTCTGTCTTCTCTTTCTTTACTGTTTTGTAGGTGTGCAGCTGAGGAATCTGCATAGACCCACCAGTGAACTCAGTAATTCTGTTATTCCTGTTTCTTGTTTACTTGAATTAATTTGAATTAAATGTGATTTACACATTCTGAGTTGAAGTCATTTATTTTTCACAGTTCAAATACTCAACTATGTAATTTTAAACATAGAGCAGCACATAAAATCAACTAATATTAGTTCTTTGTTTGGTCAGGCACAGTTTTACATTGGTGGTTTGAAATGGTTTGACAGTGGATTTTCCATAGTAGCACATTAAGTTCACCCACAGAAATCAATGATGAAATTAATAAATGGGACCCAAATCTCACCCACTGTGGACCCACAACAACCCCATAAAGGGGCCATTTGTGGGTTGACCCATGATTGAGTCATGTGGGCCCCATAAGGGTTTTGTAGCCCACTTTGGCCCTATTTTTAACACCTATTTGGGACCCAAATGAGCCCATATAAAGAACACCTATACGGGTCCCTCTTAGAGCCCACCATGGACCCATCAGTGGCCCCTCTGGGCTAACACACATGGGGTCCGTGTGGAGCCGATGGAAAAATTTCTCTGGGCCCCATTTGGGTTGCTCATGCAGGGCCCAAGTGACAGTTTATCAAAAACCTGCATGGGGCCCACATGAAAATGTTGGCTGGGGAAGCATGAGCTACCCTGTGTGTGTCCACTGAGAGCTGGGCTCTGAGTTCCGACAAATAGATGTCAAGGAGGTCTGGAACTTTTTTATGTATTAATCAGGTGCCATTTTAGCAATTTATTTTTGTATTTTGCGCCTAATGTTAAATGTTAGACATACCGAAGTGTGAAAAAAGTGTTTGCCCCCTTCCTGATTTCTTATTTTTTTGCATGTTTAAATAAAAAATAATTTAGACCCTTTTCAACAACACTTGAAAATTATCTCAGGTGCCTCCCAATTTTCTGGATCGTTGCTGAAATGTTTCTGCGCCTTGAATGGAGTCTACCTTTGGAAAACTTTATTGACTAGACTAGACATGGGCAAACTACGGCCTGTTGGGTTTATTAATCCGGCCCGCAGAACGTGACCAAATTATAATAAAATAGGTACGGGTAAACTGTGTTCAATTTACCTTTCCCCTGTAATGCCCACGTTTCCCTAAAAGATGCACTTCAGCTACATTAACCTTGTTCGTGTGTATTACTCTTTTCTTCTCTTATGAGCCCAAAAATAAGCTTATCAAATAAAAGAAAAGTGGATAGTGAGTGCCGAGTGTTTAATACGGAGTGGACAACAAAATATTTTTTCACTGAAGTCTGATCAAAAGCTGTATGCCTAATATGCCAAGAAACAGTCGCGGTTTTCAAAGAGTACAATATTAGCTGTCACTTTGCTACGAAGCATGCCAACTACGCTAGCAAGCAGTCAACGCAGGAACGGGCGGCTACAGCTCAGAGGTTGGCAGCCAATTTACAGAGTTAGCAAAATATTTTTCACCGGCAAACAGCGATTCAAGAGTACCAAGGCAAGTTTTTTGCTGGCATTCAAATTAGAAAAAGCTAGCAAGCCTTTCTCCGAAGGCGAGTTTTTAAAAGAATTCATGATAGAGACGGCAGGTGTCTTGTGTCCGGAGGGTAAAGGCAAGTTTGAAAAAAATCAGTTTGTCACGCAGAACTGTGACTCGCTGTGTGGAACTGATTGACGAAGATATAGCCAGCCAAATAAACAAAAAAGCTGAGTCCTTCAAGTTATATTCACTAGCACTGGATGAAAGCAACGACTTAAAAGACACTGCTCAGCTCCCAAATTTCATCCGAGGGATTAATGATAGTTTTGAGATAACGGAAGAGTTTTTGAGCATGGAGTCCCTGAATTGAACAACTCGGGGAGAGGATTTATATAACAAGGTGTCTGCTGCTATCGAGAGACATCAGCTACTTTGGAGTAAACTTGCCAATGTCACGACGGATGGATCACCAAATTTAACTGGAAAAAACGTTGTGCTGCTGAAAAGAATCCAGGATAAAGTGAAAGAGTAAAACTGAACTTGAGTTTTTCTGCTGTGTTTATTGATTCACTGGCAAAAAAAAAAAGATCAACAAGTTGTTGATCTTTTGGCACCTGATGAAACTGAATGTGAGTTTTTCTGCTGTGTTTATTCAACTGAAATTTAATAAATTAATTGTTAATTTAATTAATGCATTTGGAAAACAATTTGTACAATGAGCCTTGCATATTCATGCTTTGCTACATGTTGCAGGCCAAATCTCTAATGTTTTTATATATATATATATACACACACACACTGGAGATCAAAATTAGAGAACAATTTATAAACAATTGAACAATTCTGAAATAATGTCATCTTCACTGCTCAACAGTTGAAGTAGTTTTTGTCCTGTCTATACCATGCTACCAGAACACCTTTTCCACAAAATAACTAAGGCATTTCCAAAAAAAACATTATTTTGCAGAAAACACACTGATCAAAATTAGAGAACACTTTCAGATACCTCCCAGTTATTGGTGTTAATCTGGTACCTGGTGCTAATTTCCTTGATTATCTGTCAACCCCTATTTAACTGGCAGCCTAACTTCCAGTTTCACTGACTCAGCAAGATGGTGGGCCGTTCTAAAGTGACTGAAAGCCTCCGGCAGCAGGTTGTTCAGATGAAGGCCAAAGCGATGACCCTATCAGCCATAGCAAGACAAGTTGGTCGTTCCAAATCTGTGATTTCAAGAATATTGAATCTTTACAACATCACAAACTCATTCAAGTCCGCCAAGAAGGCTTGTCGTCCACGGAAGACAAATACAAGAGAGGACAGGATACTGTGGAGGATCTCAATGGGCAATCGTTTTCACACTGCAGCTGTTATTGCTCACCAGTTCAGCACTGAACAGGGTAAGGATCTGTCTCGTCATACAGTGTCTCGACGTTTAAGAGCATTTGGACTGAAAGCCCACTCTGCAGTGACCAAACCTCTCATTAGCAGAAAGAATCAAAAGGCTAGACTAAGCATGTTGTGTGGACAGAGGAGAACTGGTCCAAAGTTCACTTCAGTGATGAAAGCAAGTTTAATTTATTTGGGTCCGATGGGAAACATTATGTTCGGCGACAAACTGGAGAAAGACTGAACCCAAAGTGTGTAAAGAAGTCAGTGAAAAGTGGAGGAGGAAGTGTCATGGTTTGCGGCATGTTTTCTGCAGCAGGAGTTGGGCCTCTTATACAGCTACATGGCAGAGTGAATGCAAATGTTTATCAGAACCTTCTTCAACAACATATGGGTCCTTCAATGCGTTCATCACCCAATCAGCCCGCAGTGTTCATGCAGGACAACGCT
>JAAIIK010000443.1:1130600-1168105 GCA_014706435.1 Silurus glanis
CTCTCTCTCTCTCTCTCTCTCTCTCTCTCTCTCTCTCTCTCTCTCTCGGTTGAGTTAAACATGCTCCTGAGGTTCCAGTGACCATTGTTCCTGAACCTCTTACCTCCGTGGATCGTCCCACTTCGTCCAGGCCTGCCTCTGGATAGTGTTCTCTTCGATTGGAGGCCACTCTGTGCAGCTGGGGAAGGTTTCTCATCAACACCTTGGGTGGTTCTTAGAAATTCCGGAGTAAGAACGGGAGCTTTGATGATGGATTTGGACTGTAGTTACTGTCAACAGACTGCTACATTGACTCAGGACTACAGTTTGCTTCTGATCATCATCACTGCACCCCGCAACATCGTATATCTGCAATAAATGGACATTTGGTGCAACCCAGATGAGGATGGGCTCCCTCTTGAGTCTGGTTCCTCCCAAGGTTTCTTCCTTATGCCATCTCGGGGAGTTTTTCCTTACCACAGTCGCCACCGGCTTGCTCATCAGGGACAAACTTACACTTATAAAGAACATATTAATTTTTTATCACTACATTATCTGTGTAAAGCTGCTTTGAGACAATGTTCATTGTTAAAAGTGCTATACAAATAAAAGTGAATTGAATTGAATTGAATTGAATTGGCCAATCACTACAAATCCTTATCTCCTTCCTTAGTGTCCAACTTCTCATACAACTCATATGCCTTTTTCTTGGATTTCGCCACATCCCTCCTCACCTGCTGCCGCATCTCCTTGTGCCTACTTTTCTCATCTCTCTGCTGATTCTGCCAATTCTGTTTCACCAACCTCTTCCTCCTCATGCTCTCCTGCACTTCCTCATTCCACCACCACGTCTCTTTGTCTTCCTTTATATTTCCAGATGTTACACCAAGTACCTTTCTAGCTGTCTCCCTTATCACTTCTGCAGTAGTTGCCCAATAATGGAAAACTCTAAGCACAGTTTGCAGCTGTTCCTCCTCCTTCCTTCATCATTTGCAGTGTCTTTCCACTTTGATGGCTCACTCAAGCAATGTATTGTCACAATTTTGTCAGTGTTCCCTTCACCTTGAAAACACCTGTGGAGTTCTTGAATCAGGGAATCTAAAAAAGTACTTCCTATGTAGTGCTCCTCTAATGTCTGTGGCTAGTGGTCCCCTGTTGCTGATGTGAATCAGTGTTTAAAATTTGTTGGTACTTTTTGCCATCTTGCTTGACCTGTGAACTCTTCAGACACAATGATCCCTCTTGTCTCTGCTTGAATGGGAGCATTGTGATATATTTCTTTGAATTGCTCTTTAGTCCTCAGTGTGTTAATTCTGCTAATGATACCATTTAGAACAGTGTATGCTGCTGTCAAGTCCAGGCTTGCTGCTGAGGAGCATTTGTAGCAACTGCTACATGAATATTGGAGTTATCTCTGAGAGTTCCGAGGTCTGTTTATGTGCAGCTCCATTGGGTGACTGAGAGCTTCTGTACTGCAAGGGCACATTGGCTAGGATCATGGCTTGAAGTGTTTGAACAAAAGCTGTATGTTGTTTTGTGGAGTTGGCAATACAGGTTTACATTTTTTTCATCTACTGTAAAGAAACTGTGTACGCTAGATTTTGCACACTCCATTAATACAAGTTTCAAGCACTGAGCATGACAATGAACATATAATGCCTTTCATTTTGCTTTTGCATTCTGTAATGTAGTGCTTTTTAAGGCCCTCTAATACTGACTGCTTCATCATAACCCTGGCCATGAATGTCCTTGACTTTCAGCTGGTTCTTCTTCAGCAAGTTCATTACTACACTGCAAAACATCAGCTTTCAAAAACAAGAAAAAAGTAATAAATTTGACTTAAAATAAGCTAAATTATTTGCCAACAGAACAGGAACATTTTACTTGCCAAGATTTCTAAAACAAGTGAATATACCTAGTCCCAAAGAACCCACAGATGTCTTGAAACTAGTGCAGCCAGACTTAAAACAAGTACATTTTCTTAATACAAACAAAAGATTTAAGAATTATTTTCTCAATATATAGGAAAAATACTTTGACATTAGCATTTGCTAAATTTTTGTCTTTAAATAAGGCTGTATATTTAGGAATTATATCTTAAAACCAGTAGTTAGACATTTATCTAAATACTGAGAAAAGTTTTAAAAATTTTAATCAAATTGTAAAATATTGTAAATTGGAAAATATGCCTAAATCATCTTCAAATGGTTTATAACTATCTTAAAACAAAGCTTTATACCCTAGACTTTTTCAGAATATAATGCTTCTAACAAGAGAGAAATAAATAAATAAATAAATAAATTACAATACATTTTGTCACCTCTTTATTATGAATTTCATGAGCTGCATATGGGCAAAACAAAAAATGCAACAAGACAAAACAAGGTAATTTCTGGCCATGGTTTTTTCCATCACCTGTATGGTTTTATATCTTGCCTGGTTCTATAGGCTCTCAATAGTTTCAGATGCCAGAAAACATAAAAAAACCCCACCAATTAACATTTAAAGTGTGACATAACCAACATAAAGGCCATTACTGTTCAATTAAATGAAAATTAAGATCTATGGCAAGATAACCAATGTAACAGTGCTACAAATCTTATTATAATAAACAGCAAATGCTATTGCTATGCGTTACAGGATATCAAATTGGCCAATACACAAAGTTCTGTTATGGGGACTAGAAATTAAAAAATAGTGCTGTGCAGCTCTAGTCAGTATTGAACATTTTCCACTCAACCATAGACTTTTTATATGACAAAATAATATCATTTTCATGGATGGCATCCAAGAGGACTTCTGTCTGGAGCACAGAGAACAGTGTGGCAATGCACTTAGTATATGTGACGTGAAAGGCATAATGACATGCCATGAGATACATCATGCTTGCACAGATGTCCTCTTTCGGGAAGGTAACCACAGGCATGGTTCCAATGGCCAGTAAGCAATTGTTTTCGCAGACAATCACGACAAGGCTGATGAGTGGTGTCGTCTGAAGAAAGGTGTTTGGATCTTCTGCAGACGGATACAAACACAGAGAAAAACAATTACCACAAAGACAATTTACGCTTGTTGTATCTTATGGTAAAGTAAGTAATATGAAATTTCTCATTCATGCTCAAATGCTTTTACCTTAAGAATGTGAAACATAGCTTCACTTGCATGCCCTAACTTCTTGAGTGAAGTCACAGGTGAAGGAAACATGTCTGGTAAAGCCTTCACTGATAAAAACAAAATTAAAGTCATTTGACTTACTGCAGTGAGTTATATATTCAAATATTAATATGTTCATGGGATTCTACATTGTCAACACAGCCAGTAATTAGCTTCGTCCTTCTTGTGTTGCTTTCATGGCCATTGTGAACACTCCATTAAACTATGCCTTCTCATAAAAGGCCCCCCAGTGGGTCTTCAAGTCAGGTATGAAGTGAGAGTTCCCTCGATCAAGAATCCAATGCAGTTCATCCATGATCTGAAATAGACATGCCGATAACCAGCGAGGAGTGAGGGAAACGGAGAAAGAGAGTGATTGGGGTTACAGAAAAGTTTAGTTAAACACTAAAGTTTACACAACCAAGCTGCACACAAGTATGTTTCTACAATTAATAATTTAGTTGTGTGAACAAAATAAATGTAAGTAAAGCTGAAATAACGTTTCTGAGTAAATCCAAACCATTTAGATTTGTCATTATTACACATTAGTTATATGTATGTTTAATTAATAATATGTTACATTTATAAATGTTCAACATGTTAGATAAACTAACATATTTTCCGGACTATAAGCCGCTACTTTTTTCCGACTCTTTGAACCCCGCGGCTTAAACAATGAAGCGGCTAATTTATAGATTTTTCCGTGGTTTTTCTCGGTTTCACAAGCTTCAAGCCAAAAAACGCACGACGATGCCAAAAGAAAAACTCCCGAGATAAATAGTTGTGAAAGGAAGGAGAAAGACAGTGAACAATTACTTTCTTGGTAGGCTACTGTTTAGATACAAGCCGTGTAACAGACACTGTCTTTTGTTAAAGCCTGTGTAAAGTTCATTAGTTTCAATGTAGGAACCTGCGGCTTATAGACAGGTGCGGCATATTTATGTTCAAAATAAAAATCTTCAAATTCAGTGGGTGCGGCTTATATTTTTATAAATTACGGTAGTTTAATTTAGTTTTAATTTCATTTATTTTTTATTTCACGACAAGCACATTTACAGAAACAAAACATTTATTTTTTTTGCAAGGTCTTGCAATACTGCCCAGACACATGGAAACAATTCAACCACAGCATCATCATTTCAATAGTAAACAATCTTGAAGCCGAAAGAAAGAAAGAGCCATTGGTAAGGTAAACATTAAAACTAGCATCTATTTTTTTTTTTACATATTAATTTTGTAAACAACTGCAAACAGAATCTTCACAGTTCCTAAAAACAGTAAAACAACATATTTCAAAATTAGGTGCCAACAATCAACAACGTTAATATTAAAACAGGCCCCTAATTTTTAAAACCACAGGTCTTGGAAATAGTACAGATTCAATCAACAAGTTTGTTGTTGAGAATCTGTATTTTGTATGAAAGTTTCTGTGTATCAAGTCCCAGCAACACTTTCTGTAAGACCTCCAAGGTGTACTTTAGGTCTGATGGATAGCTGAGATAGCTTCAGGCTGTATATGACTCCCAAAAGAAAAGCACAAGGCTTGGTGACATCTCCAAGATTGTGAAGAACTTTCACTCCCTCAACAATAACTCCAACATCTGAAGGTGGGTCAGAGACGTCTGCATCTTTACTTCTGATGATGTAAATTCCAATGACTGTACTGGCCATGTCTCTCTCTGCATTCTCAAAGTCTGCATCCTACAAAATACAAAACAGTAATACTGTTTAGTCATTTGAATTGCATCAAAAATGCTGGTAGCAAATTTTGCTAACTTACCTTAGTATTTTTACTTTATATATTCACAAAAGACCAGAAGAGATATTTACAACATATTCTTTCATGAGGTTTTTGTAGTCTTCATTGAGATACACAGAAAGTGCTATGAGAACTCAAGCACTCATTGACATGGTATCATTCTGTAGAAAAGAAAATACACTAAGTAAAGGCAACTCATTATGCTACAGTGGAAATAATTCCCAAGCATAATGAAAAAACAGATCACAGACCTGGTCAATGGCAGCAATTAATCTGAAGATTTTAAGTCCTGTAACTCCACCTTTTCTTTGATAAATGCTGGTCAACTTGCTTGAGTAACAATCCAGTTTGGACATAAATGTCTGAACTAGTGGGATAGTGGTGATTCGAGTACAAGAGTACCATAAAGATGGTGTTCTAAAAATACATCCAGGGTTATTTAATGAATGTGAATTTAGACAAACTCTGTATTGACAAATAACTAAAGCACAATTTCACATAAAGGTAAATTAATTACCATGTTTCAACACTTATAACTATTAAAGAAATGGTAAGTGTCAGGGAACAGCCTGCCTCACTGTCCCGCGGCTCTGCACACACGCCTGTCCCCATCATACTAAGCAGCGGCACCTGCGGCTCATTAACCAGCAGCCCTACTTAAACCCCTCACCTTCACTCACTCACCGTCAGTTCTACTTACTTACGTGGGAGAACACTTATGACTGCACTAGCAACGTTCTACGTTTCTGTGGATACTACCGCGATCTCATTTCCTCCCGAGGCCGCTCTGATCTTCCTTTACGAAGACTTCTTTTTCTTTCCGTTTAATGTTTTGGTTTACTTTACGTTTGTTTCTGTTTCCTCATTAAAAAACAGCTTTCTTACAACTCCGGTTTTGCTTCGGTCACTCTGCAACCGTGACAGTAAGGATGATAAAACATTAAACCGAAAACCCTACATTAATGCCACATGATTTCCTTGAGATTCGTGTGTTAGCATTAACTGGCCAAAATAAACAAACCTAAAATAACTTAAAAAACTAAACACTAAAACGCAGCAGACTACAAAACAGACTGCAACTTACATTATTTATACTCTACGGACACCTACATTATTTTCCTGGCAGTATTTATTACCATTCTGAATGGAAATGAATTAAAACTGTCTTACATGCTTTTCTTGAGAAACGCGATTTGGTATTAAATGTCTAAAATAAACCCTAAAACGCAACCGATTACTAAACAGACGGATAACTTACAGTAATTCAACTCTGCAGACACATACATCACATTTCCCTGAAATTACTTATCAGGATGGTAAAGAATAATATGAGGTATTAATACCTGGTAAATTCACCATTTGTTCCTCCTCAACGGGCTTCGTGCGTTTCTTCAGATCCGTTGCGCCGCCTTCCTGTGAGCACCTACAGTAGCAGCAAAGGTCCAGTCTATACCGGTTTTGCGCTTTACTCAACAATGTTAAGTTGACCAATCAAACATTTGTTAAGTAAAACTGACAAGTGCTAGATTTCAGTTTAAATAACATAGTAAACTTACATTAATGTAGTTACTTGCATTCTTTGTGTACTGTTAACAAGGATGAGTTTAATAAAAATAACAAAAGTGATCATTTTTTTGAGTGTGGAGGCCTAGAAAGCATTAGCCTGGGTAATATGATACTTCTCACATCTTAACTGTTTTACATTTGTCCATAGCAGTTTATCTTTGTTCCTGGTGTAAAGTAATGCGACTGACACACAGCTTTAGTAACGAGACATGCTCGGTTATTTACTAGGTACTGCAGTGCATATACAAAGTAGGAGGAGTCATAGCATCAACTACGGAGGCCGGAGCGCCACTTAAAGAAACATTGTCAAAATGACAATACATTACACCTCCCCTCCTAAGCATGAAATAGAAACCATGCTAAAATAATCACTTTGTAAACATACAGTCATTACAAGTATTAAACATTGCAGTGTTTGTTCTTTAACTCTGGAATTTGCATAAAACTTGCATGTTCACATATCAAAGAGATGTTAACATATCATGTATGCAACCTAGTCAAAAACACAATCTATCAAACAATGAACTGTTGAACATAAACAGGTGTAACTAGGAAGGAGAGGTTGCTAGCACATCACTTCTACAAGGCGTATTTTCCACGCCTTTCCCTGACTACAAGCAGAGCCTGTCAGGAGGCTTAGCAGTCCTGAGTTCTGCAGGTAATGCTTGGATAATCCACAGACTTTGGCTCCTCAACACTCACTGACTCTGATGTCTCTATCCACTGATCATCTTTAAGCCCACGACGGGACTCGTTAGCAGCTGCTGTGCTCTTGCGAAGATGCTTAATGTTGCGACGGTACTCTCTACTTCCACAGTCAACAACATAAGATCTTGGGGCACAGTGTGATCTCACAACAACTCCAGGAGACCATTTGTGACTGCCAGGATGTGGTTGTATCCTTACTGGATACTAACCAGGACTATATCTCCAGGCTTCAGCGCAGCACGAGGGCCGCTTGCCCTCTTGCGGTCGTAGTAAAACTTCTGAACACTTTTGCTTTTGTCTAGTTGCCATTTAACTTTGAGGGGGTCGTACGCTGCTGGTGTGAGCAGCAGACGGGCAGCAGGCGAAAGGCCTACAGACTCCAATGGTGTCGTTCTGTAATCAAGCAGTGCAAGATGTTTGTCTGGTGCCTTACACCAAAGTTTCTTAACAGTTTGGACTGCGCGCTCTGCCTCACCATTGGAGTGTAGTGTATGTGGGGATGATGTTTTGTGAATGATTCCATAACTTTGACAGAAATCCTTAAACTCATTCGCTGAATATTGTGGACCATTGTCTGTTTGAAGGATAGTTGGGATTCCATGTCTGCAGAATTGAGCCTTGAGCTTTTCTATGACAGCACGACAATGTAAGCCCTTCAGCTTCTCCACTTCAATGAATTTTGAGTAGTAATCTACCAGCAGAACATAATGGTTTCCTTCAAACTCAAACAGGTCAGAAGCTACTTCTTTGAATGGAAGATCAGGCGTTTCTGTTGGTTTGAGTGGTTGTCTAGGTAACTGGTTCTGAAAGTCTGCACAATTGCCGCAGTTGACTTCACCATTTGCTAAATTTCGGAACTCATACCTGGCCAGTATAGGACCTTGTGAGCTCTCTGCTTGCTCTTCACGATTCCTAAGTGAGACTGATGTATAAGCTTCAGCATATGTTCTCGCATGGAAGGGGGTACAACTATACAAAGACCTTTATAGATAACACCATCAGCAATGACAAGTTGGCTTCGTGAGTCCCAAAATGGCTGAACTGCATTAGGTACATCTTGCCTGTGGTCCGGCCAACCCTGTCGGATTGTTTGTTGAAGACAGCTGAGCTCCTTTTTTGTGCAGTCCTGGAGCTCTGAACATTTCTGCTCACTCACTGAAACAAAGTTGAGCATGGAGACACACTCAAAGCCTTCCATCTCTGGCTTTTTTTCAGGTAACAGAGCTCTAGACAGTGTGTCAGGCAGTTCCATATCCTTTCCCCATCTGTACTTAACAGTCAGATCATACCACTGCAGGCGGAGGCGCATTCTCTGTATGCGCATGGGGTAGAGCGGCACATTCCATAGAGACGGCCCTTTTGGCTGTTTCTGAGAAACTGCATGCTGCTTGGTCAGCCAAGCTGTCATCTGTACTTATCTTCCTGGACCTTTCAGCAGCATTTGACACAGTTAACCACAAGACACTTTTGTCAACCCTCAAAAGCCTTGGTATCTGTGGAACAGCATGGGAATGATTTCATGGAGTAACATGGAGGTAACATGGAGGGGATCCACATCTGCCCCGTGCAGACTCACCACTGGTGTCCCACAAGGCTCGGTACTTGGTCCCCTCCTTTTCTCCCTCCATTGGTGAAGTCATATCCTCACATTGGTTTTCTTATCACTGCTATGCAGATGACACTCAACTAATCTTTTCTTTCCCTCCATCAGATACCACAGCTTCCGCTCGGATATCAGCATGCTTGACAGACATATCTTCATGGATGAGTGCTCACCAACTAAAACTCAACCCCAGCAAAACAGAACTGCTGGTCATCCCAGGTGATTCATCTCCAGGTCAAGATCTCCAAATAACACTTCATGACTCTCTGCTCTCCCCTTCAGCCACTGCTCGTAACCTTGGGGTAACTATGGACAATGAACTGTCCTTCTTCCCACATGTCGCTAATGTTGCTCGTTCTTGTCGATTTCTTCTCTATAACATCCGAAGGATTCGACCATTTCTCTCCATACAGGCTGCCCAGGTGCTTGTTCAGTCTCTTGTCATTTCAAGACTTGACTACTGCAACTCTCTGCTGGCAGGTCTTCCCTTGAACGCTATTCGTCCACTGCAAATGATCCAAAACGCAGCTGCACGACTTGTGTTCAATCAGCCCAAGTTCTCCCACACCACCCCATTGCTGCGCTCCCTTCACTGGCTTCCAGTAGCTGCACGTATCAGATTCAAAACACTGATGCTTGCCTACAAAGCCAAAAATGGACCAGCACCATCTTACCTCAGTGACCTCAACACATCTCGCACTGCACCAGGCTGTCTGAGATCCTCCAGCACTGCTCGACTGGTACCACCTTCTCTCAGAATGAGAGGTAAGTACACTTCAAGGCTCTTCTCTGTTCTGGCACCGAGGTGGTGGAATGAACTTCCCCTAGATGTCCGTACAGCAGAGTCCCTGACTATCTTCAAGCGATGACTGAACACCTACCTCTTCCTGAAATACTTAAATTAGCACTTTCCAAGTTTGTAGAATTCAAGGGTTATATTTATATTAAGTTTGTAATCTAGCATACCAGTGTAGATTTATTCATTACTAGAGACTCAAAGCACTTTTGTACATCGCTCTGGATAAGGGCGTCTGCTAAATGCCGCAAATGTAAATGTAAATGGGTAGAGAGCTGTGACTTTCTGAAAATATCTTCCAGAGGCTCATGGTCATTGTGCACTGTGACATGGTTTCCAAATATGTAATTGTGGAACTTGACACATGCATGAACTACTGAGAGCATCTCTTTCTCAATTCGTTTCTGTATCTGTCAGAGACCTGGATGAGTAAGCCACTGGATGACTGTCCTGTAGTAAGGCAGTACCGAGGCCATTGCTGCTGGCATCACAGAAGATCTCAACAGGCTTGGATGGATAAAAAAAAAATGCAGCACAGGGGACGTAATGTTCCTTCTTTATGACCTTATTCAAGTCACTTTGTGCAGTCCTGGAGCTCCTTATGCAGATCCTTATCTTGACATTACGGACAGCTGCTACCATTGAACTCACCCACTCAGTCGGTTGGCTGACTTTTGTGATGTATCCATCTTTAACCATCTCATGTAGTTTCTCTATTATTTTCTTCTTCAGTGCAGCTGGTTGACAGCGGACAAGATGGACTACACCTTTTGCATCAGGATCAATTATAATTGTGTATTTGCCTGGTAAAGTTCCAGTAGTGTGAGTCAGCTCTGGGTAATCGTCTAGTACAGCTGGCACATTTTGTTTTGTTGTCGTGTGACCGTAATGTGTCTTATTTTCTTTGTTAGTAGGCTGCAATGCATCAAGCCGCATAACTAAGCCTAAGGCTTCTGCTGTTGCACCGCTGAGCACATTTTCTTGAGAGATGTCCACAATCTCAAATTCTGTTAATACCTCAGCATCCTTATATTTAGTCAGAAGGTCAACCGCAGCTATAGGCTTCAGCTTGTGGTTAGAGTAGGACTTCAGCACTCGATTAGAGCATTTAAGCTCACCATCATGCATGAGTGCCTGATAACTACTTAAAGTCAATGTGTTACATTTTGCACCAGTATCAATTCTGAATGGCACTTTTTGAGACAGAATTTGAATGTCTGCTGTCCATTTATCATCACTGTGCTCATGTGTTTGTATGATATTTATGCTCAGCATCTTATCATCTTCTGTTTCTGATTGCAGCTGCACACTGACTGTGTTTACTGATCTTTTTAGGCATACTGCCACCCAGTGGTTCGGTTTGCTGGACATTTTCCTTGATTCGACTTATGCTGTGGGTCTTTACCGTATCTTGGACATTTTTTTGGTTGGTTTACATGCATTTCTTTCTGCACAAATTTTGTCAGATTTTTCTGAAAGGGTTTCTTGTTTGCTGTTTGGTATTTTGTTTTCACCTTTACTGCTTGCACTTGAGATTCTTCTTCTCTGACAATTTTAATTTGCTTCTGTGACAGTTCAAACTGCTGGGCGATTTCAATTGCTTTTGGTAGCGTTAAATCTTCCCCTTTGTCTATCAGTCTCTCCTGGATGCGCTTTTCTCTTACACCCGCTATTATTGCATCGAACAACATATCATCTGGATCGCCATACTCGCAATCCATGAGCAGGAGTTTCAAATCCTCCACAAAAGTGATCAAAACCTTCCTTTTTTTGTTTAAAATGGTGTCTGGCTATTCTCTTATTTTTCCCCGGCCTTATATAGTTGGCAAACTTGTCCAGGACTTTAGACGGCTCATCTTTCGCCCCAGTGCAGCGTCTTATATATCTCTCTGTCCTGCTCACCGATCCACGTGCCCAGCCAGCCTGCTTTGGCTGGCTGCTTTGCTGTTTGCTCCAATAGCGGGCTGTCGAAAACGAATGTGACATGGCTCCGAAATCTTTCAAACTCTTGGTACAAATCTGGAGCATCCCAGTCGATCTTAGGGTGATCAAACTGTGATGATGTCATACTTTGCTTATTATCTGTTCCTGACAGACTTCTGACACCATGTAAAGTAATCTGACTAACACACAGCTTCAGTTACGAGACATGCTCGGTTCTTTACTAGGTACTGCAGTGCATATACAAAGTAGGAGGAGTCATAGCATCAACCACAGAGGCCGGAGCGCCACATAAAGAAACATTGTCAAAATGACAATACATTACACCTGGTATGGCTTTTAACACCAATTTGGTATCAGATGAGTCTCAATATTATGAATGTGTACAGGACATATTTTTGATTTATAAATTTTGTGAATTTCCTATGTGACCTTTATTGAAGTTGTGTGTAGATGTTATTCCAAGGTTTAAATAAAAAATGCATTTTTACAAAAGGATATCTGCATTCTGAAGTTCACAAATGACAAGCAGTTTGTAAATGCAAGTTCAATGGTCTGTATATAAGTGTAACAACATATTTTAAAGAAAACTGCAAATTAAAAAAATTCTAATTTTAATTCTGTGGATTACTATTGCATTGTGAACCTATTTATATGTCTTTATATATTTTATAAATATATAAAATACACTAAAATATACTTTATATATGTTTTTATATATTTATACTGACATACAACAAAAATATTTTTATGCAGAAAAAAAAGCATTTTGGGTAGTCATTTATATATAAATCATTAATACTGAGACCAATCTGATTCCATATTCCCACACCATATCCCATTTGATATTCCATCTGGTACTTACTAGGCATAGGCCTACTTAAAATGAATACATTTTCTTACATGATCTAGTTCTCTGAAACAGGGATAAGCTTGCAAGATCTTGGTAGGCCTGTATTGCTCCTTAATGGCATCAGAGTCAATGAAGGCCAGTCTTGCTTGGAATTCAAGGTCCAGGAGCAGGGAAACATCCTTCATGTGGGGCCTGGCCTTGGTTTTATACATCTCCTGTAGAGTTTTAAAAAGTCCCGCCTGATTCTGTCGGCTCTCAGTAGTTTCTGATGTAGTTTCTGTAGTTCCTGGTAAAGTTTTGTTACAGCATTAGGTGGGGGGGGACAAAACCACTGGATATGAGTCACTAGTCTCAATATTATGAATGTGTACAGAAGGACAAATTTATTATTTATAAATTTTGTGAATTTCCTATGTGACCTTCACTAAATTTATGTGTAGATGTTTATTTCAAAAATGCATTTTTACAAAAGGATATCTGCAGTCTGAAGTTCACAAATGACAAGCAGCTTGTAATTGGGGAGTGGTAACTCAGTGTTTAAGGTGCTGGGTTACTGATCGGAAGGTCGGGGGTATCGCCAAGCTGCCACTCTTGGGCCCTTGAGCTCTAGGGGCGCCGTATCATGGCCGGCCATGCACTCTGACCCCAGCTTCCCGAAATCCCTCAAGTTAGCAGTTATTAAGCCCCTTATTAAGAAACCTAATCTGGATCCAAACACGCTATTGAATTACAGACCCATTTCAAATCTCCCATTTATGTCTAAGATTTTAGAAAAGATTGTCGCTTCCCAGTTATGTTCCCACTTGCAAGAGAACAATATCTTTGAAGAGTTTCAGTCAGGTTTTAGGCCCCATCATAGCACAGAAACTGCCCTAGTTAAAATCACCAATGACCTGTTTTTAGCTTCAGATCAAGGCTTCATTTCGCTGTTAGATTTACTAGATCTTAGTGCTGCATTCGACACTATAGATCATGATCTCCTCCTAGATCACTTACAGAATTACATCGGCTAGTAAATTATGGCTTGCCACAAGGTTCAGTTCTAGGACCCCTGCTTTTCACAATATACATGCTTCCCTTAGGAAATATTATTAGAAGGCATGGAATTAGCTTCCATTGTTATGCTGATGATACCCAGCTATACATCTCATCAAAACCAGGCGATACAGCTCAATTAGCTCGGATAACTGAGTGTGTTTAAGAAATAAGAGCTTGGATGACCCATAAATTTCTACTATTAAATTCCAATAAGAAGGAGATTTTGCTCATTGGCCCAAAAACCAGTATACAGAAGCCCCAGCATCTCAACCTGCATTTAGACGGATGTTCTGTAACCACTAGTTCAACGGTAAAAGACCTGGGAGTTATTTTATACAGCAACTTGTCTTTCAAAAATCATATCAACCAAGTTACAAAAACAGCCTTCTTTCACCTTGGAAATATTTCTAAGCTAAGAAACATGTTATTTATATCTGATGGAGAGAAGCTCGTCCATGCGTTCATGACCTCCAGAATAGACTATTGTAATGCATTACTAGGTGGATGTCCTGCATCATTAATAAACAAGCTTCAGTTAGTTCAGAATGCGGCAGCAAGAGTTCTTACAAGGTCAAGAAAATATGATCATATAACCCCAATCTTATCATCCCTGCACTGGCTTTCTGTTTAGTTTCGAATAGATTACAAACTGCTACTTCTTACTTATAAAGCCCTAAATGGTTTGGCTCCCATGTATCTCTCCAGTCTTTTAACACGCTACAATCCGTCACGCTCCCTGAGATCTCAGAACTTTGGACTTCTAGTAGTTCCTAGAATAGCAAAGTCCACTAAAGGCGGTAGATCATTCTCACATTTAGCTCCTAAACTTTGGAACAGTCTTCCTGACAGTGTTCGTGGCTCAGACACACTCTCCCAGTTTAAGTGCAGATTAAAAACATATCTTTTTAGCAAAGCCTACACATAACATACATCTCACATCATAACCTTGTGCTCCAGAACATATGATCACATGCACATTATCAACTTGTGCTGTTAATATCATGAACAGCAGCTACGCTAATTTCTCTCCACTGCTTCTCTTTCTCTCCCCATCCCGAGGCATCCTGAGGTTTGGCCAGCTCCATTCACGTCCCACCTCATGAAGATTATGGACCTTTGAAGAAGTAGATGCCGAACTCGCAAACATCCTGTACCATCTAGGGACGTACCAGTGCCAATTGGATCCCACTACATGTGTGGAGTTTTGACATTGGACCTCCTGGAGTGTTTAAAGGCTCTGGCATGGAGAAGCTGGTGCTGGATCTGTGATGATCACAAATGTTGAGCTCGGTAGCTCCTAGTTTTATAACCATAATGACTGTATAAGGCTGTAGAAAGAACATTACTTATAATCTTATACTCCAGTACTCATGTTAGTTCTCACTCTCCAGTGTCCTGTATTGTTGAATAATTTATGATCAAACTCTTGATGTCACCCAAATGAGGATGGGATCCCCTTTTGAGTCTGGTTCCTCTCAAGGTTTCTTCCTCATAACATCTAAGGGAGTTTTTCCTTGCCACAGTCGGCTTGCTCATCAGGGATAAATGCACACCATTCACCTTGACTGTTAATTTCTGTAAAGCTGCTTTGAGACAATGTCTGCTGTGAAAAGCGCTATAGAAATAAACTTGACTTGACTTGACTTGACTTCTGAGCAAGCTGGGATATGAGAAGAACAAATTTCACTCTGCTGTAATGTATATGTGACAAATAAAGACTATTCTTCTTCTAATTCTAGTTCAATGGTCTGTATGACTGAATGGGTTAGTCACCAGTCAGGTATTCTCCGCCTATCCAAACTGTTAAGACAAACATCTTTTAGCATTGTATTTCCTAACAAAACTTTTATTGTTAAATATTTGCAGAAATGCAAATACATCTGACTAGCACAATTCCATAAAATTTTGTGGACTTAGCCTTTGGCTAAGGCATTGTTACACATACACCTGCAGTGACTATTTTTCTAGATTACTTATCTAAAGTGTTATTTTCCTATTTCAAAGTGTTAAATTAAAAATAAATAAATACAATAGCATGATGATATTTGTGAACTTATTAAAGAGACAGATTTGTACATCATTCCCCCAATAGCAACCTGTTGTTTTATAGGAAACAATCTAAACTCATATATTAACTTTGTTTCTAGACTTTGTTTCTAGTCTCTTCTTTAGCGTTGCAGCAAAAGCTAAATTTATACATAAACACTATATACTATTGGAATTTCTGTACTTCTTCTTCTTTCAGCTTCTCCCATTAGGGGTCGCCACAGCGGATCATTTGTCTCCATACCCCCCTGTCCTCTACATCTGCCTCTTTCAACCCAACTACCTCCATGTCTTCCTTTACCACATCTATAAACCTCCTTTTTGGCCTTCCTCTTTTCCTCCTTCCTGATGTCTCCATCATCAGCATTCTACTACTGATATACCCCATGTCCCTCCTCTGTACATGTCCAAACCATCTCAATCTTGCCTCCCTCACCTTGTCTCCAAAACGTCCAACGTCCTCTCATTCACACAAATGTACTCTGTCTTACTCCTACTGACTTTCATTCTCCTTCTCTCCAGCGCATACCTCCACCTTTCCAGGCTCTTCTCAAGCTGCTCCCTACTCTCACCACAAATAACTATCATCCGCAAACATCATAGTCCATGGGGATTCCTGTCTGATTCCTGATTCCTGTCACTACCTGTTTCTTTTTGGGGGTTGTCACATTCTGAAGCCTTTTCTAAAGCTGCTTCTTTACAGGTTCCAAACAAGACACACAACAAATTGTTTGTGTTACTAATTACATTAAATTAAATCAGATCCAGAAATCAAACCATACAAAGAGACACATTGCCTTGATTAATCTGGATGAAGCACATTCCTTCTATTCAGAGTGTCAGCTATTTGCACCTTAACTGCCATATATTTCTAACAGTAATGAATACATGACTGGTGAGCCACTCAGCTCCACTGGCTGCAGATTTGTCCCTTAGCATTGGGTAGTACTCTATTAGATGCTTCACCATTATTGTGAGTTCACGGCTGCATGGATACTGGAAGCCATCCCCTGCTGCTCTTTTAATTGGAATCATGCTTGTTACTTTATTTCTGATTAATCTACATCAAAGATCTTTGGAAAGGATATAGTCTTCTTCTTGTCCAGCACACTGTTTTTCAAAAAAAGGTGCTACTTGATTGCTCAAACTCTGTGTCTGTGTATATGTGCATGCTGTGGACTGACAAGCTGTACGGTCCTAGTGACACTATGTTGGTCTCTTGAGTTTGGAGAAGGGTCAGGAGATGGAGAAGGGTTAGTGGGTTGAGAGGAGAGGGGGCTGGAGGAAGAGAAAAAGGGGCTGCGGTTGAAATCGCAGGTCTCAGGTGCCAGGTCTGCATGGTTCTGATTCTTGACCCAAAATTATCTTTGGATAAACATATGATGATTAAAAAAAACACTCCATTGTTACAATAAATGTCTCCCAAACGTCAAACCTACCTTGCCTAATTTTCCTAATGAGTAAGACTCCAAATGGTTTGCCTTCTAAAGAAGTGCTCAGGCACAAAGAGGTCATGCAAATCCTCCTTAGAGAAGGTGGACAGCATCTCTGCGCTTATATTAGCAGCTGAAAAACACATTAAACAATATGGTAAACAGTTAAGTAATTATCAACTAATAACATAGTTTATAGGCACAAATCGTCATGTTGATATTAAGACAGTCTGCTGCTCAGTTACCCTCTGCCATGTTGGAACTCAGAACCCGTCTCTGAGCCGGCACATCACGGGTGGATTCTTTGTTTCAGTTGGTTCCCAATGTAACACACTTAACCAGTAAAAAATAAAAATGAAATAGACTCCAACAGCCAGTGAAAGATCTTCAGTCTTGGATGAGTAAAAGCAAAAACTTCTTTATTCCAGTCACGTTCTAATGAGCCCAAAGAAGGTGGTCACTTCATCACATCAAAATGATCAAGCACACATACACTTTGCACACACTCATATTTATACCCTGGAGACACATTGTACCTTTGTTTTTTTCTAATTTCTTTATCTTGGAAAATTCCCCCTATTTTCCTGTTTTTACCTTCTTTTTTCAGCTCCCCTTATCTTCAAACCTTGGTTCTCCACCCCTTCCTGTGATTGCATATTTGGGTTTCTGTTAGGTTGAAGGAGGATTAGAAAAATAAGCAGGCAGAACACGAGCTGTAGCTTAGCATCTCCATACTTCTTTTTTACTTAACTCACATTAGCACGGGTGTCTTTTTCTACAACACCGCTTTACATCTATTAACATGCATATACCACCTAGTAAACATAAATGGTAATAGCAATTCAATATTAATAGAACACAACATTTTCCTGCTCACCTTCTTCTTCTTCTTCTTCTTTTTCTTTCGGCTGCTCCCATTAGGGGTCGCCACAGCGGATCATCCGTCTCCATACCACCCTGTCCACATCTGCCTCTTTCACACAAACTACCTGCATGTCTTCCCTCACCACATCCATGAACCTCCTCCTTGGTCTTCCTCTTTTCCTCCTTCCTGGTGGCTCCATCCTAAGCATTCTCCTACCAATATAACTCATGTCCCTCCTCTGCACATGTCCAAACCATCTCAATCTCGCCTCCCTCACCTTGTCACCAAAACGTCCAACATGCGCTGTCCCTCTAAGAAACTCATTTCTAATCTTGTCCATCCTCGTCACTCCCAACGAAAACCTCAACATCTTCAGCTCTGCTACCTCCAGCTCCGCCTCCTGCCTTTTACTCAATGCCACTGTCTCTAAACCATACAACATCGCAGGTCTCACCACAGTCCTATAAACTTTCCCTTTCATTCTTGCAGATACCCTACTATAACAAATCACTCCTGTCACTCTTCTCCATCCACTCCACCCTGCCTGCACTCTTTTCTTTACTTCCCTAACACACTCTCCATTACTTTGTACTGTTGACCCCAGGTACCTGAACTCCACCACCTTCTCCACCTTTTTTTCCCTGAAACCGCACCACTCCACTGCCCTCTCTCTCATTTATGCACATGTACTCTGTCTTACTCCTACTGACTTTCATTCTCCTTCTCTCCAGCGCGCACCTCCACCTCTCCAGGCTCTTCTCAACCTGCTCACTACTCTCACCACAAATCACAATATCGTCTGCAAACATCATAGTCCAGGGAGACTCCTGTCTGACCTCTTCCGTCAACCTGTCCATCACCACTGCAAACAGGAAAGGGCTCAGGGCCGATCCTTGATAAAGTCCAACCTTCACCTTGAACCAGTCTGTCGTTCCTACTGCACACTTCACTGCTGTCACACTGTCCTCATACATGTCCTGCACCACCCTCACATACTTCTCTGACACACCTGACTTCCTCATACAATACCACAACTCCTCTCTTGGCACCCTGTCGTACGCTTTCTCTAAATACACAAATACACAATGCAATTCCTTCTGTCCTTCTCTTTACTACTCCATCAACATTCTCAAAGCAAATAAGGCATCTGTGGTGCTCTTCCTCGGCATGAAACCATACTGTTGCTCACAGATGGTCACCTCTTCTCTCATCCTGGCTTCCACTACTCTTTCCCATAACTTCATGGTGTGACTGATCAACTTAATTCCCCTGTAGTTACTGCAGGTCTGCACATCTCCCTTATGCTTAAAGATCGGTACCAGCACACTCCTTCTCCATTCCTCAGGCATCCTCTCACCTTCCAGAATCTTGTTAAACAATCTGGTTAAAAACTCCACTGCCATCTCTCCTAAACATCTCCACGCTTCTACCGGTATGTCATCTGGTCCAACCGACTTTCCACTCTTCATCCTCTTAATTGCTGCTCTCACTTCCTCTTTATTAATCCTATCCACTTCCTGCTTCACTAACTCCACATCATCCAACCTTCTCTCTCTCTCATTTTCCTCGTTCACCAGCTGCTCAAAATACTCCCTCCACCTTCTCAACACACTCTCTTCACTAGTCAACACATTTCCATCTCCATCCTTTATTGCTCTTACTTGCAACACATCCTTCCCAGCTCTATCTCTCTGCCTGGCCAATCGGTACAAATCATTTTCTCCTTCTCTAGTGTTCAACCTCTCATACAGCTCCTCGTATGCCTTTTCCTTGGCTTTCGCCACATCCCTCTTTACCTGCTGCCACATCTCCTTGTACTCCTGCCTACTTTTCTCATCACCCTGCCGATACCACTTCTGTTTTGTTAACCTCTTTCCCCTAATGCTCTCCTGCACGTCCTCATTCCACCACCACGTCTCTTTCTCTTCCTTTCTATTTCCAGATGTCACACCAAGTACTTTTCTAGCTGCCTCTCTCATCACTCATGCAGTAGTTTCCCAATCATACAGCACCTCTTCACCACCACCGAGCCTCTGTCTGACCTCTTCCCTGAACCTCACACTACACTCTTCCTCCTTCAGTTTCCACCATCTTATTCTTCTTTCAGTCCTTACTCTCCTCCTCTTCTTCTTCGCCTCCAAAACCATCCTACAAACCACCATCCGATGCTGTCTAACTATACTGTCCCCTGCCAACACCTTACAGTCTCCAATCTCCTTCAGGTTGCATCTCCTACATAGCACATAATCCACCTGTGTGCACCTTCCTCCACTCTTATAGGTCACCCTATGATCCTCCTTCTTCTTAAAATACGTATTCACCACTGCCATTTCCATCCTTTTAGTAAAATCTACCACCATCTGCCCTTCCACATTCCTCTCCTTTAGACCATACCTACCCATAACCTCCTCATCACCTCTGTTCCCTTCACCTACATGTCCATTAAAGTCTGCCCCAATTACCAATCGTTCATTTCTAGGTACACCATCTACCACTTCATCTAATTCACTCCAGAATCTTTCCTTCTCCTCCATCTCACAGCTGACTTGTGGAGCATAGGCACTGATGACATTTATCATCATCCCTTCAACTTCCACCTTCATGATCATCACCCTATCAGAAACTTTCTTCACCTCCACTACACTCTTACTGTATTCTTCCTTCAGAATCAACCCTACACCATTTCTCTTTCCATCCGCACCATAATAGAACAGTTTAAACCCACCTCCAATGTTTTTGGCCTTACTCCCTTTCCACTTAGTCTCCTGAACACACAACATATCTACCTTTCTCCTCTCCATCATATCAGCTATCTCTTTCCCTTTACCAGTCATAGTGCCAACATTTAAAGTACCAACCCGAACCTCCACTATCCTACACTTCTCCTTTCCCTGTCGCCTCTGTAGACGTGTTCCTCCTCTCCTTCTCCTCCTTCGGCCAACAGTAGCCCAATTTCCACCGGTACCCTGTTGGCTAACGATACCTGTGGCGGTCGTTGGTAACCCGGGCCTCGACTGATCCGGTATGAAATTCTTAATTGTGACCCACATATTTGATTTGGCACATGTTTTACGCTGGATGCCCTTCCTAACGCAACCCTCCCCATTTATCCGGGCCTTTCGGCCTTTCTCTGTTTTAATAAAAAAAATAAATAAATGAATGTGTATAAAACCTTCACTCCCTCTGGTACAACCAGGCAGCGCTTCATCTTGCTCTCAGCCTTTCATGTGTGGACAACCATTTTGCGGCCAATTTTGTCTTCCTGCATCTGCAATGTGTAAGTGTTCTGCTTTTATTCTTTTTATAATGCTGTTTGCTATCCTTCTTTTATTGAATCAAGCTACACTATTTTACTTAGATTGTCTATTTGTATGTGTTTAACTATATTATTCTGCTTGGTTATGTGAGTACGTAGGTCACACTTCATTCGTACTTTCTGAACTGACTGTTACATAGTGTGTTAAGCTTCACAGGAGATAGCATTTATAAGCTTGTTACTTTTGTAGCTACATGCACATATTAATTTTCTGTTTTAGTCACTGTGATTTCACCCTTTTTACATCATATCACTGTTGGTTTCTTTTATTCCAACTCGCAGACGTTCTGGGACATCTCTTAGGAGCGTTCTCCACAGACTGTATCATCAATTTCAACTCTTCTCTCTTGCCAGTGAGGTTGCTCGAATTATTGAACACCTCTCTACCCCATCTATTCCAGAGAACCCCTGTCTGCCTCCTCGCATCGTGCAGCGTACCTTTATGCGTGATATGGGCACACAGACCTCGTCTGACCTCTCTGCTGTTTCTCATCAGAAAACCCAAACCTATGATGAGGACTTCGATGACAAGACCTGCATTCCTGCAACAAACCAACAATCTCCTCCTTACCCTTCATGCTGGTCTCCTACCAATTATTCTACTTCTCCGGTTCCGTCACCTAATTATTACGATCCTCCTATACCTTCACCTGATTCTGACCCTGATTACTCCCTCATGTCTTCTGCAGCAACTGAGGCTCACAAGCTCTTTTTTCCCAATAAACATGCTAAAATCTCCCTTGTATGTTGTTTTCTTTCTGTCTCTTCAACACACTCATAACACCAGTCAGACTCTATTCTATTCTTATGTATTAGTCCCTGATTATTATTATTTTAATTATACTTAGAGTAAATACTGCTCACTGCTCCAAGGCCATTTACTTTCCTTCAAATCCACAAACCTGCATTTCTCAAACCAGTTGCCCAGCAGATGTTGTCAGGCTTTCATTCCTCCTTTTATCATCACCTGACTGCCCACTGATATATAAGTAATGAAAATATGAATCTTTTTTTAATTAACCTGACCTTGGCTTAACACTGCATCAAGACAGTCACTTAATATATGAGTTACTTATTGTGATACATAAAATTAAACATATTTTTAACTCTAAACTATTGTAAACAACTTGTTGCCTGAGAAATGTTATTCTGTTCTTAGTTTTTTTGGTATTACTTTTGTTTCGCTATCCAAAAGTATTGCAAATATTAGTTACATAAGTTACAGTTACAGTTAACTCAGCGC
This sequence comes from Silurus glanis, assembly GCA_014706435.1. NCBI lineage: Eukaryota > Metazoa > Chordata > Actinopteri > Siluriformes > Siluridae > Silurus > Silurus glanis. Next base: position 1,152,900 of record JAAIIK010000443.1, read on the forward strand.
CGAAACGGACGTCAATCATAATGGCACATTTACACATTAACACTACTTCTAGCAAAACCAAAACAAACACAAAAAAACTATAAAAAAAGGGGGGGGGGGGGGGGGTAATTTATCCGAAGTTTAAGTAATTTTAAACAAATGAACATACTGTTATTAACTGCTATCTTCAAATTAGCTATTATACCAACTTCCCAATTCAAATTGAACAAATTAACCTTACCTTTCAAAACTGCAGCTGATACGTGATCAATGCCCGGATATGTTTTGCCATTTCCATCTTTATTCATGGTGTCAGAATAAGTTAGGGAGCATCTGAGAGAGTCTGAAAGACTTCCGGCTACGGGTAAAAAGCAAACCAACCGTATTTGATTTTGCGTGCTTCCAAAGAGCTGGAGCATAACAGACGTGGATTTCCATTGGATGATTTACACCAATAGGGGTGTAAATGTTATAAACATTGTAAAAAAAATGTAACTGACGGGAGCGATTATTTAATCTTCTTCTTCTTTCGGCTTCTCCCATTAGGGGTCGCCACAGCGGATCATCCGTCTCCATACCTCCCCTGTCCTAGAGAGCGATTATTTAATAATAATTTAAAAATCTACCCCAGTTCATCAGGTTACACATAGAAATTATAGCATATATTAAAAGAAAAAAAATATTCATAGGCCTCCCCATTATAGCCAGAAAATGGATTGAACTACGTCAGTTTATACAGTACTAGTGAATGCCAGTTTACTTCTTTTCTGCCGTTTTATTATTTTAGTATTACTTTTGCTTTATATGTGGTACACAGGACAGCTTTAAATCCGATCAGCTTCTAGCCGGCTCCAGCATCAATGATCAGCAACGCAGTTTACCAGACTCAGATGAAGGGCAAATAGGCAATGACCAACATAAAGCTGTCATTTTAATACAACTTGCTTAATTTATGGCAATTTACTAAAATGAACCTTTTTCCCATACTAAATACTTGGTCATACCTGTAGCATTTATAGATTTCACAAATACTTATCCTGTCACAAACATTATACTTGTCGAACTAGTAACACCCTGTCTGCATGTCAGGACATTTAATCTGACATTTATTTTCACAGAAACTGAATGCATTACAAATTGTTCTGTACACAGATGAAATCTGTAATGCAATAGGATCCTTTGCACCAATCCAAAATACAGGTCTAAACTGGCTAGTATCAGGCTTCTTGCAATTGCTAGATCAGCAGATCTCTGTCAGTCTTGTGTAGATATAATACTGAATATAATCAAGGAAGACATTGATGCATTGTACAGTGGGGTTAAAATACAAACTGTTAATGGAGAGAAGACAATATATGGTGCCATGGTCTCTCTCGGTGGCGACACGCTAGCACAACATGAACTAGCAGGATTCAAAAAGGGCATCGGCTTTGCCTACAGTTAATGCAGACACTGTGAGTGTTCTTTTGAGGACATGCAGTCATACTTCATTGGGGATGTATATACTAAAAGGACATTGAAGAACCATGTCAGACAGTGTGATGAAATAGAAAAGGCAAAAAACTGACTTGCTTTGCAACAGTCTGAGAACAGCATCTGGAATTAATAGAAGGAGTAAGTTAGTTTAATTCCCAGCTTTTGACATCATACAACAAACTCCGCAAGATATAATGCATGTGGGAGGTGCAACGCTGGAGAGACTATGTCTCCCGGCTGGCCTGGGAACGCCTCGGTGTCCCCCCTGAAGAGCTGGAAGAAGTGTCTAGGGAGAGGGAAGTCTGGGCATCTCTGCTTAGACTGCTGCCCCCGCGACCCGGCCTCGGATAAGCGGGAGAAGATGAGATGAGATGAGATGGTAAACTAAACTAGTCATCTGGGCAAATGCTTGTGCTGCTGAGGATATTGCCATTTGTTTTGGAGAATTTGGAAATCAGTGCTTATAGACAACTAATAATTGAGCTAATAGAAAGTGTACAGATAGTGTTTGCACCTGTTATTAGCATTGTAACTGTGTCTGGGTTGAAGTTACTCATTGAAAATCATTTGAAGAATTGGAAGAAGCTTTTTCCAGACCACAGTGTTACACCTAAACAGTATTATTTGATACATCTGCCATCTCAGATAAAATCATTGGGTCCAATGGTTAGACATAACGGTTCAATATTTTCAATGCAAATATTGCAGATCCTAAACCTCAGATAGGGCCTGTATCTGAGTTTAAGGATCTGCAATATTTTCGTTGAAAATTGTAGAAGAGGATATTTGATTCCAGACTTGCTTGTAGTGTGTTAGAAATTGCACTGTGTGGGTTCTTTAAATAAGCAATCCAAATCTTATAAAATACTGTCTGTATTTTTTTGAGGTTGTTTTAAATGTATATTACATAAAATGTAACGCGTCATATTACATAAAATGCGGAGGAGGAACTTGGGATCGCGACGTCGTTTTCTGAGAGGCTTGGCGGCAGTGCGATGCCCTCAGCAGTGCGATGACCTCATCGTGGCCCAGTGGCGATATGACATCCTTTTTGCAGCCAGGCAGCGGTACAACGTCCTCTTTGCTGCCCTGGGGCGGAGAGGCACCCTCAGCGGAACTCAGGAGCAGAGCGGAGCGGCGCCCTCAGCGGAATTTAGGAGCGGAGCGGTGCCCTTGGCCCTCAATCATAGTCTTTATTGATCTTTAGAAACTAAACCAAAGTCCGGGAGAGTTACGGACCGTAATGCGGGTATAATCCTTAAAGAGGGTAGGATCCAGAATGCATGTGTAATCCGTAAAACAGGTAGGATCCGGAACACATGTGTAATTCTTAAGGCGGGGTAGGATCTGTAAAGCGAGTAGGATTTGTACCGCGAGGGTTATCCTCAAACATGGAGCAAGGAGCATGAACCAGCGGGGAATGCTGGCGGTCTGGAATCCAGGGGATCACTAACATGACCAAGTAGATCCGACAGCGAGTGAGGTTGGAATAGGAACTTATAAAGGGGAATGGTAACGAGGAACAGGTGTCAGCGATTAGCGCTGGGAGCGGATGAGAGAGAGACGCAGAGGGGGCGCTGTAGGAGAATCCCTAACAGAGAAATACATGTTAGCCGTGTTGTTATAACAATAAAACTGTGAATTCACTTTTGCCATCATCTTTACGTAAAGAGATGAAAAGGAAAATGCTTAAAATAAGAAGTCATGACTTCAACAAAGCAGTTTAGTACTTGTCATTATTGATCAGAAAGCTTTATAATTCTGGAAAATCTAGTCTCAAGCATTAAGATACTCAGAACTCGTAATAAAATATCACTGACAAGGTATAATAACATTTCAAGATAATATAGAATAGAAAAGCTTGGAATAAGTGAAATGTTCTAACATAAAAACTGCCTGGTCAGAAGAAATATCTTGTCAGACAAGAAACGAGGGTATACTGCCTTAAGATATTTTATCTTACTTAGATTTCACTTTTTGCAGTGTAGGTTTTCAAGCTGTTCTCTTGTTGTTGAACATCGCATGTCACGTACACAGTACATTTTGCAGTGTTAAAATAACACAGTGCTTAACACTGAATAGTCACTACCAGGAAATTAACTCTTTATAGTGTCACCTCAATTTAACACTGAGGGACATTAACTCTGATTTGTGTTAGCAAAATGTAACACTAAGGGAAAATTAACACCAATTAATATTTCACTTTTGTAGAGTTTATTTACATTTTTATTAGTGAAAAAAATCCAACTCAGTGAGTACAATTTTAAAACCCATTTGGTGATCAAATAAATCAGTAAGTGTCAATATTTCTGTGGTTTGACTCTGTGGTCTGCTACAATGCAAAGTCAACTCTTAAGAGGTATTTTTTTTACATTTCTTTTAATTTTTTTACATTGAATACATGGAATAGAACAGAACAGAAAACAACATCAATGTACTATTTAAAACATTTATTAAAACAATGTGAGGCTTAAATACATGCACAAAAAACATCATATCTTCATAAAATGACAATAGGGCACTATATGCAGTGCAAAATCTGTTGTACCATATTTCATTTGAACATCAAATGGTTTAAAGTAACACAGCTTGTTCACCACCTTTAAAACTCGGTCTGGATGCAGTCTGACTGTAAATGCATGGTAACGGTCATCAAAACAATGTTTCCATCAGGGTTCCACATAACAGTACATTTTCATCTTTCACAGCAAAAGTCTTGATCTTACAAAACACAGGCATCTCACATGCTACTTTTATAGAGATAATAAAGCCAGGGCCATACTCCATTTACCATGATGTTTGTTCCACTTTACAGAATAGACAAGTTCTAATATTTCCACTCTTAGTTTGGAAGCCATGTCAATGCCACCTTTAAGTCCACTGAGTTCCACCATCTTCCCTGGACCAAGAGTTAATCTGGAATGTGGCTAAAAGACTCCCAGTGCATTGCCTTGCAACTGTGTGTGGCTGAGCAATAGCTGTGATTTCTCAAAAATTCCCCCTGAATGTTTGTTCCACTCTGAGAGAACCAAGCAAATTGAAGAGAACTATCACCGATATGTTAAATGTAAAACAGAAAAACAACCAAACAAACAAACAAACCTTCTTGAAGACAACAAGGTGCTTCTCTGCTTGACCTTTCCTGGTCTGTTTTGGCTTTGGGCAGAAGGTGGAATCAGATGCAACAGAAGTTTTATAGAAGAGAGGTCAGTATCCCAATCTGTATAAACACATGTGTATGGGGATTAAATCAAATCAAATAAAATTTTATTTGTCACATACACATACATACAGGGTACGACATGCAGTGAAATGCTTTTTACGACGGTCCGGCATGAGGGAATAGAAAGGGGTGAAAAATAAAACAAAGAAAGGGAAGGCAGATAAATAAAGTATAAAAAACTATATAAAATATAAGAATATATAAAGATATATATGAGAGAAAAAGATGTATATACAAAAAAATGCTTATAGCAGTAAGAAGTAAAACTGTAAACAACAGTAAAACAACAGTAAACAATTTAAGGGTGGTTTTTGATTGTCCTTAAAGTGTCCATGTGCAGTATGGTGAGGTGTAAAGTGTCCTTGTGCGGTATGGTGTGGTATAAAATATAAAGTGCACTGTGCTGTGCGAGTCCAGTGTTTAAAGTGTCGTGGCACGAAAAATGAGATATGTGCCGAGGAAAAAAGTGTGATGATGGAGAGAGTGGGCCAGTTTTTAGATCCTGGGTGTTTCCTGGTATAATCTCCGAATGGCCTGTGAAAAGAAGCTCCTCCTCATTCTCTCTGTGTTCGCTTTTAGGGAGCGGAAGCGTTTCCCTGAACGCAACAAAGAAAAGAGTCCATTGTTGGGATGGCTGAAGTCCTTCACAATCCTCCTAGCTCTGGTCCGGCACCGCGTGCTGTAGATGTCATGCAGGCTAGGGAGCTCGGTGTGGATGGTATGTTCAGCTGAAAGCACCACCCTCTGGAGGGCACGTCTGTCCTGTATGGTGCTGTTCCCGAACCAGGAAGTGATGCTACCCGTCAGAACGCTCTCAATGGTGCATGTCTTCAGCTCCTGAGAGGCTAGTAATAAAGTCCCTTAAGCGTCTCAAGATGCTGCCTTCTTCACCAGGGTGCTGATGTGACAGGACCAAGACAGGTCCTGTGTGATGTGAACACCTAGCCACCGGAAACTGTCCACTCTCTCCACTGGGGTCCTGTTAATGTTTAGCGGTTGGTATGACCGCCCCTGCTTCATGCTGAAGTCCACAATCAACTCCTTAGTCTTGCTGATGTTCACCATCTCTCCAGGTTTTTAACCTCCTGTAGGTAGGCCGTCTCGTCGTTATTGGAGATCAGGCCCACCACAACAGTGTCGTCAGCAAACTTGATGATGGTTGTGGAGTTGGAAGTGGCCACACAGTCATATGTGTACAGTGAGTACAGCAGGGGGCTCAGGGTGAGGGTGGATGAAGTGTGTTTTCCCACCCGTACAGCTTGTGGTCTGTCTGTCAGGATGTTAGAGATCCATTAGCACAGCGGCAGGCTGAGTCCCAGGACCTCCAACTTAGAGGTGAGTGTGGAGGGAATTATGGTGTTAAATGCTGAACTGTAGTCCACAAACAGCATCTTTGTATAATTCCCATTTCTTTGGTCCAGGTGGCTCATCGTTGTGTGGAGGAGATGAGCAATGGCGTCCTCAGTGGAACGGTTCTGACGGTACGCGAACTGTAGTGGGTCCAGTGTGTCTGGTAGTGATGCAGTGATGAAGTCTCTGACCAGTCTTTCAAAGCACTTCATCACTACTGAGGTCAGGGCTACAGGGCGGTAGTCATTAAGGCAGGCGGGCTGGGGTTTCTTCGGGACAGGAACAATGGTGGACTGTTTGAAACATGAGGGGACAACAGATTGTTCTAGTGAGAGGTTAAATATCTCAGTGAACACCGATGCTAGCTAGTCAGCGCAGGCTTTCAGAACCCGACCTGTGATGCCATCTGGTTCTGCTGCCTTCCTGGTATTCACTCTCTTGAATGCCCTCCTCACGTCATGCTCCGAGATGGTAAACGTGTTCACCTCTCCGGCTCTCTCGGCGTGCACGCTGTTTGTGCTGCTAGCGCCGCTAGCATGGTAAAAGGTGTTTAGCTCATCTGCCAGAGAAGCGTTTGCATTCACCATTCTAGAAGATGGTGTTCTATAGTCCGTGATTGTTCTTAGTCCCTGCCACAGGCTCCTAGAGCCACCATGTTGGAACTGTGACTCTAGTTTCCGCCCGTAGCGCCGCTTTGCTTCCTTCGCCACTCTGCGAACACTGTAAGACGCAGCCTTGTACTCATCCATGTCCCCGGTGGGGAGCCCCATGTTGTAGGCAGTGGAGCGGGATCTCAATGCGTCGCGGATGGTTTTATCCACCCACGACTTCTGGTTGGGAAACGTTCTGATGGTGTTTTTTTGCACCGTATCATCCGCTAGTTTCCCAATGAATCCCACAACCGCTTCCGTAAACATGTTGACGTCATCAGAGCTGCGCCTGAACATGTCCCAGTCTGCGTCATCCAAAGCGTCCTGCAGAGCGGCCACCGATTGGTCAGTCCAGCGTGCGACCTCCCTCTGAACCGGAGCTTCCTGTTTCAGCCTTTGTTTGTAAACAGGCATGAGGAAGATGGCGGCATGGTCCGATTTCCCAAACGGTGGATGTGATTGTGCCTTGTAGCTGTTCTTGAATGTTGTGTAACAGTGGTCTAGTGTCCTTTCGCCCCTGGTGGGGCAGGTGATGTGCTGATGAAAGTTCGGTAGTGCGCGCTAGAGGTTGGCACTGTTAAAATCTCCTACCACAATGAGCGCAGCGTCCCGATGCTGTGTTTGGTGAAGAGTTAGTGTCTCATGTAAATCCCATACTGCAGTGTCCGTGTCTGCTTGAGGTGGAATATAAACTGCACTGACTATGACCGAGCTGAATTCCCGAGGTAGATAAAAGGGCCGACATTTGATGGCCAGTAGTTCCAGGTTTGGTGTGCAGGAGTGTGAAAGAGGAACGATGCTCGCGCTGTCGCACCAGTGGTTGTTCACCATCAGACACACTCCACCTCCTCTTGACTTCCCCGACTCCAGTGTTCTGTCCATGCGGTAAACCGAGAAAAACTCGGCCGGCTGGATGGCGTGGTCTGGTACCGCTGGGTTCAGCCATGTCTCGGTGAAGTAGAGAAGGTTGCAGTCCCGAATGTCCCTCTGGAACTTGACTCTTGCCCTGAGATCGTCGAGCTTGTTGGCTAACAGGATACTAGGTAAGGGAGCGCGGTGTGAGCGTGCCCTCAGCCTGTTCCTGACGCCGGCTCTTTCCCTCGCAGATGCCGGTACGTCCATGCTAAGTACCCAGTACCACTTTCACAATCATAATAATGTTCCTTAGAAAGAGAAAAATACAGATAAAAAGTATCTTTCAATTCAACAGCAAAATACACCACCTGTAGCATGGGTATGTGAGATCAGCAGCATTACACAGAATTAGAATTCAAAGCTGACACTTATGTAGCCATTTCCATTTTTGGAAAAGGGGTCACTGAGGTAAGGGAACAAAGTCACAATTCCTCTGCCATATTTTTCTTTGACCTGTCTTGGTGTTGATGTACTGCAGTAAAAAAAAAAAAATTAAAAATTAAAATAAAAAAAGACTGTGTCCTTTGCACGAGTTTAAGCAAAAACAAAACATTTTTAGAACTTAAGATCATATATCCACCAGGTAATGATTATGAAGATTACCCGTTCTTTTCCGTCATGTCAGCTGTAAATATGTTAACCATTTTCCGCCTTGTTTCGTTCCCCAAAGACTTCGTTCAGTTGTATTAATTTATTATACGCTCCCCACCAGGTTTCTGGACAAGAATGGTTTCCAGCAACTTAAAGACTTTAATAAAATATATATATAAATCAGTCTTAAAAATTGTAAGTCTCATAAACTTCAACTTCAATCATGGAAATATCAAAATCATGCTAATTTTTAAAAGTTGATTTATGAGTTATGACTTTTTCCCCCAAAATGTAAAAGTACTAAAAAAAAATTACCCAGCTTTTTAGCTTCATTGTCTAACCTTATTCGTTTTACTGGAGGAGCTTTCTTCAATAATGATTGTATCCTGTGAGTTACTGGAGTCAATGGATGAAGACAGGGACTGTTTGACTGCCCATGAGAGGCTTGTGGAGAGGCAGAATCCAAGTCTGGTTGCAGATAAATTTTTTAGGAAATTATTATTAATTAGTAGTATTAAATACATTTCTAATGTACATGTACCATGTTTTATTGTAAGAACTCCAACTGAGGGATCTCTGACTACATCTTCAAAAACATCATTATCCACCTTTGATTAATAAAAAAACCTTCACATTCTCGGGTACAGCTGGGACACCAAACTTAAAAGGTATTACATTATATGAGAAAAGATATATCACTTATAAGGTTTTACATAGTGATGATGAACTTTTAACATCAGGGCACATGCAAAGTGTAACTATATATATATTCTCATATAAAATTACTAGACGTTCATCAAGTAACAACAAAAAAATATATATTTCTAAAATAATATAATGAAAATATATATATATATACACACATATATTTACCAGCAGACAAAAATTCCTCCAAGCTCAGCTCGGTTATTTTGACAGATTTTTGGGCATCCCCAAGTTTCACCTTAACCAGCATGCTCTGAAAGAAGTGACATATTACACATTACACAGTATTACACAGATTTAGAGTGTAAAAAGTTTTTGGTTTCATGCACAAAATATAAATAAGTACAGAAATTCTGTTGCAGAAGTTTGCATAGTCACCACAGTATTTGTGATTAGGTCTAAGAATTGGTCATAAAAGGTAGTAAAAAAAAACTCAAATACTTCAGTAAATACTTACAATGGTAGGTGTTTCAGTTTTCACTTTAAAAAAAAAACTTTTTTAACACTGTCACTCCTTACAAACAGGTTGAAGTTCAAACACCTACTTATACTAGCACTAATATGTACCGCTCTGCTCATGTCAGCTAAGCGCGTGTCTAACAGCAATAACATAAAACTATAATACTGATAACTAATAAAGTAAAAAAAAAAAAGAACAAAATAGCAGGTGTTTTTTCTTCCTTCATTGGGCAGCTTTGAACCATTGCTAAGCCCATAGCGCCATTTATGTGACTTAAAAAAATGCATTGGTGGCAATTGAATAAATGTCCTCACAGAATTTGTTAAATGTCATTGACACATTTATTCTGTGATCTGAATAGTTGCAAATATATAATTCCCCATTCGGGAACTTCGAGCTGCGTCATAACACTTTTGGGACGTCACCGGCGGGCGACCAGGACCAGGAACTACAAAATGGCTGCGCGGTGGTAGCGACGCTGGCTTCTGCTTGTTCAGGTAAACTCTGTTTATGTGTGACTCTGATCAAGTAATGGCTGGCAAGCAAAGTTGTAGTAAGTGTATTCATCCGTGTCCCCGTTTCATTACGGGGAAGGATTCGCAAGATCAGTGCGTTGTTTGCCTGGGAGTGGAGCATGCTCAATCGGCTCTCGAGGGAGATGATTGTTTGCATTGTAGCCACATTGCTATGCGCACGCTTCGCTCCCTCGCGACTCCGGCCCAGCTCTTGACAAGGCAAAGCGGCGCCGCCGGTCATGTGGCTCGAAGGCCGATTTGGCAGAAGATTTGGAGTCGTATGAGTCCTCTCCAGCCTCCCCTGCCGAATCGAGCACCTGCTCTCTCGGGGAAGCAGGCCCGATGGCAGCTTTTTCTGCAGGTACGAGCAGCGTGGTGTTACATGTCTCTCTCTGAGGAGGATGAGATGTTTGATGCTAGCAAGCCTGCGGACTTCTCACAGCCTGTGCTGTACGAGGAGCTTCTCAAGGTCGTGACACGGGCCATGTCCAAGCTGGATCTAGCCTGGCTGGTCGGGAAGCAGAAGCAGCACGCACACAGTAAGCTGGATAAGCGTTTCCTGCGCCCCAGGTCACTGCCTCGGCCTTCCGTTCTTCCCCGACCTGCACACCAAGGTGTCCAGGTCCTGGGAGACCCCGTGTGCTGCACGCACTCTCTCAGCACACCTTGCTCTATGCGAACGTGGTTGGGGCCAAGGAGTGCGGCTACAGGGCGATGCTGTGTGTGGAGGAGACACTAGCTAGCTATCTCTCTCCTAGCATAGCATCATCGCTGAAGGTCCCGGTGTTCCCTACTAATCCGTTGCGTGCAACATCAGCCTTAGTGGCAATAGGTCAGGCTGCGGGTTGCCTCAACACCATAGGTGTGTTGCAGGCATACCAGGCTGACTTGCTGAGGGATTTGGATGAGGGACTTAGCTCTGGGCACGATGATATTAAGGAGTTGTGTCACGCTGCTGACCTAACCCTTCAGGCCACCAAGCACATTGGGTCATTGGGTCACATTGGGACATCGGGACGTTGGTCGGTCTATGGCGGCCCTGGTAGCCACAGAAAGGCATCTGTGGCTCACCTTATCTGACCTCCAAAAAAAGTATAGAGCTGTGCTCTTGAATGCCCCGATGGCTTCTCCTGGGCTGTTTGGCAACACTGTAACGGTGGTCGTTAACAGATTCCAGGAGTCCAAAAAGCAGTCAGTGGCTTTTCAGCAGTACCTCCCTCACCGATCCCGCGGCGGCAGCCCCAGCCCGGTCCTTTCGGGCACCACAAAGGCCAGATGCTCTAAGCCCAAAAAGGAGCAGGATGACCTTAGGGTCACCCTTGCCTCCAACAAACGGGCTGTGATGCGTTGGTCCTGACGACCTACGTCTGGGTGGATGGTGTACACCTCATGCTGCGGTGCTCGTTCCCTCCCCAGCACCACCAGGAGGCCAGGCCATTGGCTCTGCCACAAGATGTGCTTCAGAGCACGGCCCCCCCTCCAGCGGACGTCTCCCTCCACTTCCGCCCAAAGAACCGGTACGGATGGGGGAGATCCAGCGCCTCTCAGGAGGCGTCAACGGCCGCAGTACGCTGGTCAGGCTGTTCGGGTCCAGGAGGCCGGTCTGTTAGCCCTGCCACAAGACGTGTTTCAGGGCACAGCCTTCCTCCAGTGGTTCGCTCCCTGTCTTTTTGCCCGGAAGATCGTTGCAGATGGGGGAGATCTGCCGCCTCCCAGGAGGTGTCATCGGCTGCAGAACACCGCTCCAGCCGCTCTGAGTGGGTCAGAGGCCAGCCCCGAGGGGTTGGTTTCCCTGAGGAACTTTCTGACAGCTTTGTGAGGGGCTGCCAGAGGTCTCTCGGTGGGTCCTGCATACTGTAAAGAAGGGCTATGTGATTCAGTTTGCGTCTTCTCCTCCCTGGTTCAACGGGATGGGACCCAAGCAGGCTCTGGTCCAGGAACAGGAGGTGCGCACTCTCCTGGGGAAACGGGCCATCGAGGTGGTTCCCCCTTCGGATCGAGCGTCAGGCTACTACAGCCCAAACTTCGTTGTTCAGTAGAAGGATAACGGGTTGTGTCCCATTTTAGATCTTCACTTCTTGAACCGCTCACTTATGAGGCTCAGGCTCAGGATGCTTACTCTCAAAGAGGTCATGTTTTAGATCAGGTCCGAGGACTGGTTTGTCACGATAGAGCTGAAGGATGCATATTTCCACATAGCCATCTTTCCCGCACACAGGAGGTTCCTGAGGTTTGCTTTCGGGGGCGAAGTTTACCAATATCGGGTCCTCCCGTACGGCCTAGCACTCTGACCCCATACCATCACGAAATGCGTGGACGCAGCACTGACCCCGCTGTGGCTCCAGGGCAGCCACATTTTGAATTATATCGACGATATCGATTATATTCGGCATCAAGATGTCATTCTCGCCTGCATTAAGGAACTGGGGTTCAGACTGAACGCCGGGAAGAGTGTTCTTTCTCCAGCACAGATAACCACTTTTCTGGGCGTGGTGTGGGACTCTGCCAGGTTGCGGGCACGGTTGTCTCCTGCCCAGATCGAAGTCATCCTCACTGCAGTCGAGAGGGTAAGAGAAGGCCAGCCACTCACTGTGAAGCAGTTTCAGAGGCTGCTGGGTCTCATCGCGGCAGCGTCCAGTGTAATCCCACTCTGCCTCCTCCACATGAGGTCCCTCCAGCGGGACGGGTGAATTGCAGAGCAGACACACTGTCAAGACAATGGCCGAGGCCTGGGGAATGGGGACTCCACCCAGAGGTGGTGAAGCAGGTATAGCAGAGGTTCTACAGAGCCCAGGTGGATCTGTTTGCGACTTGAGAGACTTCGCACTGGTTCTCTCTCTCTGGATGCCATGGTACAGTTGTGGCCAAGGCTACTCCTGTACACCTTCCACGAGTTCTGGAGAGAGTTCGCCGGAAAGGAGTCTGTCTCCTCCTGGTAGCACGATGGCCGGGCAAGCCATGGACGAGTCCGTGGAGGAAGCAGTTGTTCGTCTGCTATGGCCCTAATAGGAAAGGTTTTCCGGCCAATAAGAAGACGTTAAGAAGGTGGGTAGTGGATCCCATCCTTTCGGCTTACGAGTCCTCTGGTCTCCCCACTCCTCTTGGGGTCAGGGCTTTCTCCACCCGGAGTGTGGCGGCCTCTACGGCCTGGTCTACGGCCTGGAGTGACACTCCAGGACATTTGCGGCGCTGCGAGCTGGTCCACCCCGCTGACCTTCGTTAGGTTCTATGACCTTGACCTCAGAACTACTCCGGGCTCCTCTGTCCTGCATGCAGGCGCTGAGGCCCTCACACATTAGGCAGGGTCTCGTCAGTGTGGCGTGATTGGACACTCGTTTCCAAAGGATTATGATGCAGCTTGAAGTTCCTGAATGGGGAATGTCTCTAGTTTACGTACGTAACCCTAGTTCCCCAAAGAAACAAGACGCTGCGTCTCCATGCCACACTCCCTGCATCCCTGCCATGCTTACCTTCTCTCTGTGCAGAAGCCAGCGTCGCTACCACTTTGTAGCTCTTGGTCGTCGTGACGTCGCCCGCCGATGACGTCACGACTTGCCTATTGGTCAGATTTCACATGTGGTTCAGAGCGCGGACAACTCGGGGGCGTTCCCAAAGCGTTATGATGCAGCGTCTCGTTCCCTCGGGGAACTAGTGTTACATACATAACCTAGAGACGTTTATATAACATTACAGCAGATTATATATTATAATTATTCAGACTGTATCTAAAGATGTAATACATGCTCAAAATTAACAAAACCTACATCAGTGTTGCAAGTGCCAGCTCCGGAGACCTGACAGCCAGATTACTGTGAATACTGTGAATACAGGATACAAACAAAATAGTCGGGAATCGCGTGTATTATCTGTCTATTATCATTGACAAATATTCAATATTCACAAACAATTATCTCTTCCTTTCATCCTTTCAACCATGTATCTTTTGCATTTAGTCTATCTCTAACATTAAACAATCCCTCATCCATGTTCTTTCCTGCACAAACACAGTTATATCTAGTAGTAGTTTATTCAGATTATGTACATATATACAAACTTTAATGCTGTTCACAATATGAAACATTTAAAATATTTGTGGCACTTCTATCACATTCCCATGAATGAACCATGAATAGTATTAACATTTATACGGGCGGCCATTACCGACATCTCTGCAGTAGCTGATCACGTGAGCAATAAAAGCACCGAGCGTGAGTCCAGAGTGAGCCTGAAATAAAACATTTAACTTAACCTTTTTAACTTTTCAACATAAACAGACATTTACCTTGGTTTTACAAAATAATATAAATTTCAATAGGCAACTTAACAAGGTATATGCAGCATTTCCACCAATGCACAGCCTTCACAGCACATTAATTAAATAAAGTGTAAGATTTTCACGACATCAAAATGGATCTAACTGTGCATCGCGATTAAACAGATGTTATAACATTTAAACAGTTTCCCCAAATGTTCAGGTTACTTACCTGTAAATACAGGAAACAAACAAAAGAGTCGGGAATCACGTGTATTCTCTGCCAGCTCCTCTGTATGAATGAGGGATAGCTGCAGGTGTAGCGACCCTCAGGTACCAAAATAAGAGTCTCTGTTGGTGTCGTTTGTGTGTACATTTTCTGTGGGCAACACACTCTCCCTGACAAAAAACATCAAAGCTTACAATATGATTTTTTCAAAACAGTATGATAGTTTTTATGTAAATATACATTTTCATATTTAATTAAATTCAATTCAATTTATTTTTATTTGTATAGCGCTTTTAACAATGAACATTGTCTCAAAGCAGCTTTACACAGATAATGCGGTGATTAAAAATGAATATGTTCTTTATGAGTAAGTTTGTCCCTGATGAGCAAGCCGGTGGCGACTGTGGCAAGGAAAAACTCCCCGAGATGGCATAAGGAAGAAACCTTGAGAGGAACCAGACTCAAGAGGGAACCCATCCTCATCTGGGTTACACCGAATGTCCATTTGTAGCAGGTATACAATGTTGCGGGGTGCAGTGATGATGATCAGAAGCGAACTGTATTCCTGAGTCAGTGTAAGAGACTGTTGACATCAACTACAGTCCAATCCATCCTCAAAGCTCCCGTTCTTACTCCGGAATTTCATGGAACCACCCAAGGCGTTGATGAGAAACTGTCCCCAGCTGCACAGAGTGGCCTTCAGTCGAAGAGAACACTATCCAGAGGCAGGCCTGGACGAAGTGGGGAGATCCACGGAGGGGAGAGGGGCAGGAACAGTGGTCACTGGAGCCTCAGGAGCATGTTTAACTCGACCGAGAGAGAGAGAGAGAGAGAGAGAGAGAGAGAGAGAGAGAGAGAGAG
>JAAIIK010000443.1:1181447-1198435 GCA_014706435.1 Silurus glanis
CCAAATTAAATTAAAAAGCATTAAAAAGTCTAATTCATAAACGAAAAGCTGGCATAAAAAAATCATGTTTCGACAATAATATGACATTCATAAAAATGTAATAATTATTATGAAAATGTTTATAAAGTAATGATAGTTATTAATAAACATTTTTTTTAAATATTCATAAGCATAATTTCATTAAAAACCGTTACAAAAATGCCACACTTAAAATAAAAAATGAAAAAAGTGACATGACAAATGATGTTGAGACACCAATATTAGTTTTTTCATAAAAACAAGACAGTTATTAGTAAAATATGAATTTTTACATTCATAAGCATAATTTTACTAAAACGTTAAAAAGTGCAAAAGGTGATAACGAAAAAAAAAATTCTGACATAACAAATAAAGTTTTGATAATAATATATTTGATATATGATAATTAAAGTTTAGGATGGTCCGCTGTGGTGACCCCTAACGGAAGAAGCCGAAAGAAAGGTTTTTTTTATTATAGTTTTTTATATTATAGTTTTTTTATATATGATAATTAATCTTAATTTTCTTATTCATAACCAAAAATTCTTTTAAAAAACTTTAAAAGGTACAATATGTGAACAGAAAGGTGATAGAAATCATATTTTGTCAAAAATATGACTTTCACAAATTTATGATAGATATTAATTGTGAGAATTATTTTATATCTTTAAGTATTAGTCAGACATTAATCACGAGAATAATACTTGTAACCGCGAACATTCAGTTCTTGTCTTTATTTTCTATTTTTGCATACCTAGACTGTCTGTCCAGGCGACAGAGGATAGAGATAATTCCTTACAGTTTCTTGGGGGCTCGTCCGTGATATCAGCGTAAGTGCTGATTTGGTATTTTATCATACCTTTAAAGGTGTAAGCACTTACCTCGTATGTTGATATCCGTATTCATGTTGTGCTGATTTGGTATTTTATCGTACCTTTGAAGGTGTAAACACTTACCTCGTACGTTGATATATTCGTGTTGTGCTGATTTGGTATTTTATCATACCGTTGAAAGTGTAGGCACTGTTGTAAGCAAATTTGTTGTCGACGTTGTACCATCGTCAGTAGCGCGCTGAATCGTCTCTGTAGTGGTCGTAACTTGAGACTTCGAAATTTTTATTTAACCGCCTTATCTGTCTCGATCTCTGGCCTCCAACCTTTGTATTTAACATTGTCAGACAGTTGTACCTATATTGGATCATGGGTAATTCTGGAACAAAATATAATAAATCAGACCCCGAGGAAGATTATTCTTACATGGGTGATAGTTATCAGAAAAATGGGTGGAGATGAAACCGATATGGGATAAATATCATTCGAGACTAAACTCCAAAAGAGAACTTAAGTCTCTGCCCCGAACCGAAGCCAACACCAAACCAAAGCCATCCCTATTGCTAAATGCCAATTCTCGAACTCTGCGTTGATGGCACCGGTGTACCCCTTTCTTTTTGATACAGGGGCTACAATGTCAGTAGTAGGCAAACAACATGAGGGACCCATTTCAGGTCATTCCATTAGCTCTGTGGGTATTGAAGGGGTTGAAAGGGAGGCACCATTTACTCCGTCTGTGCTCATGACATGTCCTTCCGACACAAACATTTTCCTGCAACATCGTTTTGTTTTCATGCCTGATTGTCCGTTTAATCTCTTGGGCCGAGATCTCATGAGTAAGCTGCACGTCTCTCTAACCTTTTCCGGCTCTAAACTCACAGTTTCAGTTCCTGAATCTGCTCCGCTGTCATATCTTTCTGATATGAAAATTAATGACTGTTTTCTCCCTGCCACACAGAAATGACCACTTCCTCCTGCACTGGGAGAGTTGCCATCTCTTCTAAGGACGATGTAGGCTTGGTACATTGTCTTCCTTATGAAGCGAAACTAAAACATTTGCACCCTGTGTTTGTCAAACAGTATCCTCTCTCTGAACCAAAATTACAGGGAATAGATGCAATCTTGACCTCCCTGTTACAACAGGGAGTGATCAAGCCGTGTGTAAGTTCAAATAACACACCTGTTAATCCGGTCCCTAAACCTAATGGCACCTGCCGCTTTACTCAAGACCTAAGAAAAATAAATGATGTTGTGGTTTCTGTGGCACCTGTTGTACCCGATGTGGCCTCTATTATCACCTCCATTCCGTGCGATCATACGCACTTCTCGGTGATTGACTTGAGTTCTGCCTTTTTCATTGTTCATGTTGAAGAGCAGACGCAGCCTCTTTTTGCCCTCACGCACAGGGGACGTCAGTACACGTGGACACGTCTGCCACAAGGATTCATTGACTCCCCAGCTGTCTTTTCCACTGTGTGCATTCATGTGCATTCCTGTCCAAAACACTTGACACTGTGGCTCAGGGTTTACCTGCGTATCTTCGTGCGGTGGCTGTTTGTGCTGTGATGGTACAAGATGCTGAAAAATCCTATGATCTTGCATTCTCCGCATCAGGTGAAACAGGTCCTTCAGAATTTGCAAACACAACACATGACTGCTCAGAGAAAATCAGGATATGAAATTATCCTTTGTTCTACTAGTAATTTAGACATCAAAGCCACTTCCTCTTTCGACACTTTAGGTCATGCTCTTGCTCAATTGATTAAAGCACAAGATGACACACTGCACGACACCACACACGACTGTTGTTCCGAAATCATTCATTCCACTAGTCTACGCCCAGATTTGTCTTCCACTCCTTTAGATAGGGTTGAGTCACTTTTTGTGGACGGCTCATGTTCAAAGCCGTATGATGGTAAATTTCTGTGTGGATATTCTGTCTGTTCTTTACCTGATGTCACTGTTGAAGCTTATTCTTTGCCTTTTTCTTCTGCGCAGGCCGCTGAACTCTTCGCCCTGACTCGAGCGTGTGTCCTTTCTGAAGGAAAAGATGTCACGATTTATACCGACTCCCGATTTGCTTTTGGTATTGCGCATGATTTTGGCCGCATCTGGCAATCCCGTGGTTTCCGTTCGGCTGAAGGGAAACCCATCTCTCATTCGTCATTAGTTCAGGACCTTATCACTGCCTTTTATCTTCCTCGCTCTTTGGCTATCGTCAAAACAAAAGCCCATTGCCACGACAATACCACAGAGGCTAAAGGCAATTCCTTGGCTGACCGAGTAGCTAAAAGCTAAAAAATCACTCAATGCTCCTATTAACACCTGTCTCCTTTCCTCCCCTCTCATTCCTGATTTACATTTAACGTCTGTCCAATCCTCAGCCACTCCAAATTATTCTGCCTTTTGGCAATCACACAATGCCTAGCCTCTGATGGCCTTTGGTACAGTGCAGATGGTCGCTAATGCCTTCCTTCTCACTGCGTCCCATTTCTCGTGCACAAGTTCCACGGTGTTACACATCGCACTCGAAGAGGGGTGAAGGAGGATATGAATAGATTTTTTTGTATAGCTAACTTAAATGGCATGATAGACTCAATTTTGTCCAGGTGTCTGGTCTGTGCCCAGAACAACATTACTAAGAGCGCAGCTAAACATGAATGCCTCCCACTGCCTACTGCTCCATTTTCTGAATGGCAGATTGACTTCACGCACATGCCCCCCACCGTGGGCCATTTAAATATCTTCTGGTTATGGTAGACAAGTTCTCAAGATGGGTTGAAGCTTTCCCTTGTCAGCGAGAAAATGCTAAGGTCGTCACACGTATCTTGGCAAAGGAAATCATACCGTGATACGCTGTTCCTCATGGTATTGATTCAGACAAAGGAACCCCATTCACTGCGAAGGTAATGCAGGACTTATGTAAATACTTATCCCTGTCATGGCGTTTTCACATTCCCTACCACCCTTAATCCTCTGGCATTGTAGAAAGAACCCACCGGATGATCAAGGACAAATTGACTAAAGCTACAGGTAACAAAAATTGGGTAGACTTGCTACCCGCAGTCCTTGCTGAAATGAGAATGACTCCACGAAAAAACGTCCACTTATCACCACAGGAAATAATTTTCAGGCGTCCATTTCCAATGCCTTGAAGAAAAGGTAAACCAGCAATAGGTATGACTGATCTGGATGTGCACATCGCTGAGTATTCTGCTGCCCTGATTGATACATTATCAAAACATTATGAACTAATTTTTGAATCTACACCTGTCATTTCTCTAGCACCAACCCATCCCTTTCGGGTGGGGGACATGGTTTTGATTAAATCTCTAAAACCTAGGCCATTGGGTGAATGTAAGTACGAAGGGCCAGCAGAAATAGTCACGATCACACGCACTGGTGTATTAACTGATATTTTTCCTCAGTGGATCCATGCTACCAGAGTCAAGAAATGTCCCATGGGAGGTGACCCAGTTTAGAAAGAATGAATTTGCTATTCACTATTTTTCTTTATGTTACAGAAGCATAGCCCTTTTGACCTCCCCATGAGTTTTCTAGGAGACATCTATCGATTCCTGTTTCTCTCTGTCAACCGTTCACCGTGGTCCAGTAACGACTCCTCAGACTCTCTGGTGTCGGATCTTCGGGCATCCATACAACTAAAGGACGTCATCACCAGCCTTGGGGCAGGGATCCCCGCCCAGGCTCACCCACACGACAACACCTTCTGGCAATACGCCAACTGGACGGCCCGGCAGTACAAGCAATCACTTACTCGTATGCGTTCCAGGTATCAACCTGTCCCTCGTGTTTCTGAATATTATTCGATTCCTATGCGACATGTTTGATTGTTTTAAATTATGTTTATCCATTCTTGTTTATCATGGATAAAAGAGGGGAATTGTGAGAATTATTTTATATCTTTAAGTATTAGTCAGACATTAATCACGAGAATAATACTTGTGACCCCAAACATTCAGTTCTTGTCTTTATTTTCTATTTTTGCATACCTAGACTGTCACCTTTTGGTATGTGCTGATCTGTACATACACCCTAGACAGTTCCTCTTTCTGTTTTCTTCTTTTGCGCCGTTCCTCTATTCGCACCCAAACTGACCTCCCTGTCACCTTATATCTGTGATATATATTCATGTGTGACACAATAAAGCTTTGCAACTTCTCTCTGAAAGTTGACTAGTGTGTTTCATTGAGACTTCCCCAAGTACTTGCAGGAGAGCAGAGATCGAGAGGAATGGCTGAATTCAGGGAATCTGTCCAGGCGACAGAGGATAGAGATAATTCCTTACATTAATGAAATAATTTTCAGGAGGAGGAGGGGGGGGGGGGGGGGGGGGGAGGAGGGTTGTTGTAGTGGTGTTTTAGTGTTTGTTTTGATGTTCAGGGTATAGCTTGGTTGTTGATGTTAGTGATTTTGACCTCTGCCTGTTTTCTGACTTTGAGCCTGTTTTGCCCCTTGGACTACTGTTGTTTGTATATATTTCTTTTGTATTATATTGTAATATATTTGGGCACTGTACATATTTGTTTCACTGGCATTAGGGGTGTGGCTGCCATTTACTTTGGGTGAGGGATTGTTTTGTCTTGTTTTTGTAGCAGGGAGTTAGGGAAGCTGTTTGTATTTTCCTTTTCTTTATTTTCAGGAAAGGTAGCTTCCCCAAAATAGTCCTTTTTGTTTAATGTTTTGGCCTTGGCCCACCCTGAAGACAAGCCTGTAAGTCTGTGTACATACATATGTGTTACAATATACCAACACCTGTGTAGCAAACCTTTTTGTGTGTGTGTGTTTGTGGTGTGTTTGGGTTGCTGCCTTATAAGGTCCATTCTTTTGAATCCCAAGCTAAATACTCTGTCCGGCCTAATCCTAGACTAGGTCGTAACAGATTTGGGGGCTTGTCCGGGAGTTTTTTATATTTCGTGTCAAGTCAAGTCAAGTCAAGTTTATTTGTATAGCGCTTTTCACAACAGACATTGTCTCAAAGCAGCTTTACAGAAATCAACAGTCAAGGTGAATGGTGTGCATTTGTCCCTGATGAGTGTAACTGGTTTTATCTGCGTTGTGGTTTTCTTTTTTTTTTGTGTTCCGTGAAATAAAGGCGGACATCAGCCGTCGGGATAGGTCTCCTCAATGATTTTAATCTGACAAGAGATAACACAGTCTTTAAACAACGTGTAAAGTTGCCCCTTCAGTTCTCTTCCATGTGGTTATAACACAAAAAGGGAAGAGAGAAGTCGTTTAAGCATTACAAATAATTAAACAACATAACAGCATACCTGACAAGAGATAACACAGTCTTTAAACAACGTGTAAAGTTGCCCCTTCAGTTCTGCAACACAAATGTAATGCGCAACGTAATCAGAACGTCTCAAGTTCAACAAGTCCTCATTTAAAATGAAAATAATGGTACAAACATGCAAAATGAAGTGATACATACAAATTAAACCAAAAGCCTGAATATAAAACAGATTTTTAAACAAAGATTAAACTCCACTAAACAGAGTTCAAAAGAAACCCACCTCTTCCATGTGGTTATAACACGAAAAGGGAAGAGGAGGTGCAAAAACAGGAAATTAGGTTTTTAATGCTGCAGTCAGAGAGTTAAAGGGGTATGCACACATATAGAGACCCAAATCACATATACATTAAAGCACGTCCTTTTTGTGTAATTCTACCTATAAAATGAACATTATGCTTTCCATACCCGTTACACTCACCCCCCTAGAATTACACAAAATTCAGGGAACACAGGAAAAATTTGCACACCGGTCATAAGACTTACATGGTTTACACACAAGAATCAGTGAAGACATTCAGCATTAAAAGCTACCCAAGTAAAGGACAAAAAATGTTTTGAAATTGGCCACATTCCAACACATTTTATAGACATTGTTATGGTGCCCATTACACCACACGTAGACTAAGTACAAAAGTTTCAGTAAAGAAACACAATTGAACAAGCAAGTAACAAATACAACATGTATCAAAATGGTAACCAAATGTATTCATACATGAATAACTGAAGACCCAGAATCCAAACCTAACAAGCTTTCAAGCTGGACCATAGATTCAATAAGTCTACATACTGGCTTGATAACTCTACCAAACCTGGTGGTATAATGATCACCTGTATTTAAAACTGCTACAGGTTCCAGCCCATGGGGAACAGTGGAAGGAACATGAGTTTGGGATGAATGGTTAGCACCAGCACCAGCCACAGTACTATCATCAGTCACTAGCATAGGAACTTGTGCATTTGGTTCCTGTTGATCGGGCATCTGAGAATGCACCCATGAAGCGGTGTGGTCGTGCTCACAAGTAGCTACATTGGAGATATTGGACATGCATTCAGCCTGTGAGAGATCCCTTGCTTCATACTGTTCATCATCTACATGTACTGTAGACTCAATCTCACTTGTGCAATTCTGCCCAATTTGACCAACAGAGTGTGTTGCATCAGACATCTGCCAGGGAACGCAGCAGGTATGCATGTCATTGGTCTCATGACCGGAACTTATCCTGTCTGTTTCAGGCAAAGGGAGAAAGTTAACTTGCAAAAGTAAATTCCGGTGTACTGTTCGTTCATTACCAGCCCTGTCACGGATCTTATAAACATGTATGGAAGGCTTTGAAGCAACAACAGTGTACACAACTGAATTCCATTTGTCAGCAAGCTTCCGTTTCCCTCTACATCCATTGTTAGCCACAAGCACCTGATCACCAATAGCAAGAGGAAGGCCTTTAACTCTTTTGTTGTATTGGTTGGACTGATGTTTTTGTTCCAGAACGGAATGCTGCTGTGCTAATGTACCACCATTCCCCATCGGGTGGTAGGGGGTTGTTCTAGATTTGTCAATCCCAGCCAGTTCAAGCAGCTCTGCAAACAGCTCACTTTCAAATGTAGCCCCTTGGTCAGAATGGATGCGTTGGGGAAACCCATAGATACAGAAAAAGTTGTCCCACAGTTTCTTGGCCACTCTTTTCGCCGTCTGGTCCTGACATGGGAATGCATGTGCCAGCTTTGTGAAGTGATCTGTGATCACTAAAACATCCACAGATTTGTTGTTTCTATCCTCAGCAGACCAGAAGTCAATACAGACGAGCTCCAATGGGGTTGTGCTCTTAATACTTTCCAAAGTGGCTCTCGCTGCTGGCTCCGGAGTTTTGCTGAGGACACACCTTGGGCATTTCTTCACATAATCCCACACGTCACGCTCCATATTGGGCCAGAAAAACCTCTGACGGGCCAAAGACACAGTGCATGGCTGCCCCTGATGGCCAGCTAAGTCGTGGACACCAGTGAGTGCTTGATGTTTTAAGGATTCGGGCAGAATGAACTGAAATCTCTTGTGCTTGGTAAGTGGGTCTTTAACAGCTCTGTACAGGATTCCATGAAGTACTGAAAGTTTGTCCCATTGCTTCAGAATCTGCAAAACACACGGATTTTCATTGGCACGCTCCCGTCTTGATGGTCTTCGTTTTCTGTCAACATAATACAACACTCTGCCAATTACAGGGTCTTTATGCTGATGTTCTCGCAAGTCAGTCTGTGAAAGGGAATGAAACACGTCTTCATCACCACTAATTAAAGAGTTCAAATGCTCAGCAAATGAAGTAGCTCTACATTCAGTTCCTGTTTCCCATTCATCACAGTAGGACAGAATGGAAGACACATAAGTGGTAGACATTGAAACATCTAGACCAACGTCAAATGCATCTGACCTCAAGGACTGCGGTTGGCAGGTAAGTCTGAACACCTCTTGTACATTTCCATCCTCAACACTGTGTACTTGTCTTAGCAATTCAGAATAGGGTTCTGACAAAAGTCGCTGACTCACCGGCCTGACAAACGGATTCCTACTGAGCGCGTCTGCTACTACGTTAAGTTTTCCAGGAACATATTTGATCTCAAAAGAATATGGAGCGAGTTTTGAGACCCAGCGCTGCTCGCAACCATCCAATTTCGGCTTGGTCATAATGTACGTAAGCGGATTATTATCCGTCCACACAGTAAATTCATGGCCCTTAAGCCAGTGGCTGAACTTGTCACACACTGCCCACTTAAGAGCCAAGAACTCTAATCTGTGCGCCGGATATTTAGATTGGCTGCGACTCAAGGCCTTGCTAGCAAACGCTATCGGTCTCGCCTTGTCTTCACCAGCAGGGATCTGTGAGAGTACGGCACCTAAACCATCTAATGAAGCGTCCGTACAAAGCAGGAAAGGACGTTCAAAATCTGGATGAGCCAACACTACACTATCAACAAGGGCCCTTTTCAATTCTTCAAAAGCCACATCACAGTCTGGGCTCCAGTCCTGGGGCTTTAGCTCCTGAAAAGTGCCCGCTCTCTTATGACCAGAAGCACCTTTCACCAAACGTTTCTGGCCAGCCGTTAAGTTGAATAAAGGTCTAGCAATACTAGAACACTTTGGGATAAATGTCTGGTAGTACAAGACCATACCAAGAAACGTTCTGAGTTTTTTTGGTGAAGGCGTGATTCCATCGTCCTTCATTAAATCAGCCTTTTGGAAAGCAGAGATGACCTTCACTTTCTCATCATCGACTGAAACGCCGGCACCATCTATCACATGGCCTAGAAACTTAACAGATTTTCTTAGAAAGTGACACTTTTTAGGAGCCAGCTTCAGGTTGCTGGATCTCAATCGAGAGAAAACAATCTCCAAGCGCCTTAATGCTTCCTGCTCAGATGGGGCAAAGACCAGCAAGTCATCAAGGTAGCAGAGAAGACTGATGTAAAATTAGGGTTAAGGACCTTCATTGGCACCCATCGATCACCCCACATTGGTGTTACTACTCGTCCGACAAGAATGTTTCTGGGTGCAGAACGTGCCGTGGTTGGCTCAACAATGATAGAACTTCCCGGGGAAATAGGGACATTAGCTGGTAATTTGCCCCAAACAAGATACTCACATCTGGGAAGTAGAGTGATTGCTTGACAGAGTTTTACAGTACCAAGCTTATCGGGCTGCTGAGGACCAGACCATCGGGAGATACAGCTCAGAAGCTCAAGGAATTGCTCACACTCAGGATTACCATTGTTACAAGAGACGAGCTCCCAATACTTATCATGAGATTTCATCTTCTGCAGAATGCATTTGATTACATTGCTTCCAATTATGAACTCGTCTCTCTGTCCAGTCACCACAAGAGTTGGAACGACAAACTTAAATCCATAGACCTCAATTTCCATGTCGTAAATACACTTTGGCTGAATTGTAAGGCCACCACAGCCAACTAGGACCACATTACTTGGAGTCGCTTGGGGATGCGGAAGAAGACCATTAGCCCGCAGCTTGGACTCACCCACTTCCCTAAGTGTGCAGGACATACTACCAGAATCCAGTAACCCCTTTAATGTGTAATGGCCACCAACTGACACAGGAGCATAAAACAACTCACTTGCCCCATCAACTCTCTGAGACCCCACATATAAAACAGTTTTGTCTTCTGGCAATAGTCTGCAGCTGTTCACAAATACATTCTGCACATCTGTCTCTTCTGTTAGGCTGGGGGTAAAATCGCCCATGCTACCCCTCTCATCACACGGGCCATTTAGTTTAACTGAGCAGTATCTAAGGGAGTCGCAGGGCACGCTGCTTTAGGACAGTCACTCTTGAAGTGGCCTGGGCTGAGACAGTGACGACACAGTCTTTGACGTCTACAATGCATGTAAGTAGTGTGTTGATTGGATCCACATACCCCTCCATGCTGAGCTTGAGTTATTTCTGAAGTCTGAAGTTTTGTTCACCTGGACCTGTTTGGGCGTGGATAATGAAGCAGTGCACAAGGACAAGACTCTATCCATCATGTCAACCATATGATGATAACTGGTGTCTGGAGAGAATGGAACAGCATTGGGATTAAGGTGATTCACAGGAGGCAGTGACTGAGCGGGCGTCGAAGTAGGTTGCTGAGGGGAAGTGGACACAGAATTGGGACATGTCATAACACTGCACTGGTTACAAGCTGGCAAAGACATTGCTAGTGGCGTTCTCAAAGACACTCTTTTGAAATCCCTCTGATAACTATCCAACCGCTCCTGGACCTCAGTAGCACTCCACTTCTCAGCAGATTTAAACTGAAAAGACATAGCAAGATTTGGGTCTGGGCAATGTGAAATAAACATCATGACAGCCTCAGCTGCGGGATCCTCAACACTCTTGTTGCGTCTGCGCAGACACTCATCAGCTACATCAATGGCTTTGTTAAACCTTATCCAATAATCCATTGGAGTTTCATTAGCCCTTGGGACAGTATTATAGAAATCAGCCATAGGCATGTTGGAATAAGCTAACTCACTGAAGTTATGTTTCAATATGTCAAACACTGCGCTTGGAAAATCACAGGCACTTAGTTCAGGGCGACTACGCATGGACACTTTAACCACATCTCTTGCTTTTCCAGCCAGCCTGCTCAGGATAAGATCAGAAACATCAGTATGTGATTTGCATTTTATTCTGTTTAAATAGCTGTACATCATGTCCTCATGTCCTTCCCACAGGGAATGAATCACTTTTATCGCCCCTAAAGAACGGTGGAGGTGCTGAATCTTGTTGAACTATCACTTTCAGGCTAGAAGCATCCATACGCTCACTAGAAGATTGAGAATGTGAAGGTAGATTAGACTGTACTGGGCTGGGCTGATGTGCAAGGTTTAGGCTGGCTGAAATACTTTCCCCTATTTTCTGAACCAGATCTGAAATAATGCTCCCTAATGCCTCAGGAGTAATGACACGTTCAGTATTTGGGCGTGTTATCGGGGTGGAGCTAGCTGTTGGACCTGCTGAAGCACCAATCGCTGAATCAACAGTGTGCATATTATCCAGTCCCACATTAGCCAAAGCCCTGCCTCTTCCATAACAACTAGGGGTAACTTCAGATACCCTTGCATTCTGATTAATGTCAGGTCCACCACCCCTACCCAATGGGAAAGTGACATTAAATTGTTCCACCGGACTGAAATTATCTTTGCTATGATCCCCAAACATGTCTCAAATGTTAAATGAAAAGAGAGAAAACATGGGGAAAACAATTACCACTAAATAATATGCTTTAAACAGCAAAACCCTAAACAACTCAATTTAAAAAAAAATAAATTTCTATTGAAAACCTGAGAAATATGAAATAAAATCAACTCAGTTCAATAATAGGATGCAGAATGCAGAACGTTTAAAGCAATAAGGAATTTCCTAGGCAAAGACAAAATATTTTCTTTTCTAACAAGTGAAGCACTGTTTCACGCTGAAATGCATCAACATTCATTCATAATATACTGCCCAGATAAAGGATACGATACTCAAAGATCACTGAATCGTTTTGCAGTCCTTATCACAGAGTCTCTCTGGATTATTATGCATCAACAAAGAACAACTGTTCTCCGGAAAAATAAGAGTCGATTAAAGCCACTGAAACACTTTACCGTTGTTATAAGATGCACCAGTTTGCTCAGTGACGTCACGCACACACACACGCGCACTCCGTATGCGCGAGCACGGAGTCGTCGCGGCCGATGGGAATCCAGGTGTGATGAAGAAGACCAGGAGAGTACATTGGCAAGGTAGACTAGCTGTCACACAACCACGGCGATCGGCAAAGCGCTGATCTGATGACACGAAAAGATCACGGCACCAAGTGTAACTGGTTTTATCTGCGTTGTGGTTTTCTTTTTTTTTTGTGTTCCGTGAAATAAAGGCGGACATCAGCCGTCGGGATATGTCTCCTCAATGATTTTAATCTGACAAGAGATAACACAGTCTTTAAACAACGTGTAAAGTTGCCCCTTCAGTTCTCTTCCATGTGGTTATAACACGAAAAGGGAAGAGAGAAATCGTTTAAGCATTACAAATAATTAAACAACATAACAGCATACCTGACAAGAGATAACACAGTCTTTAAACAACGTGTAAAGTTGCCCCTTCAGTTCTGCAACACAAATGTAATGCGCAACGTAATCAGCACATCTCAAGTTCAACAAGTCCTCATTTAAAATGAAAATAATGGTACACACATGCAAAATGAAGTGATACATACAAATTAAACCAAAAGCCTGAATATAAAACAGATTTTTAAACAAAGATTAAACTCCACTAAACAGAGTTCAAAAGAAACCCACCTCTTCCATGTGGTTATAACACGAAAAGGGAAGAGGAGGTGCAAAAACAGGAAATTAGGTTTTTAATGCTGCAGTCAGAGAATTAAAGGGGTATGCACACATATAGAGACCCAAATCACATATACATTAAAGCACGTCCTTTTTGTGTAATTCTACCTATAAAATGAACACTATGTTTTCCATACTCGTTACATGAGCAAGCCGTGGCGACAGTGGCAAGGAAAAACTCCCTTAGATGTAATGAGGAAGAAACCTTGAGAGGAACCAGACTCAAAAGGGGAACCCATCCTCATTTGGGTGACATCAAGAGTTTAATCATAAATCTTTCAACAATACAGAACACTGGAGAGTGAGAACTAACATTAGTACTGGAGTATAAGATTATAAGCAATGTTCTTTCTACAGTCTTTGGTATAAAAGTAGGAGCTACTGAGCTCAACATTTGTGATCATCATAGATCCTGCATCAGCTTCTCCATGCCAGAGCCTTTAAACACTCCAGGAGGTCCAATGCCACACATGTAGTGGGATCCAATTGGCACTCGTACGTCTGTAGATGGTTCGGGATGTTTGCGAGTTTGGCATCTACTTCTCCATGATCATCCATAGGTCCATAATCTTCACGAGGTGGGACGTGACTGGAGCTGGCCAAACCTCAGAAAGCCTCGGGATGGGGAGAGAAAGAGAAGCAGTGGAGAGCAATTAGCGTAACTGCTGTTCATGATATTAACATTACCGCGGACCGCTGATCCAGCTCGGCCGACAGCGAGACCACAGCGCCGGCGGCGAGACTGTAAACAAAGGAGGGAGAAGCGAGGCGCCATCAGGGCTAAGCTAAGGCTAATCGACCATCGATTCCTAGCATCTTCCTTGCTAATGTACGGTCTCTTGCAAATAAAATGGATGAGCTGCTGCTCCGGATAACATCACACAAACGGATTAAGGAATGTAATGTCATGATTTTTACGGAAACATGGCTCAACAACAACATTCCCAGCAGCGCCATTGAGCTCGGGGGTCGCAGTGTTTTTCGGGCGGACAGGACGGCAGAGGACTCTGGTAAGCGCAGAGTTGGAGGTCTGTGCATTTATGTTAACAACTCATGGTGCACGGACTCTACTGTTACTGAAAGTCATTGCTCTGTTCATTTAGAGTATTTGATGATTAAGTGCAGACCCTTTTATTTACCAAGAGAATTCTCAGCCATTGTTGTGACTGCGGTGTACATTCCGCTGGATGCTAATGCTAAGCTAGCTATGGAGGAACTGCATGCAGCTATCAGCAAACAGCAGTCTGCACATCCCGAAGGAGCTATTGTTGTTGCTGGAGATTTCAACCACTCCAACCTGAAATCTGTTTTACCAAAATTTCACCGCAATGTCTCCTGCTCTACCAGAGGGGACAAAACACTGGACCAGGTATACACAAACATACCTGGGGCATACACAGCCATTCCCCTCCCCCACTTGGGTCAATCTGATCACCTCTCTTTGTTCATGCTACCCAAATACACACCACTGATCAAACGTGTGAAACCAGCTCTGAGGACAGTAAAGGTATGGCCAGAGGGGGTTATTTCTTCTCTACAATAACAGTTTCGGGATACTGACTGGAACATGTTTGCCTCACAGGCCACACTGGACTCTCACACAGACATGGACACTTACACATCATCTGTTTTGGACCATATTAACACATGCATTGACAATGTCACTACTGTCAAACACGTGAAATGCTTTCCTAATTAGAAGCCATGGATGAACTCTGAAGTCCGTCTCCTGTTGAAAGCAAGAGATGCTGCCTTTAAATCTGGCAGTGCAGAGGACTACAACAGAGCCAGGGCCAACCTGAAAAGAGGAATCAGGAAAGCAAAACTCACATTCAAACTCCACATAGAAGAGCACTTCCACAACTCTGACCCCAGACGCATGTGGAAAGGCATCGAGTCCATCACAGACTACAAACGCACAGCTCAACCAACCAGCAGTGCCTTCCAACCGGACGAGCTCAATCACTTTTTTGCTCGTTTTGA
Organism: Silurus glanis; assembly: GCA_014706435.1. NCBI lineage: Eukaryota > Metazoa > Chordata > Actinopteri > Siluriformes > Siluridae > Silurus > Silurus glanis. The sequence continues at coordinate 1,196,478 of JAAIIK010000443.1, forward strand.
CCAATGCACAGGACATTTCACAACAACAACGGACTCTTCTGCTTACAGCCCACTTTCACTCTCAACAACGGACGTCTATTCAGTGTTTAGCAGAGTGGATGCACGAAAGGCAGCTGGCCCGGATGGCATACCGGGACGTGTTCTCAGAGCATGCGCTGGACAACTGGCACAGGTTTTTACTGACATTTTCAACTTGTCATTGGCCCAAGCCACAGTACCTACATGCCTGAAGACCACTACCATTATACCAGTGCCTAAGCACTCAGCTGCTGAATGCCTGAATGACTTTCGCCCAGTTGCACTCACCCCTATCGCTATGAAGTGCTTTGAGAAACTGATCCTGAATCACCTCACTGCGGGCCTACCACCTACACTGGACCCACACCAGTTTGCCTATCGCCCGAACAGGTCAACAGAGGATGCAGTTTCCACAGCTTTTCATTCAGCCCTCACCCACCTGGATAAAAGCAACACATACATCAGAATGCTGTTCATTGACTTTAGCTCTGCGTTCAATACAGTCCTCCCCACTGTACTGATCACTAAGCTCAGTGAACTGGGTATCTTCACCTCCACTTGCAGATGGATGCTGGACTTTCTCACCAACAGACCTTGGGAAAGGTTGGGAAACCAGGTATCCTCTACCCTCATTCTGAACACTGGCATCCCGCAGGGCTGTGTTCTGAGCCCACTGCTCTACTCCCTGTTCACCCACGATTGTGCTCCTCTGTATAACTCCAACATCTTCATCAAGTATGCAGATGACACCACCGTGGTCGGCCAGATTGACAACAATGACGAATCGGCCTACAGGGGAGAGATCCATAATCTAGCAGCGTGGTGTGCCAACAACAACCTGACTCTCAACGCCACAAAGACCAAAGAGCTCATTGTGGACTTTCGGAAATCCAACAGCAGGAGTCATCTACCTGTCAGCATCAATGGAACTGAGGTAGAACGAGTCTCCAGCTTTAAGTTCCTGGAAGTTCACATCTCTGAGGATCTGACATGGCAGCAGAACACTTCAGCCCTGGTTAAAAAAGCACAACAGCGCCTGTATTTCTTGAGAAGTCTCAAGAAATCTTATCTGTCCCCGGGGATTTTAACGAGCTTTTACCGCTGCATCATTGAGAGCATCCTGACCAACTCCATCACTGTATGGTACGGAGGCTCTACTGTGAGTGAACGAAAAGCCCTGCAAAGGGTGGTCAAAACCGCCCAACGCATCACTGGCACCCAACTACCTGCCATTGAACACCTTCACCACAGCAGATGTCTGCGCAGAGCTCACAACATTATCAAGGACTCTTCACATCCCAGTCATAAACTGTTTAACCTCCTTCCATCACGAAGGAGATACAGGAACTTGCGCACCAGAACCAGCAGGTTCAGGGACAGCTTTTTTCCATCCACCATCACACTACTGAACTCTACACTACACCGCTAAATCACTACAAAACAAACACAAAACAAAACACTGTATATAACCTCTGTACTATACATGTACATATTACATACGTATATCTTTTACTCCTCATTACATCTGCACTATTTTTATCTATGTATCTTTATATCATTACTGTACATTCTGCCCAACATTTCATTCATTTGTGTATATAACCTGTGTATATATATTTACATATATATATATATATATATATATATATATATATATATATATAGTAGACTGTTTATTCGACTGTACTCTAAATTGATGTCCACACATCTCTGCACTGTTACTGCCTTTGTATTTATTCACTTTACATATGTTTACATATTATCACTATTACTTGCTGTAAATATGCTATATATTTATTTGCACTTTTGCACGACTGCTACATTTTGCACTTCTGGTAGATGCCAAACTGCATTTCGTTGCTGTGTACCTGTACTATGCAATGACAATAAAGTTCTATCTATCTATCTATCTATCTATCTATCTATCTATCTATCTATCT
>JAAIIK010000443.1:1198445-1209131 GCA_014706435.1 Silurus glanis
TCTATCTATCTATCTATCTATCTATCTATCTATCTATCTATCTATCTATCTATCTATCTATCTATCTATCTATCTATCTATCTAACAGCACAAGTTGATAATGTGCATGTGATCATATGTTCTGGAGCACAAGGTTATGATGTGATGTGTGTTATGTGTAGGCTTTGCTAAAAAGATACGTTTTTAATCTGCACTTAAACTGGGTGAGTGTGTCTGAGAACCGAACACTGTCAGGAAGACTATTCCAGAGTTTAGGAGCTAAATGTGAGAATGATCTACCGCCTTTAGTGGACTTTGCTATTCTAGGAACTACTAGAAGTCCAGAGTTTTGAGATCTCAGGGAGCGTGACGGATTGTAGCGTTTTAAAAGACTGGAGAGATACATGGGAGCCAAACCATTTAGTGCTTTATAAGTGAGAAGCAGTAGTTTGAAGTCTATTCGAAACTTAACAGGAAGCCAGTGTAGGGACGATAAGATTGGGGTTATATGATCGTATTTTCTTGACCTAGTAAGAACTCTTGCTGCCGCATTCTGAACTAACTGAAGCTTGTTTATTAATGATGCAGGACATCCACCTAGTAATGCATTACAGTAGTCTATTCTGGAGGTCATGAACGCATGGACGAGCTTCTCTGCATCGGATATAGATAACATATTTCTTAGCTTAGAAATATTTCTAAGGTGAAAGAAGGCTGTTTTTGTAACTTGGTTGATATGATATTTAAAAGAAAAGTTGCTGTCTAAAATAACTCCCAGGTCTTTTACCGTTGAACTAGTAGTTACAGAACATCCGTCTAAATGCAGGTTGAGATGCTGGAGCTTCTGTGTACTGGTTTTTGGGCCGATGAGCAAAATCTCTGTCTTATCAGAATTTAATAGCAGAAAGTTATGGGTCATCCAATCTCTTATTTCCTTAACATACTCAGTTATCCGAGTTAATTGACCTGTATCGCCTGGTTTAGATGAGATATATAGCTGGGTATCATCAGCATAACAATGGAAGCTAATTCCATGCCTTCTAATAATATTTCCTAACGGAAGCATGTATATTGTGAAGAGCAGGGGTCCTAGAACTGACCCTTGTGGCACGCCATAATTTACTAGCATTAGCCTGGATAGCTCTCCATTTAAATCTACAGGTAGGATTTAAACCATCTTAAACCATCAGTTGTTGATTTAGCTTTGATAATAACATCATACAGCTCTTCCTGTCCTATACATGTAAAACAGTGTAGTTGTGGAGTTGAAGGTGACACTGTGCCAGGAGATGCTGTCAGAGGTTGAACTGCCACAATTGTTTTTCTAATGTTATAAATTTTTTCCGTCAAGAAATTCATAAAGTCCTCACTACTAAACTGTGATGGAACACATTTTTCAGATCCCTGATTTGTAGTTAACATAGCTACTGTACTGAAAAGGAACCTGGGATTGTTTTTGTTGTTTTCTATGAGTTTGCTCAGGTGTTCAGCTCTAGTAGCTTTTAGCGCCTGTCTGTAGCTGAGCATACTGTCTTTATACACAATTCTAAATACCTCTTCATCCTCATCTTCTCCCGCTTATCCGTAATTCGGGTCGCGGGGGCAGCAGTCTAAGCAGATTCCCTAGACACTTCTCCGTGTCCAGGGATCGGGTTGTCAAGACCCCCGCCTTCGACTGCTGCCCGATCCTCTCAGCACCGGTCCCTCTAAATACCTCCAATTTAGTTTTCCTCCATTTTCTCTCCAGATTACGTGCTGTTCTCTTCAGGGCATGCGTATGACTATTATACCAAGGTGCAGGTGCTTGTTCTCTAACCTTTTTTAACCGGATGGGGGCAACAGTGTCTAGTGTGCTAGTGAGGATAAGGTCTATGTTGTTAGCCATTTCATCAAGATTATCAGCAGTTACGGGTTTAGTGTGAAATTGAGATAAATCGGGCAGGTTATTTACGAATCTGTCCTTAGTGGTTCTAATAGTCCTACCAAGTCGATAACGTGGTGATACACGGCTAATCTGCTCTACCGGTAGTGTGTACAGTATGAGATAATGGTCCGTGATGTCATCACTCTGAGGTAAAATATCTATATCAGTGACGTCTGCTCCGTGGGATATTATTAAGTCTAATGTGTGGTTAAAACGGTGAGTTGGTCTGGTGACGTTTTGTTTAACCCCAAAAGAGTTTAATAAGTCGACAAATGATAATCCTAGAGCATCGTTTGCATCATCTACATGAATATTAAAATCTCCTACAAGCAGCACTTTATCAAAATTGATCAAGAGGTCTGAAAGGAAACAAGCAAACTCTTGAAGAAAATCAGCGTAGGGCCCTGGGGGTCTGTACACGGTTACCAGAGCGAGTTTTCTATGCATGTCTGAAAGTACAACTTTAAGAACAAGCACTTCAAATGATTTAAAGCTGAATCCTAATCTCTGACTAACATTAAGAGAGGCACTATAAATGGTTCCTACACCATCCCCACGACCAGTCTGACGGGGCTCATGCTTATAATCATATCCTGACGGTGTAGACTCGTTTAGACCCATATAATCTCCTGGTTTAATCCAGGTCTCAGTGAGACAGAGTGCATCGAGATTATTATCTGTGATCATCTCATTTACAATCAGTGCTTTGGGTGCAAGTGATCTGATGTTTAAAAGACCAAACTTTAGAACTTTGTTGTGTTTGTTTATCTGGCATTTTTCAGTTTTACCTGTAATAAGATTATTTCTGGATCTTGTGTATTTAATTCTTGGTTTTGCTACACGAGGAATAGATATGGTTTCTATAAACTGGGCTGTGTGCTCACTTGTAACTATTTGGTCTGTTGTATGCGTGTTCTCATAGTTGAAGATTTCCTGATGTCTTACCAGTCAGATGGTGTGAAGTATCCTAGAGATGTTATCTGATAGCACTGCTGCTCCAACTCTGCTGGGGTGCAGGCCATCCGGGCGGAAGAACCTAGGACGCTCCCAGAACAGTTCCAGTTATTAATAAAGAGAAGTTTGTGCTCTCGACACCATGACTGTAACCATTCATTTAGTGCTAAAAGTCTACTAAACTTCTCAGCCCCTCGCTGGTAAGTGGGAAGAGGTCCTGACACAATGATCCTCATTGTGGGCGATGTGCTGCGTACCGTCTCCACCAGGATCCTGAAATCCCTCTTTAAGATCTCCGTTTGCCTCAGCCTGGTGTCGTTCATTCCGGCATGGAGAACAACCGCTCCGAAGTTCTCATTCAGGATCGCGGGTACCTGCGCAGCGACATCGAGAAAACGAGCACCAGGAAAACAGCGAGTGTGCACCTTACCTTTTGCTCCGGTAGCGCGGACATGCCGGACGATGGAATCCCCAAGAATCACGGTATCGCGTTCTGTCTCGCGGAGAGGGGCGAAGCGGTTCTCGTTTGAGATCTCGAAGGCCGGTGGTGGCGGGGGAGACGTCCTCGACCGGGGCTTGGCTTGTCTCTTCCGCCGCTGCCGCATCCAGGGTCCGTGTTGCACCGGTGCCGGAGTTGTAGGTGCGCTGGGCCTGGGCAGAGAAGCACCCCGGGAATTTACCTGGGACGAGTGAGCGTCTGCCCGGGATGTTTCCAGCGCCGCTTTCCGCTCTAGTATAGTGCCAGTATTCCGAGAAGACGAAGTTGATGCTTACTACGCTGTATTTCAGAGGATCGCTACAACTTTAAACTGGCCAAAAAGTTTATGGACTCTGTTATTACAGTGTAAACTGTCGGGTTAGGCACAGGAAGCATGTTCTGCACTTACTCTAGAGCAGAGTTTGGATTATGAGACCATGAAAGCTACAGTGCTCCGTGCATATGAGTGTGTGCCTGAAGCATATCGGCAAAACTTCAGGAACACTGTGAAGTCCACTAGCCAGACGCATGTTTAGTTTGCGCGTGAGAAAACCACGCTGTTGGATAAATGGTGTTCAGCTAGTGGGGTAAGAAATTTTAACCAGCTTAAAGAACTTATTTTGCTGGAAGAGTTTAAGTCATGTCTACCTAAGCAGCTGGTGGTTCATTTAAATGAGCAAAAGATCGACACGCTGGCCAAAGCTGCTATATTTTCAGATGAGTTTGTATTAACTCATAAAGTTGTATTCAGTCCTCCTTCATCTCGGAAGGATGTGTGTGGTTCCCCAAAGTACCCCTGATGAAATAGAGCCAGTGTTTAAATCATTTGTGTTTTCAGGTTATGTATCTTTTGGTGTTGACCAGGATAAACAGCCTGTAAGTATATTGAGCGATACGGGCTCGGCGCAGACGTTTGTGCTGGAAAACACACTACCATTTTCTGAAGCTTCGTATGCTGGTAGTGATGTACTGATTCAAGGTATTGGTATGGAGGTAATTCGTGTGCCATTGCACATAGTATATTTAGAAACGGAGAATCTTTCCAGGCTAGTGAAGGTAGCTGTGCGCTCCGAGCTACCAGTTGCAGGTGTTTCAGTCATTCTAGGGAATGACGTAGCTGGAAATAGGGTCTTCTCCTTACCTGAAGTTGTTTCAGAACCTGTGAGTGTTTCCTCTTCACCTAATGACATGCACTCCTCCGTGTTCCCTGTTTGTGTGTTGACACGGGCCCAACAAAGAAAATTGGGTGATGTGGTTGATCTTTCTGTGTCTTTTTTGTCTCAAGAGGAGCCTGTTGAAGAGTCTAGCAAACCGCTTGATGTGTTGCATGAGGGATGTGCTGATAACTGCTTTGAGATAGACCAACCAGTGACACGTGACCAGTTAGTGGCTGCTCAGAAATCTGACCCTTCATTAACACAGTGTTTTGAGTTGGCAGCGAGTCAATCTAGTTCCGAGAGGTACCAGTAAATGTACTGTATTGAAGATGGGGTGCTGATGAGGAAATGGTCCCCCCTCAGTCCTGATGATCGTTGGTTGGAAGCATTTCAGCTTGTGGTTCCTTGTTTATTTCGAAAGCGTGTTCTTAGTTTGGCTCATGATCATCCTTGTTCAGGACATGCAGGGATTCGCAAAACCTATCAGCGTATCTTGTGTTATTTTTTCTGGCCTGGTATTAAGTGTGATGTTATAAGGTACTGCAAGACCTGTCATACCTGTCAGATAGTGGGCAAACTCAATCAGGTTGTTCCGCCTGCTCCCCTAAACCCCATTGTGGTCAGCACAGACCCATTTGAACGGATCATTGTGGCTTGTGTTGGACCATTGCCTAAAACCCGCTCTGGTAACTGTTATTTTTTAACCGTCAGTGTGCTGCCACACGGTTCCCTGAAGTGTTTCTAATGCATACACTTAAATCAAAAGCAGTGGTTAAAGCTCTCATTAAGTTTTTTACTACCTTTGGACTTCCGAGATATGTACAAACCGATCGTGGGAAAAACTTCACATCACATTTGTTCTCACAAGTGATGCGTGTGTTGAAAATTTCCCACCAGTGTTCGAGTGCTTATCATCCAGAGTCACAGGGTGCCTTGGAGCGCTTTCACCAGACGCTTAACGCTTGAATCGGGTAAAGATTGGGATGAGGGGGTGCCTCTCTTACTGTTTGCTGTTCGTGATGCGGTACAAGAATCTCTTGGCTTTAGCTCGTCGGACCTTGTGTTTGGTCACACTGTGAGGGGTCCCTTAAAAGCTTTGCAGGAACAGTGGTTGTCAAAGATTCCTCCTCCTCTGGGAAGGACCATTTTAAAGGATGTTCGACTGCGTTTGCAGTTAGCAAGGGAAAAGGCACGCATTGCTCTCGGTTCTTCCCAAGATGCGATGAAACAGCGGTATGATTGTAAGGCTGTCTCACGCTCTTTTTTGTGTTTGAGACTTTGTATTGGCCTTATTACCTGTTAGGATCATCTCTCCAGACACGGTTTGCGGGGGTCTTACGAGGTAAAGCAAAAATTGAGTCCAACTAATTATGTCCTTAACACACCTGGACGTAGAAGTAGTACCCCTGTGTGTCATATCAACCTGTTGAAAAAGTATCATGCTCGTTCTTCACCTATGCAGTACAAACCGACTCCAACCATAGTACTGGTGGTTACTGTTTCAGTGGACAGGCGAATTTCTCCTGCTGAGTACTCCCCTGAGGTTTATGAGTTGCACCTTGGTAGGAACTGCATGTCTTCTCTTCAATTACCCAACTCTGAGGCCTTAGAGCGGTTGTCAGAGAAGTTGGAAGGGTTGCCCCCATTGTTCCAGAAAGACATTAAGGAGCTAATGAGCAAGTTTCCTAAATTGTTTGCTGATGTGCCGTCCCTTACTAATGTCTTAGAACATGACATTGATGTTGGTGGTCATGAACCGATTAGGCAACACCCGTACCGCATAAGTCCGGCTAAGCGAGCAATTATGAAGCAGGAAACCGATTATCTATTAGAAAATGGGTTAGCTGTTCCCAGTATGAGCCCCTGGTGCTCCCCTTGCCTGTTGATTTTCGAAAGGTGAATGCTGTGACAAAGCCTGATTCATTTCCTCTGCCACGGATGGAAGATTGTGTTGATTCTGTTGGTGCATCTAAATTCACTACTAAGTTGGATCTCCTTAAGGGTTATTGGCAGGTTCCCCTTTCCCACCGTGCAGCTGAGATCTCTGCCTTCGCCACACCAGACAATTTCCTCCAGTATACCATGATGGCGTTTGGCCTTCGTAATGCCCCAGCGACCTTCCAGCAGTTAATGAATAGAGTCCTGCACTCGAAATGTGCTGCTTACCTAGATGATGTTGTCATCTATTCAGATACCTGGGAACAACACTTGGAAAAACTAGAACTAGTCTTTACACGTCTTTCAAATGTGTCTTTAGTTTTAAATTTGGACAAATGTGAGTTTGGCAAAGGAGTTGTCATATTTAGGTAAACAGGTAGGACAAGGGGTGGTGAAGCCGTTAAGTGCCAAGGTTCAGGCAATATGCATGTTCCCAGCTCCTAAGACAAGGCGTGAACTCCGTCGGTTTTTAGGAATGGCTGGATATTACCGGTGTTTCTGTAAAAACTTTTCGGATGTGGTTTTGCCCCTTACCAATTTATTACGGAAATGTGTTTCGTTCAAGTTGTCCCAAGAGTGTCAGTCAGCTTTTGAGGCAGTTAAACTCTTCCTAACTAGCTCCCCAGTTCTGTCTGCTCCAGACCTGAGCAGACCATTCAAGTTGGAGGTTGATGCCAGTAACACAGGTGCAGGAGTGATACATTTACAAGAGGATTATCCCCTGATAGACCTCAGTGATTGTCTTACTCCTGTTCAAGTTGTGACTGACCACAACCCCCTAGTGTTCTTGAACCGCATGTGTAATACCAATCAGCGGTTAATGCGCTGGTCTCTCATTATACAGGGATTTAACTTAGTGATTAGCCATAAAAAGGGAAAACTAAATGTTTTAGCTGACACCTTATCCCGTGGTTAGAGGGGATAAAGGGTTGTTTTTTTGTTTTTTTTATTGTAAACCCAGTGGGTTCACACTTAGGTAGGGGGGGTGTTACAACCCTTGGTAGCCCCATGTCCCTATCAGTGTTCTGTTTGTGTGCCTGTGTGCAGGTCCGATCCACTCCAGAGTTTGAGTCCTGCCCTAGCCTGGCTGATCCCACCTCCCTCACGATGACATCATCCACCAGTTCCTATTTAAGGAGGAAGGAGTGAAGCAATCAGGGGGAGGGTTGTTGTAGTGGTGTTTTGAGTGTTTGTTTTGATGTTCAGGGTATAGCTTGGTTGTTGATGTTAGTGATTTTGACCTCTGCCTGTTTACTGACATTGAGCCTGTTTTGCCCCTTGGACTACTGTTGTTTGTATATATTTCTTTTGTATTATATTGTAATATATTTGGGCACTGTACATATTTGTTTCACTGGCATTAGGGGTGTGGCTGCCATTTACTTTGGGTGAGGGATTGTTTTGTCTTGTTTTTGTAGCAGGGAGTTAGGGAAGCTGTTTGTATTTTCCTTTTCTTTATTTTCAGGAAAGGTAGCTTCTCCAAAATAGTCCTTTTTGTTTATTGTTTTGGCCTTGGCCCACCCTGAAGACAAGCCTGTAAGTCTGTGTACATAAGGTTAGAGTTACTGTGAAAATATGAATGTTATGTTCAAAGGCATAATTTCATAAAAAAAAAAGTACAATAAATTAACAAAAATACTGACATTAAATATCAAGTTTTGATAAATGTCTATTGTTATGAAAATACGATAGTTATACAAATAAAATTTTTCATATTTAGAAGCAACATTTCAGGAAAAAATTGTAGAGTCAATATTATATGACAAATATAGTTTTGATAAAAATGAGTTTTATCATAAATATATTATTAATATAGGAATTTTTATTTCCATAAGCAAATTTTCATAAAAAAAAAGTTACAAAGTGCAATACGTAGACAAAAAACTAAAAAGATTTTACACGCCAAATCATGTTTTGACAGAAATATTACTTTTTTTCATAATTTTTTATCTTTTTCATCTATTGGGAAAATACGAATATTCATATTCATAAACAATTAAAAACCGTAAAAAATGGAATAAGGGGAAAAAACATGACATTAAAATTCAAGTTTTGTTAAAACATTTTTGTTCATTTTTTTTCATAAAAAAAATGTAATTATAAAAATATTAATTTTTATATTAATTAGCCTAATTTCATTAGTAGCTGTTACAAAATGAACGAAATAACTAAAAAATTGACATGAGAAATATGACTTTTTTCATCTTTTTCCCAATCATCTATTTCGACAATTTAAAATTTAATTTTTATAAGCATAATTTTATTTAAAAAACGTTTAAAAGTGGACAAAGGGGAAAAACATGAAATAAAAAAATCAAGTTTTGTCAAAAACATGACACTGTTTCATTATTTTTCATTATTTTATTTCATTAAAATTTATGAAAATAATTTTTATATTAAAAATAACCGTTACAAAGTGAATGAAAAAAAAATTGACATGAGAAATCATGTTTTAAGAAATAGATGTATTTTGTCTCAGAAAAAGTAGGACAGTTATTATGAAAATATAAATGTTCATACCCCTAAGCAAAATTATATTACAAAACGATTAAAAAAAATAAGAATAGGGGAATGAAAAAGGTGACAACTGACAAGAATTTTACTCTTTTCATAAAAATAAGAGTTTTTAAGCATAATTTCAAAAATAGTGAAAATATGTTTTCATATTCAGAATCATAATTTCATGACAAAACGTAAAAGGGTGCAGTAAGTGAACGAAAATACTGACATGAAATATCACATTTTGACAAAAATAACTTTTTTCATGAAAATCAGATAAAAGTTTACATTTTCATATTCAGAAGCAACATTTCAGAAAAAAATGCTAAAAACTGCAAAAAGTCAACATGACAAGACAAAGTTTTGACAAAAATATGTTTTTAATAAAAATATATTATAAATATATGCATTTTTATTTCCATAAGCAAAATTAATGATAAACCATTACAAAGTACAATATGTACGCTAAAAACTAAAATGTTACATGCCAAATCATGTTTTGACAGAATTATGACTTTTTTCATAATTTTTTAATCTTTTTACATCTACTGGGAAAATATGATTTCTCAAATTCATAAGCATAATTTCATTAAAAACCATTCAAAAGTGGAATAAGGAGAAAAAAAGCAACATTAAAAATCAAGTTTTGTCAAAAACATGTCTTTTTTCATACAGAAATGAAAGTAATTATAAAAATATGAATTTTTATATTAAGAAGCATAAATTAATGAATAACAGTTACAAAAGGCAACAAGTGAACAAAAAGAATAAAAAAGGACATGAGAAATCATGTTTTGTAAAATAAATGGCTTTTTTCTCAGTAAAAGAAGGATAGTTATTATGAAAATATAAATATATTCATAAATTTATTTATTATATATATTTTTTAATAATATAAATATATTTAATTATAAATATTTTTCATGAAAAACAAAAGGATGCAAAAAGTGAACAAAAATACTGACATGAAACATGTTTTGACAAAAATAACTTTTTATATGAAAATCTGATATAAAAAGTTTACAGTTTCATTTTCAGAAGCAACATTTCAGGAAAAAATGTTAAAATGTGCAAAAAGGTCAACATGACATGACAAATAAGGTTTTGACAATAATGAGTTTTTTTCATAAAAATATTTTAAATATTTGAATTTTTATTTCTATTAGCAAAATTTCATGAATAAACGTTACAAAGTACATAACGTACACAGAAAAAACATGCCAAATCATGTTTTGACTATTTTTTTTTTTTATAATTTTATAATTTTTATCTTTTATCATCTATTGGGAAAATATGATTTTTCATGAGCATAATTTCATTAAAAACCGTTAAAATGTGGAATAAGGAGATTGATTGAAAAACAACTAAACAAAGAAAAAAAAATTGACATGCGAAATCATGTTTTGAAAAACAGATGGCTTTTTTTCTCAGAAAAAGAAGGATAGTTATTATGAAAATATAAATATATTATATATCCTTGATGCAGTCCAACCTTCACCTTGAACCAGTCTGTCGTTCCTACTGCACACTTCACTGCTGTCACACTGTCCTCATACATGTCCTGCACCACCCTCACATACTTCTCTGACACACCTGACTTCCTCATACAATACCACAACTCCTCTCTTGGCACTCTGTCGTACGCTTCCTCTAAATCCACAAATACACAATGCAGCTCCTTCTGTCCTTCTCTATACTTCTCCATCAACGTTCTCAAAGCAAATAAGGCATCTGTGGTGCTCTTCCTCGGCATGAAA
>JAAIIK010000443.1:1266372-1291243 GCA_014706435.1 Silurus glanis
TTAAGAACTCTGCATTTGCACTACATTTTGTATGCTACCTCACATACGTCTTTGATACTGTATATGTGGAGTGAAGCCTTGAATAGTGTAACTGTGCTTTAGGATTACACTGCAACATCCAAGTGCAGCATCTGTGATATTTTCAGATTTTATCTCTAAATTAAGAGCCCTTACTTTATTGACCGTTGTTGCTGTTTTGTTGCACTGTTGGTGGATTCAATGCATGAGTGAGCTTACACATTCATAAATTTTGAACACGCATTCAATGAACTCAATTTGCACTGCGTTTGTACACATTACAATGGATAGAATTTTTGGATATACAGCACGTTATTTTGGTTTAGTGAGGTTTTATAGTAAATGTATTCATTGTTTTCAAACTTCAGGGGTAATTATATTTAAAAACAAATTTACTTTATTTTTTCTAAGACTGTATCAAACTTTATAGTTGTGGAAAAGCAATGACTTTGACACTTTGCTATGGAACTTGTTCTTTGTATGTCCAAATAAATATGTTTACTAAAAGCTGTTTTAATATGCTTTGTGTATGCCTTTGTTATTGTACAGTCTTTAAGAGTTAAGCATACTGAAGCTTTGTAAAGTAATAGTGTGAGACGTAATTGATCTGGCAAAACATCCCAATGTTGGCATGTGTACTTGGCATAACATACAGTACTAATGTTCCAATATAGAGTCACTTTTTTTTTTTAAATGTATTTAACACTTTAATATGGAATTAAATTGACAAAAAAAATCATGTTTGTTTAACAGTAATATAATAAAATTTGATTTTATTTAATAAAATTTGATGATTACATTTAACAAATTTTTGTTTATATTTAAAATTAATTAATGAATTAATAAAATAAAAACAAATACATTCATTAAATAAATAAATACAAATGTAAAAGATCATCATAAAGGCATCTTTGACATCTTCCTAAAACACAGCAATGAGAAGAAAGAAGTTCACAAATGAGTTCTGAATTTTGACATTGATTACATACTTGAATAGATTCAAATGATTTTTGTTTAAAAAAAAATTGAAAGGTGCTACTGTGCTACTGTGTCCATGGCTTAGGAAGAGGGAAAGCTTACCATTTGTAACTCATCCTCTTGTTTTAATGCTTATAGGTATTGTTTAATGCTTATTGGTAGCCTTCAAGAAGTTTTGGGGTTTAAAAAAAAAACTTCACTTGACTTGTAATTCACTCAGGAGTATTTTCCCCATGGCTGTCACACTAATCTTACACAACACCCCATTGAGATTTGCTCTTCCCCAAAAAAAAAAGTTTGGAAAGAGCTCTGAGCCATACTCTACATGTGGTAAAATGTGCGAGTACATAAACTCAGGGTTGGAATCTTACTCATTTTAGCTACCTAAATGCTGACATGTAGATAAATACAGCAATTTATCGTCTCTGTCTTTATAAATAAGGGAAATGAGCTGGGGTTGAGTTTACCTGTGTCTGGTTGTGTCTGGTTTGGTGTCCATGTTGCTCACTTTCCTAAATAGAAAACAATTTTAATATTTAAAATGTAATTGTCCACAGCAACAATGCACCATGGCTTTTTATAATATTAAATTACCGTATTTTTCGGACTATAAGCCGCTACTTTTTTCCCATGTTTTGAACCCCGCGGCTTAAACAACGAAGCGGCTTATTTATGAATTTTTCCTGGGTTTTTCCCGGTTTCACAAACTTCAAGCCAAAAAACTGAGCCCCATAACATTAGACCAATGAAATTTCCGAACGGAAACAAAAAAACGCACCTCACGTGTGTTCTGAGCTGCACGGCATCAGGAGAAAAAAAATGTTTTTTTCAAACGCATGACGATGCCAAACGCGTTGAGTCATGGGATAGCTCGCTAACTCCAGTTGCAACAGAAATCATATAAGCACAGACAGGTTTCCAAAACTCGTGCTTTTTTATTTTTCTTGGCAACAGCGTTACGGGTTAGTCAAAGAAACTTAGAAATGAGCATCAGAAAATAATAGGGACATATTCCTCGGTCTTGCACACATGCAGTAATACCGGAAAAAATGCGGCGGAGGCTATTCCCAAAATACTGCTCTGCTCTTAAAGGAGCCACAACATATTTCACCGGTTACACCATGTAACAGGCACTGTCTTTCATTAAAGCCTGTGTAAAGTTCATTAGTTTCAATGTAGACACCTGCGGCTTATTTATGTTTAAAATAAAAGTCTTTGTCAAATTCAGTGTGGCTTATATATATAGGTGCGCTTTATAGTCCGGAAATTACGGTATATTTGCACTATTTAATGTGGAAAAATGAGGAGGGGTTGAATTTGCCTGTTCCAGTTGGTGTCTGGATAAAGTGTCCACTGTCAGAGGGTTGCTCACTCTCCTAAAGGGGAAAAATTTTTGTTAGTGTTAAGATGGTTCTTACACAGGTTCACACACATTCCTTTGTCTGTTCAGTGTCTATAGAATATTTACGATGTTAGTACATAAAGTATACAGGGAGTCTTTATCTGGGCTCACACATCTCCGGCTAGTATGTCTTCATATCCAAACAGGAAACAGCTTTAGGTCAGGATTTCGTTCCAATGTGTATATATACTTGTCTGTTGCCTGCAATAAACCGAAGAAGAACATTGCTCCATTCTGAGTGCTGTGTGATTCTTCCCTGATATTAAAAAAGGCACCACAAGCAGTGTAGATCGTATGGAAAACCTGTCTAAGAATTAAGTTTCGTTTGGGCATGATAAAAATCTTACACTAACAAATATTATCAAGCTTTTAAAAGGGTCAGAGCAAAGCCTGCAATTTACTATTCAGTGCCCCAGAGAAACCATCTTATTCACTTGCAATGTTAAATCTCAAGCCATAAAGAAAAAGCTGGAAGGTACTCAAGCGGAAGAAGCGACGGACAACTGCACCAGGCACTGCTGGATTTCAAACCCAGGATCTCCTGTTTACTAGACACAGGTACTTTAACCAACTAAGCCACAGCGCCTCGATGCCTCCGGGCAAATGCTGTTGAATGGAAATTCTTTGCTATTAGCTTTAGGGAAAAAATATTGCATGGACATATGCATTTGAGCTAACAGCTAATAAAACAGAAGCACAGATTTGATTTTGTCTTGATGCTAGTCCTACCATTAATTTGAGACTTGCTAAGGTCCTCAACATAAAATATGATCAAATACATATATAGTTAAGATACATATCGACAAACAATAGCCATGCCATAGCAGTGAATACGTTCTATCTAATATCTGGTCATAGACTCAACAAAGCACCAAAATTCTGTGGAAATTAGCATGCAACACACAACTGTTGACATCAATTGCTCTGAGGGTCCTACTCTTACAGCAATAACAAAGCAGTGCTGCAACTAACAACCAATAGGCACCACTGTCCTTAGTTTTAGGAGCAATTGATCTTGATTGTTTGCTCTTGGACCCATGCATGTTGTATTTGTTTTATATAAGAGGTTTTTAAATCTTTTGTAGAACAATTGCTGTACCACTGGACGTGCCGATGGGACGAAAACACTTGTAGCTGTTTTACTTGATTTATGTTGCAGTTTGTCTGCCTGTAGAACCACAATCCATGATGAAGATTTCAAAAGAAACCTTGCCTCGTGTGAGGATTGAACTCACGACCTTCAGATTATGAGACTGACGCACTACCTACTGCGTTAACGAGGCGAGCTGTACGAAGTCCGTTGTTAGGAACCTCTGCTTTGAGAATGTATGACAATTAAGGCCCTGTTGCCTGTTGTTTTTCTTTAGTATAAGAAGATTTTTTTACTTGATTTAGACCAACTGCTGTACCAATTTACTGTCCAATCTGACTGTAGATATATCCATGTTATTACAAACCTCAGAATCTGAGCTTGCTAGGGAGTTGTACCACCACAAACAGTTTGCTCATTTACAAAAAGGCCTATAATGTTTTGTGTTGAAATCACAGTGCAGTTGTACCCAATTTAGCTGATTTTTATTGCAGTTTGTATGGCCGTGGTACCACGCTTACAGCAATAACAAAGGGGAGCTGAAACTAACCAACATTAAGCACCACTGTCCTAAGTGGTATGAACAGCTGATCTAGATCATTTGCTCTTGGACCCAAGAAATGTTGTATTGGTTTCATGTAAGAGATTATTAAATCATATTTAGAACAATTACTGTACCATTGGACTGTTCACTTTGGATTTAAGACATACCCATGTTACCAACACCTCAGAATCTACCATTGCCTGCCAGTTGAATCAACACAAGCAGTCTATAAATGGTTGTGCCGATAAGACAAAACAGTTGTGCCCATGTTCCTAATCTTTGCTAATCAGAAGATAAATGTGGGCTTTGGATGTGTGAGCACAAAGTATGGAATGATTCTGTGTCAGGAATATTTGTTGGAACATCCGATTAGGGTACAGCAAAGTTTTGGTTAAACGAGTAGAACCATGTGGAACAAGAGGAGATTTTTTTGAATACCGCATCCAAAAAAGCATTTCGGTTTAGTACGAGAAGCACGGACATGCCACATGCAATATGGCTCTTCAATCTACCTGGTGTACAATTAAAGTTACTAGAGAGGCAAGTGGAAAAGCACAACAGCTCTGGAGGGACTCGAACCCACAACCTTTGAATAGCTCTACCGCTGAGTCTAGAAGGCTAACAAGCTATCCATTGCGCCACAGAGCCCTATGTTGTTTGTATTTTACTATCTCATAACTGTTCACCTTAATGGCTGGCTCGTAGTTTGTACAAAGCACAGTTTTTTCCATTGCTAACAAAATTGATCAAGCTTTTAAAAGGGTCAGAGCAAAGCCTGCAATTCACTATTCAGTGCCCCAGCGAAACAATCTTATCTACTTGCAATGTTAAATCTCAAGCCATAAAGAAAAAGCTGGAAGGCACTCAAGTGGAAGCAGCGAAGGACAACTACACCAGGCACTGCAGGGATTCAAACCCAGAATCTCCTCTTTACTAGACAGGAACTTTAACCAACTAAGCAACAGCACCTCAATGCCACATGGCAAATACTCAGCCAGCTGTTGTATGGAAATTCTTTGCTATTAGATTCAGGAAACAACTATTGCATGGACATATGCATTCGAGCTAACAGCTAATAAGGCAGAATCATAGATTTGATTTTTGTCTTAATGCTGTCCTACCATTGATTTGAGACTTGCTAAGGTCCTCAACATAAAACATAATCAATACAAATATAGTTAAGATACATATCGGCAAACAATATCCATGCCATAGCAGTGAAAACGTTCTGTCTAATATCTATCAAAATTCTGTGGAAATTAGCATGCAACACACAACTGTTGACAACAATTACTCTGAGGGTACTACTTTTACAGCAATAACAAAGCATTGCTGCAACTAACAAACTCGGAATCTGCCATTGCCTGCCAGTTGAATCAACACAAACAGTCTAGGATTGTTAATGCCGATGAGACTGTTAGTGTTAAGATGGGCCTCACACTGGTTCTCTACACACATTCCTATGTTGTCTGTTCAGTGTCTATAGGATCTTTACAATGAGTATGTAAGGTACGCGAAATGTCTGTTAGTGTTACATCTCTGGTTACTATGTCTTCTTACCCAATCAGGAACAGTTTTAGGTCAGGTTTTTTCCAGTGTGAATATAAACTTGTCTGTTATGTGCATTAAACTGAAGAAGAACATTTGCGCCAATCTGTGTGATTCTTCCCTGATCAGAAAAGACACCACGGGCATCGTAGATCACATTGGAAACCTCTCCAAGAATTAAGTTTTTGTTTGGCCTGATAAAAATCTGACAGTTTTGGTGTCAGAAGTGAGATACTTTCCAGCAATATCTGAAAGGAAATCACACAACAAGGTGAGTCTTAGAAAATGTCCTTTCTTGCGGGGATTGTCCTATTTGCAAGCCAAAAGGAGCTGCATATTTCTATTAGTTTCATTAGCAAATGATGGTTTAGTCTCACAGTGGTAAGCATCCTTTATGGTGTTATCCTGTGATGGCTTTTGCTGGTCCTGATCCAAACTGTCTGATGTCTCCATCATGGAGTCTATAGCACACAGGCTTTTTCCACATAAACATAAACTATAATAGACAGCAGATAACACTGTTGTCAGGGTGCGAGTGAAACAGGAGGCGGAAGCCGGAGTACAGCTCGCTTGGGTTTTAATGACGAGAGTGAGGGAGAGAGATGCATACAAGCACACACACGCACGCGCGCGCGCACGCACACACACACACACACACACACATGCACACGCACACGGCAGTCCTTAGGTTGAGAGAGTCCGAAGTGCGCTTGGGGCGAAGCGTAGCTGATCCGAGATGCGCGGGGAGGAGAAGCGCAGCCAGTACAGGATTGTGGAGTCCAAACGGAACGGAAAGCATAGAATCCTGTGAGTGGAGTCCGAACGGAACGGAAAGCATAGAGTCCTGCATGAAACAAAGAACCCATACATTCAATAACAAACAAGGGAGTGAGTCAGAGTGAGGAGCTTATGTAGGAGCGGGTGTGGTATATTTCGGGTTGTGAAGGAGAGTAGCTGTTGCTTAGAAGAAATCTTCGGAGACACCGTCTTGCTTGCAAACAATATTTATTTACAGACAGTTCAGCATCTTAATACGAGCACCCAGGATTTGCCCGGAGGGGTTCAGAGCCAAACGAACCGTCCTCCCGATCTAACGTCCCGCCTCATCTATATATCTGAGCCGTTGCTATTGTCCGCATCTCAAAACATACAAGATGTAAGTGAGCTCATTTCTCCAGAATGTTTAGCATAAGGAACATCACCTCATATGGACAGGTTAGCAAGTCTTGTTGTACAGTCGACTCGTATGGGCTTTCAGAAGCTGCACGTACGCCCTTCAACATAAACATTTTGGCCCAGACTCTAATATAAACACTATGGGTCTTTCAAACATGTCTTATAGGGAAAAGATCTGGTCTGCTTCCAGCAATACAGAATAAAGTCGAACACAGATACTGCATATTTCCGATATCACATATTTCAGATACTACACGGGGCAGAGTGATGATGATCGTAGTTAAGCCTGGAGCTCCAGAGAGAGCGGAGGCATGAGTGACAATGAGCCCCAGGTGTGCGTGGTTAAGCCTGGAGCTCCAGGGAGAGTGGAGGCATGAGAGCCACAAAAGGGGGCGTGGCAGGTGGATCCCTGACAACTGTACAGATCTACAATGTATTTTATTTCTTTATGAATAAAAGTTAATAAAACCTAATATGTATACTGAACAGTATACAGAATTCCTGTATATCTTAAGGCTTTATAAACCACATCGACACTCTTATGAACCTTTCCTCTGCTTTTAAACTTTTATTATTCTTAAACCTACGTAATTTTAACATAAAAATTATATATGGGTACTCACCAGCGAATATACAACTTGAATTAAGAAGGTGATAATGAATTAAGAGTGCAGTACTAATGATGATGAAGGTAATGATGAAGAAATGAATGTACCGAAAACCCAGAAGAGCATTACTGCTCTTTATCAGGTGGTGCAGTATCTTCGCCCTCGTCCTCAGGAATAATATCATTAAAGCCATCTCCTCCCAGTATCTGAAAAGCGATTATATCCAGAGATTATTGCTTGTGGCGTAATGGAGAAAATAAAAAATCTAGATAGCGAGAATTAAATACATTAAAGAGAATTAAATACATTGAAAACGTTTTGCAGTCAGTACCCTATAAAATTGGTCAGAGTCCAAATCCAGCCCAGATGTGCACAAAAATGGTCCAGACTTAAGATGTAGACCCAGGAAGCAAAACAGAGATCATCACCATACCAGATGTTCTTCTCGAATGTCAGAATGTTGTCTTTGAGAAGAATCTTCAGTGTGCTGGCGATGGTATAGAGATGGTATAGAGATGGTATAGATGTTTACTAGAGGCTCCTGGGGAAAAATACCTGGGGGAAAAAAATCTATAAAAATGATGTTTACAGTAATATAGTGATAACTGATAAAATAGTTCAAAATGAATTTATAAGGAATTGGTTCCACTAGATTACCCTGACACTTGGAAATTAAAAGTAGATTAATATTAAGTTTGATTATTAAAATGAGATGAGAAGAATCAGCTCCTTACCTCATCCCAGAGAAAATACTTGCTGAGCAAATCTAATTCCTTTTTTCTTTGCCTTCATTTTGTACACAATGTGAACGGCTCTGCATAAAGGGCTGTGTTGGTCCTTTAGTTTAGTGATGAAACTAAATATCTGTAAATATCTAGTAAACAGTAAACAGTCATATCTGTTAGTGTCACCTGCCACGCCTCCTTTGGCGGCTGTCAAATCTCCGCTTTCTCTAAAGCTCCGGGCTTCAATCGTGCACACCTGGGGCTCGTTATCCACTCCTCCCCAGCTCCTATATTAACCCCCCATTTACCCAAACTCTATGCGTTTCTTCCTTTCCGGACTCCATGCGCTCTCCACGGCTGCGCTTTCTTTTCAAAGCGCACCCCGGATTACCTTTTTCCTCCTCTGCGTTCGCTCCTGGATTATGTGGACCTCGCCCCTCCAGGGCGTACCACGGATATCTCTCTCTCGTTCTTTGGGATTCTATGGACTGCCGTGTGTGTGTGTGTTTAAGTGTAAAGCTCAATGTGTTTCATTAAACCACAGCGATCTGCACCCCGGCTTACGCCTCCGCTCATTCGCCGCATAACAGAATAACCGACCCCCCTGAAAAGGAACATAAGGACAAAAGAAAAGGGGCACAAAACAAAACAAAAAAAAAGACGATCGGATTACTGGCGTGGTCACGGCGCGAACCGAACCTCGGGGGGAGGATTCGCTCTGCCGCAATGAATCGGCAGCCAAGCTCAACCCGGAAACTCGCGGCCTTTTCTCGGCCATGCTTGGCAGCACCACGCCCCCCTTGATTACGTCACGAAGTTCCCGGCTTGCTTCTCCGGCAACAGGGCTGAGTGGGGCGTGTTTTTACGGAGCGTGGAAGGTTATATGGAGTCGTGTTCACCCTGGGCAAAGAGGGCAAAGATCGCGCTCCACATCTCTTTACTGGCTGGGGAATCCCTCTCTCTGGCCAGTGAGTTGTGGAGCGCAACGAACGGCGAATTCGGCTCGTGCGCCCCTGTGAGCTCCTCTCCGCTCCAGAGAGTCCCTGTGAGCTCCTCTCAGCTCCAGAGTGTATCCGAGACCTCCTCTCAGCTCCAGGGCCTCCCTGAGAGCTCCGTTCTACTCCAGGACCTCACAGAGAGCTCCGTTCCGCTCCAGGACCTCCCGTAGAGCTCCGTTCCGCTTCAGTGTGTCCCCGAGAGCATCTCTCCGCTCCAGTTTGTCCCCGAGAGCTCCTCTCCGCTCCAGAGTGGCCCCAAGAGCTCCACTCTGCTCCAGGACCTCCAGGAGAGCTCTGCTCCGCTCCAGGACCTCCAGGAGAGCTCCGCTCTGCTCCAGGACCTCCAGGAGAGCTCCGCTCCGCTTCAGGACTTCAAGGAGAGCTCCGCTCTGCTTCAGGACCTCCAGGAGAGCTCCGTTCCGCTCCAGGGCTTCCAGGAGAGCTCTGTTCCGCTCCAGGGCCTCCAGGAGAGCTCCGCTCTGCTCCAGGACCTCCAGGAGAGCTCCGCTCCGCTTCAGGACTTCAAGGAGAGCTCCGCTCCGCTCCAGGGCTTCAAGGAGAGCCCCAGGCTTCAAAGAGAGCTCGACTCCGCTCCAGGGCTTCAAGGAGCCTCTCCGAGGAGGAGGCAGTGGATGAAGGCCCTGTGGAGAGCTCCATCACCGTCCAAGGCCCCTCTGACAGCCACAGGCCGTTTCCAGAGCCACCCGATCGTGAGGTCGCGGTCCCAGGTTCCTCCAAGGGCAACCCCACAGACCCAAGTCTCTCTGAAAGCGACGTGCTTTCCCGAGCTCCTCCGACGTCTTGCTCCCGAGCTCCTCCAAAGGTGACGTCTCACTCCCGAGCTCCTCCTAAGGCGACGTACCGCCTCAGAGTCCCTCTCAAGACGACACCGCATGACCGGGCTCCACTCAAGGCTACGTCTCACCTTCGAGTTCCCTGGAAGGCAACGTCTTGCCCCTGGGCTCCCCGGAAGGTGATGTTACGCCAATGTACCCCGCTGAGGTCATCGCCCGGCCTCTGAGCTCCCTCGAGGGCGTCGTTTGGCCTCAGGAGCCTGTGGCTCATCCTCGGGACTCTGTCAGGGGTGCCGTTCTGTCTCCCGTCTCCGTCCAGGGGGTCTTCCAGCCCATAAGCCCCGTTGAGTGCTCCACCCAGCTTCCGGTCCTCACCAAGGTAGTCATGCCAGTCTGGGTTTCAGCGGTGGGGATGGCTCTTTTCCAGACCTTCCTGGGGAATGTCGCTCTGCTCCTCCCCTCCCGTTCCTGGCCTCCGCGTCGGACGGTGGTTCATTCCGGGCCTCCGCTGGGGGCGTTGCTCCGGTCTGGCTCTCTGCTGGGGTGGTCATTCCGCCTCGGGTCCTGCCCTGCTTTTCCCGGTTCCCTGGCGATTCCCACTGGGTCCCCTTCGACCCTGGACGGTTGGAGGGGCCTTCCACCGAGTGCCCTGGCCTGCCTGGCGTTCTGTGAGTTAGGGGTGTCCGGTGCCGCCCCTTTGGGGGGGGGGGATCAAGAATCCACCTGCCCCTTTGCCCAATTGTGCACACCTGGGGCTCGCTATCCACTCGTCCCCAGCTCCTATATTAACCCCCCATTTACCCACACTCCCGGTCGGTTATTGTTAGTATGTGTTAGCATGTGAAGGTGGTTGATGCATGTTTGTCAGTCTCCACGGTGGCGCTTTCTTTCCAAAGCGCATCCCGGATTACCTTTTTCCTCCCGTGCGTTCGCTCCTGGATTATGTGGCCCTTGCCCCTCCAGGGCATACCACGGATATCTCTCTCTCGTTCTTTGGGATTCTATGAACTGCCATGTGTGTGTGTTTATGTGTAAAGATCTATGTGTTTCATTAAACCACAGCGAACTGCGCTCTGGCTTCTCTCTCTCTCTCTCTCTCTCTCTCTCTCTCTCTCTCTCTCTCTCTCTCTCCCTCTCGGTCGAGTTAAACATGCTCCTGAGGTTCCAGTGACCACAGTTGCTGCCCCTCTTCCCTCTGTGGATCTTCCCACTTCATCCAGGCCTGCCTCTGGATAGTGTTATCTTCGACTGGAGGCCACTCTGTGGTTGTTTTTTCTTAATAAGATCCTTTTCTGAGAATTAATCAGTTGCTTCATTGTGCCTCATGTGGTGCTACCTTAGGGAAAAGAATTACACTTTGAATTCCAAAAGAAACAGAACATACATTCATTCAACACTAGCACCGGAATAACTAGTCTTCTGGACTGCAATGGAGAATGCGGCCATCGATCCTGCTACCTCTCGCATGCTAAGCGAGCGCTCTGCCATTTAAGCTAAATCCCCTCCAGAACAGCTGTTCACATACAGGTCTGTGGAATTGAAACATGGTGTAAGACCAGGAGTAGGTAATCTTCAAAGCTTCTGAAAAATTATACTACATAAACTCATCCCTATGTACACTGGACAAGTAGTCTCACTCTTCAGATGCATATTTCACAAATGACTAGATGATATTTGTGGCTTCTCTCAGTTAAAGCTACCCTGTCTCACCAATTGGGGTCCATGCACTACTTCATCTGTCTGATGGGGGGGATGGGGAGTTTTCCCAATATCCAAAATAAAAAGCAGAGTGTATCCTGGCCCCAACATCGAGGACAGGACGAGGTTTGTGAAAATGCGGTTCCCAAAAGAAGTTGCGCCTCTGCCATACAGTACAAACATGGAAACGGCAAAAGGCTCACAGTACTTCCGGGTTATGCACAGCCATCAAGTGATGACCTGCTGGCTGTGCATGAGCCCGGATCACGTGGTGAAGGATTGCCCGGATTTCAAGTGCTTGAAGTGTGAGGAGAGAGGGCACTTTGCAAGGGACTACAATGCAGTAACGTGCCCGGATTGCAATCTGCCTGATCTATGTGTTTCATTAAACCACAGCGAACTGCGCTCCGGCTTCTCTCTCTCTCTCTCTCTCTCTCTCTCTCTCTCTCTCTCTCTCTCTCCCTCCCTTTCGGTCGAGTTAAACATGCTCCTGAGGTTCCAGTGACCACTGTTGCTGCCCCTCTTCCCTCTGTGGATCTTCCCACTTCGTCCAGGCCTGCCTCTGGATAGTGTTATCTTCGACTGGAGGCCACTCTGTGCAGCTTGGGACAGTTTCTCATCAACACCTTGGGTGGTTCCATGAAATTCCGAAGTAAGAACGGGCGCTTTGAGGATGGATTGGACTGTAGTTAATGTCAACAGTCTCATCACCCACAGTCAGCTGGAGTGGTAGAGAGAACAAACAGAACCATTAAAGAACGTGTTACTAAAGCCTGCATTGAAACAGGCCGAAATTGGACTGTTGTTCTCCCGGTAGTACTCACAGAAATGAGAATGACTCCATCTTCAACTACTAAACTGTCACCTTTTGAAATTCTAATGGGCTGGCCTTTCCCGACCCCATGGGTCAGGGGACGCACTGGCATTTCTTCCTTAGGTAATCTGGAAGTGATGGTGGACGACTACGTTTCTGCCCTAGTTGAGAAATTTAATTCTATCAGTGATGATGTCTCACTAACTCTTCCTCTGCCCACAGATAAGCCAACACACCCTTTTGTGCCTAATCAGCAGGTCCTGATAGTCTGAAGCCTACCAAGGTCGGTGAGCCAAAGTATCTGGGTCCAGCGACTGTTCTAGCTGTAACCAGAACTGGAGTTCTGACTGATTATCAGCCACAGTGGATACACGCAAGCAGGATCAAAACAGCACCCCCTTAATCTGTGCACTAATTGGTCTGTTGGCCTAAGAAGCCTACCTAAGTGAGTATTCAGGGCTGAAACAGTTGAGAGCCCACGGAAAGATCCTTTCTTTATAGTAGAAAGGGGGCCACCTCCGGAGTGAAGATCTGAATCACTCAACTGTTTAGTTTAGCTTACCCTGATACCTGCTCTAGGTCTAAATTCTATAACAATATGTGTATAGTTGTAATTACACTCCGAATTGTTTTATTCTCTTTGAATACATTATTCAGTGAGAAGAAACTGTTATGTATACCTGATAATACTAATAGACATATTGAACAAGCACTGAAAAACCTCACTGAAGTCTCATGACGTCTTGGAGAACGTGAAACAACTGCTGAACAAAGTTTTTTTGAGAAGATTAAGAGTTTGTTTACG
Organism: Silurus glanis; assembly: GCA_014706435.1. Taxonomy (NCBI): domain Eukaryota; kingdom Metazoa; phylum Chordata; class Actinopteri; order Siluriformes; family Siluridae; genus Silurus; species Silurus glanis. The sequence goes on from JAAIIK010000443.1 coordinate 1,279,571, forward strand.
AGTGTTGAACACTATTTTGTTTTAGGAATGATTCTTGTATTGATTGTTGGAATTGTACTTTGTATGTTGCCATGTTTGATGACAATGGTAAGACAGGCCATAAAGGCCTAGATTGGAGTGGTGATGATTAAGCACGTAGGGACAAAATGAAATGGAATCTGTATGTTTTTGTTTGTCTTTATTTTTTCATTTGCAGTTTATGTCACCAATTCTGTTCCCAGAGAGAACATCCTTGTTTTGGTGTGTGATGCTAAATCATAAATTCAATTCAATTCAATTTCAATTCATTTTTATTTGTATAGCGCTTTTAACAATGAACATTGTCTCAAAGCAGCTTTACACAGATAATGCGGTGATTAAAAATGAATATGTTCTTTATGAGTAAGTTTGTCCCTGATGAGCAAGCCGGTGGCGACTGTGGCAAGGAAAAACTCCCCGAGATGGCATAAGGAAGAAACCTTGAGAGGAACCAGACTCAAGAGGGAACCCATCCTCATCTGGGTTACACCGAATGTCCATTTGTAGCAGGTATACAATGTTGCGGGGTACAGTGATGATGATCAGAAGCGAACTGTATTCCTGAGTCAGTGTAGGAGACTGTTGACATCAACTACAGTCCAATCCATCCTCAAAGCTCCCGTTCTTACTCCGGAATTTCATGGAACCACCCAAGGCGTTGATGACAAACCGTCCCCAGCTGCACAGAGTGGCCTCCAGTCGAAGAGAACACTATCCAGAGGCAGGCCTGGACGAAGTGGGGAGATCCACGGAGGGGAGAGGGGCAGGAACAGTGGTCACTGGAGCCTCAGGAGCATTTTAACTCGACTGAGAGAGAGAGAGAGAGAGAGAGAGAGAGAGAAGAGGGTGACAGGAAGAGAAGGATATGGATTATTAAGTGTACCTATTGTTGTATGAGAGTTAAAGTCACTGTGCAGTTTGGACTCCGGCAAGACTCGCTATGGCAGCATAACTAAAAGCGAGAACCAGAAGGCAACACAGACATGAGGGATCTCTGGGATAAGAGACGGCCCACCACACCACCATCAACAAACCTGAGTGAACGCGTGAATGTGAGGGGACGACAGCATACAAATATCCCAGTTCACCAAACACTCTATATCAATGTTCCCTCCAGATCTGAGCCTTTACCTGAGAAAAAAATCTACTGATTAAAGGCTTGACTGAATAAGTACGTTTTCAACCTCGACTTGAACACTGAGACTGTGTCTGAGTCCCGAACACTGATAGGAAGGCTGTTCCATAACTGCGGGGCTTTATAAGAGAAAGATCTGCCCCCTGCTGTAGTCTTCATTATTTGAGGAACCAACAGATAGCCAGCACCTTTTGATCTAAGTAGGCGTGGAGGATCATACTGGTACAGAAGTTCACTCAGATACTGCGGTGCGAGACCGTTAAGTGCTTTTTACGTCAGTAGTAGTATTTTATAATCAATGCGAGATTTGATTGGGAGCCAGTGTAGACTGATTAATACAGGGGTGATGTGGTCATATTTCCTAGATCTAGTGAGGACTCTTGCTGCTGCATTCTGAACCAACTGAAGCTTATTTATGCACTTACTCGCACACCCAGACAGTAAAGCGTTACAGTAGTCTAATCTAGAAGTAACAAAAGCATGAACTAGTTTTTCTGCATCCTGTAACGACATCATATTTCTAATTTTAGCAATATTTCTAAGGTGAAAGAAGGCGATCCTGGTAATATTATTCACGTGAGCCTCAAAGGAAAGACTAGGGTCAATAATAACACCAAGGTCAACAGCCGTACACGCTGAAACAGAAACACCATCCAGAGATGCTACGTAATCGGAAAGTTTGCTTCTAGCTGCATGTGGTCCTAGTAAAAGTACTTCCGTCTTATCTGAGTTGAGCAGAAGAAAGTTATCGAGCATCCACTGTCTAATGTCCTTTACACATTTTTCAACATTGTTAAGCTGATCTCTCTCATCTGGCTTTGCTGAAATATACAGCTGTGTATCATCAGCATAGCAATGGAATCTAATACCATGTTTATGAATAATTTCACCAAGAGGCAGCATATATAAAGAGAAAAGCAGAGGGCCTAAGACAGATCCTTGAGGAATACCAAACTTTACCTCAGAGAGTGTGGAGAACTCACCATTTACATCAACAAACTGATAGCGATCAGTCAAATAAGACCTGAGCCAAGAGAGAGCTGTTCCCTTTATTCCAACAACGTTCTCAAGTCTAGCAAGTAGTATAGTGTGATCAATGGTGTCAAAAGCTGCACTAAGGTCGAGCAAAACAAGTAAGGAGACAAAACCCTGATCAGAGGCCAATAACAGGTCATTTACCACCTTAACTAGCGCCGTCTCTGTGCTATGATGAGGCCGAAATCCTGACTGATACATTTCAAAAATGTTATTCATAAGTAGGTGTGAGCATAACTGCTGTGCTACAACCTTTTCTAAAATTTTGGATATGAAGGGGAGATTTGATATTGGTCTGTAGTTGGACAGCTGACATGGGTCAAGGTCAGGTTTCTTAATTAGGGGGTGGATAACTGCCACTTTGAAGGATTTTGGTACAAAACCAGTGCTAATGGAAGAGTTTCTTATTTTTAAAACAGGTTCAATTACCTCTGGAACTATCTGTTTAAAGAAACTTGTAGGCAAGGGATCGAGAATGCAGGTTGATGATTTTGATGAGGAAATTAATGAAATTAAGTCATTCTCATGAATAGGAGTAAAACTTTGTAATTGATTGTCTGTTATAATGACACTGCTGTCTACAGGGTTACTTGTAAAATAATTTGGATTTATATTAACCGTCTGGATGTTTTGCCTGATGTTTTCAATTTTATTATTAAAAAAGTTCATGAAATCATTACTACCTAATGATGGTGTGCATGTGAGTGCAGTGCTTTTATTCCCTGTTAATTTTGCAACCGTGCTGAATAGAAATCTAGGATTATGCTTGTTATTTTCTATGAGGGTGGAGAAATATGCTGATCTAGCAGCACTAACAGATTTTCTATAAATTAGGAGGCTCTCTTTCCATGCTATTTGAAATACTGTTAATTTTGTTTGACGCCATTTACGTTCTAATTTTCGAGTGGTCTGTTTTAAGGTGCGTGTATGATCATTATACCACTGTGCTATTTTTTTTCTCCCTGATCATTTTGGTCTTAAGGGGAGCTACATCATCTAGGGTATAACGTAATATTGATTCTAGGTATTCAGTGGCCCAGTCGAGCTCTGCGGGGTCAGACGGAGATCTATCTAATATCGTAATTTCTGGAAGATTGTTAATAAAACACGCTGCTGTAGCTGATGTGAAAGTACGCTTAACACGATAACGTGGTGAAGTAGTAATGCAATGACTGAGGCAGATTTTAAAAGAGATGAGATAATGGTCTGAAATAGCTTCAGACTGTGGAATTATGACTACGTTTTTTATTTTTAATCCAAATGTTAACAACAAATCGAGAGTGTGTCCACCACTATGAGTGGGTCCTATAACATTCTGATTAATTCCAACTGAATCTAGAATGGACACAACTGCTGCTCTTAAGGAGTCTTCCTGATTATCAAAATGAATGTTAAAATCACCAACAATTAATGCTTTGTCTAAAGAAGTAGCTAAATTTGTGATGAAATCTGCAAATTCTATGAGAAAATCAGAGTAGGGCCCTGGGGGTCTATAAATAATAATTAGTGGAATTGACTGACTGGACCTGCTTTCGGACACTGAATATTTTATGCTGGTGTAAAGAACTTCAAATGTTTTACATTTGTGTTTAGTCTTTTGTGTGACGCTTAGATTATTATTATAAATAGCTGCGACTCCACCTCCTCTGCCATTTAGACGGGGTTGGTGTGTGTAACTATACCCAGGAGGACTCGCTTCATTTAATGCTAAATATTCATTCGGTTTAATCCACGTTTCTGTTAAACACATTATTTTAAACTCCTGGTCGGTAATAATTTCGTTTATAGTAAGTGCTTTAGATGTGAGAGATCTAATATTCAGCAATCCTATCTTTAGATCAGAGGTGCTGGCTGTGCGTTCAGTCCTATTTAATTTAATGTTAATCAGGTTACTAAAACAGACTTTCTGAGAATTCACTGAGGAGAGCAAACCTGTTGGACACGTGAAGCGGAGAGGAATGGTGCTCCCGTGGGCGAGCCTTAGCGTTAGCTTTGGCTTTGCGAGTATGCCGCCGAGTCGTCACCCATTCGCCCCGCTGCGAGGCCTCTAATGCCGGAGTCGGGGGAATATTAACTTCACCTAGGGCATCCAGACTTTCCCCTGCAGAACCTGGACTGCTCTCGCACTCACTACTTGTCTCTAGACTCTGGATGCGCTCCTCTAATGCTAAGATCTTCTCCGTCAAAGAGCAAACTAGCTTACACTTCTTACAGATAAAATTATCGCTAACAACGGAGAGAGACTGACTAAACATGTCACACTTCACACACTGAATGAACTGGATGTTCGCCATAGCAGAGAAATTACGTACCTTAATGTGGTTAATGTAGTGTGTGTTCGTAGTTCTGGTGGGAATGTCCTCCACGCACTGCTTTCAAATTCTCAAACAGGGAAAAAAGCGCCCCTCCGAAAGCAAAAATACATGAGACGGAGCCAACGGAAAGTAAAGGATGCAGGAAATCAAAACGATATTTTGATATTTTAAAGCGATGAAAGAGAGAGAAAACGAACTGTAAAAAATTTAAAACGCCGATACAAACTAAATTCCTGGCAAACAGTTCAACAACAGGAAAAAAATTCATTCCCTTACTATACGAAATAATTGTTCCGGTTACACAAATAAATGTTGGTTACGCACATTTAAAGATTTAAAAGAAGACAGCATATGGTGGAATATGAAGGGGAAACTTATACAGATAAAGTTGCAGAACTCAGAATATTTCATCAGACATAAGGCTATTTTTACAGATGCAATTTAAAACAAAATTAGAATGGAACAGTCCGCTTCATGCTAAGTTTGTACTGGAATAGCAGAAAAGGCATATAAGCAAACAAACTGACAAGCAAAAATAAATTGGCAATTTGGAAAGGCAATTCTTGCTTACGGCCATACCACTCTGAGAACGCTCAATCTCGTCTTATCTTGGAAGCTAAGCAGGGTCGGGCCTGGTTAGTACTTAGATGGGAGACTGCCTTGGAATACCAGTTGCTGTAAGCTTTATTTAAAATTTTTTTGTCAGGCCTTCATTTGTTAGTCTAGCTCTTCTCCAACAGAGCTGCTTCATCTCCTACAGTTATAGAGTATAGAGTTATAGAGTTGGGTAGACACCATTAAGTTACCCTGTTTTTATATTGAAATCTCCTTTTTAGTACTATCTCAACTTTTAGGTAGCACCATGGCATATGCAGGGTATAGTGTCATTACAGTGGCAAATCAATTTGAAATGTGTCTACTTGGTTCTCGTTTGGTTCCTTGTTACATTAGTGGTCCACAAACAACCAAAATCTTGACGTGAACTTGCTCTTGTGTGGACATATTCTAAGGTTACCCTGGCGTACCGACCTTTACCATGTGACATGCGCTCCCTTCTCCTGGCTCATTCGTCTAGGTGTATGATTCTCACTTTGGGAGCAAGAGGTCCTGGATTCAAATCCCGGAAGAGCCCAACTTTTGCCCTCAATAACCTTTGTTGGGGTGAACAAGAGCTATCCAACAACTGTATCTCTGATAACATGGTTCTCACTTGGTGCTTGTTACCTCATAGCACCAAAGAAGTTGAAATCCCGTGAGAGCGATATCTTCTCTTTAATATACTGAGGCCATAATTGCCTGACGACCTTTAAATTACTCTGGTTTTATGCTGAACATTCTGTAAATAGATTACAAAGAAACAAAAGGAATCGTGAACCTCTGGCTGTTTGGAGCTCGCCTTAATCTCAATTGCATTTGCTTGGCTCGTTGGTCTAGGGGTTTTATATTGAAATCTCCTTTTTAGTATTATCTTACATTTTAGGTAGCACAATGGGATTGCACTTTCTTCAATGATAACCCAGGAAACACTTCACTACAAAACTAATGCTTTGAAATAGGACCAATTCTCCCTGACATTGCTCTGCACTCTAAAAGCAAAAGCAACAGTAACTGTTTCAAAATGTTAGCATGGAGAACAGGAGACGTGTATTTGCAATGTACAGTGACATTTTATTACAAAAGTTTAAATCAAGTTCAAATCACTAATGAACCTTTCTGTTTCCTGCAGTTACAGAGGCAGCTTTGACTGGACACATTAAAGTTTTCTTTGCGTGTTTCAATTGAAGACATATGCCAGCAAAGCACATGAACAATGCAGTGACATATCAGTAGACACTTCTTCCACAAGGAGGCTTTTTGGTCTAGGGGTATGATTCAGGTTTTTTGATCCAGGATTTTACTTTGCATAACAGGAAACAAAAAGATCCATGGACCGCCAGCTGTTGGGTTCTCGTCTTCCCTTCAACTTTGTGTGCAGAGCCGTTCCAGTTGCGACTCAGTCTCAACTGCATTGGCTTGGCTCGTCGGTCTAGGGGTATGATTCTCGCTTAGGGTGCGAGAGGTCCTGGGTTTAAATCCTGGACGAGCCCAAGCTTTACACTGAATAAACTGGGTGTGGGTGAACAAGAGCTATCAAACAACTGTATTATAACTTGGTTCTCATTCAAGCCAGTGATGTCAAATGAAACCTAGACTTTTGCCTTGGTGACCATGTCTAGGCCAAATGGTGAACATGCAAAAGTCACGGACATATTATGTTCACGGTTTAATTATCTACGGGGTTGACTTATAAAAGTGCTGCTGCAGTTTTAAAAAACTGCGTTCTGGTGGAACAATCTGCATGGAATTAACTAAGATCACAAACAGTGTAGGCAAGATTTTAACATGACGCAAGGAAACCCCAATGGATTTCAGGTCCGTCGCCTTATACACTCAGCCATGACTATGCAAGGTTCTGCCTGAAGTCTGCACATCCATCAATGAGTCCGAGACAGAGAGGAAAAAAACGGTTAATACAGACAAGCAGGCAGATGGATGGATGGATGGATGGATAGATAAATGGATGGATGGATGGATGGATGGATGGATGGACAGACAGCATTGTAAATAGAAAAGACAAACAGTCAGATAGGCATTCAGAAAAAAATATAAGACTGACAGACAGATAGATAAAGACAAAAAAGCCGTCAATAGCTGGATGGCTGGATAGACAGACAGACAGACAGACAGACTAATATTTGAAAGGTACCAGACTCAAGGTTCAATACCTTCAGGAAACTGAGTATTGGAAGCTGGTTTGTGATGGTTGGATGCTGGTTTGTGATGGTTGGATGCCGTATTGCGATGGTTGGACACTGGTTTGTGATGGTTGGATGCTGGTTTGTGATGGTTGGACACTGGTTTGTGATTGTTGGATGCTGGTTTGCGATGGTTGGACACTGGTTTGTGATGGTTGGATGCTGGTTTGTGAATGGAGGGAGGAGCCGAAAAAGCATAGGAAGGAAAAAATGCATAAGAGCGCATGGAAAACCCGGGGATATTTTATAAGTTATATATTGAAGCTTCTGCTAGAGATGATGAATATGGCGGTGCAGCTGTGGCTGCAGTGAAAAGAGACTTGTTGAATTGAGTTCACTGAGTTTCCTGCTTTAGTTAACGGCATTCATTCACGCTGTATGAAATGTCTGTGATGCAGCGCTCTGTTATACTGCATATCTGTATAATTCTATAGCTGTGGCATCATAATGATGTTATTAAGAGGGGGATTGGGACTGAAGACCTGCCACTGTATAAACTATTAGAGACAATGAGTAACGCTGTGCAGATCTACTGTGTATTTTTTTTATTTATGTACAAAAATATACAATGTTAAAAATATAATCTATAAAAAAATATTTATAAAGAGATCACATTTTTAGGCTTTATGTGATGATGGAGGAAGCTGATCTAAGGCACTTGGTGACGGCTGAGGGAACATGCTTGAATGTGATCTTGTTCTGCTTCAGGATCAGTTGCAAAACAAAGCCCAGGTAAGCTCTTAGTAAACGCTTCATGGAGAAAACATGAAAAGGAAAAGCACTTAAAATAAAGCAAAGGTTATTAAATCCAACATGCTCTAAAATTAAAACACACCCAAATACACAGGACCAAAAACAGAGTGTTATTAAAAAAGGGGCTTCTCTGCATTTAATTGATGCTTTTTCTATAACAACATATAAAGTGCCAGGAAAATTCCTTCGGGGTTTTTAGTCACTTACTTTCCAAAAACATGCTGTATGTTACCACTAAAATGTTGCAGTAGTTCTATATTGTGAATCTGGAATTTTTAAATGTAGATCAAAGCTTGGAATAGAAGAAACTAATGACATTAAAAATGGCATTGATCCCACTACATGTGTGGAGTTTTGACATTGGACCTCCTGGAGTGTTTAAAGGCTCTGGCATGGAGAAGCTGTTGCTGGATCTGTGATGATCACAAATGTTGAGCTCAGTAACTCCTACTTTTATACCAAAGACTGTAGAAAGAACATTTACTTATAATCTTATACTCCAGTACTCATGTTAGTTCTCACTCTCCAGTGTTCTGTATTGTTGAAAGATTTATGATCAAACTCTTGATGTCACCCAAATGAGGATGGGTTCCCCTTTTGAGTCTGGTTCCTCTCAAGGTTTCTTCCTCATAACATCTAAGGGAGTTTTTCCTTGCCACAGTCACCATGGCTGCTCATCAGGGATAAATGCACACCATTCACCTTGACTGTTGATTTCTGTAAAGCTGCTTTGAGACAATGTCTGTTGTGAAAAGCGCTATAGAAATAAACTTGACTTGACTTGACTTGACATTAATAATAATAATAAGAAGAAGAAGAAGAAGAAGAGGAAGAAGAACTGCATTAGTTATAGAAACAGTTGAATTGTAACACACAGGTCACATTGACAATTGTCAGTCTCACACTGCCCTCTAGTGGCACTGTCAGTACTTGCTGCTTAATTCTGTGTAAATATTATTAATCATTTGTTTGTTTTAAATGTTTATGATCTGTCTCTCTTTCTCTCTCTCTCTCAGACCAGAGTGCAGTAGAAAAGCTCACACATCTATTCTATATATATTTATGACAGTAGAATTATTGGTGCCAACTTTAATGAAAAACAAACACAAAGGTGAATGAGAGAGATCTCAAAGTGAGCTACCTAGTAGCTGAACTCGTAGCCTAATCAAAAAAGCCTGCCTGCAAAGCCGCTGTCAACAAGATGCTCGGCCCTGACGCAGTTAAAGAAATAGCTAAAGTTCCTCGCAGATTACACAATTACCAGACGCATTGATGAAACTAAAAACTGAGAGACAGTGAGAGCCGCTAAGCAAAAGCTTTGTAAAGAAAAAAAAAAGTTCATATTCAAAAAAGGGGAAAAAAAATGCTTTATGTTGTATGTATGTAATGTAATGTTATTTAAACCTTACAGGAACATTTTTTAAGATATTGTTAGATTTTTATCATGCCCAAACGAAACTTAATTCTTGGAGAGGTTTTCCATACGACCTGCGATGCCCGTAGTGCCTTTCTGATCAGGGAAGAATCACACCGCACACAGCAAATGTTCTTCTTCAGTTTATTGCAGGCAGCAGAACGTATATATACACACATTGGAGAGAAAGCTGACCTAAAGTTGTTTTCTGTTTAGACAAGAGGATATACTAGCCGGAGATGTGTGAGCCCAGATAAGACTCCCTGTTTACCTTACATACTAACATCGTAAATATTCTATAGACACTAAACAGACAAAGGAATGTGTGTGAAACAGTGTGAAAACCGTCTTAACACTAACAGATATTTTCTGTTATTTTTCGCGTTGTTTACGTCAAAAATTAATCAATACATAACAATACACAAATAAATAAATAAATAAATTCCGGCGTGGATGCAAAAAATACAAAACAAAAAAACCACCAACCTTATAGGACCTTGTTGAGCGCAGTAAATGGGTGATGACCTCACTCAATAGGACCCTACAGACTCCAAACGCTCTCGAAGAGGTTCAGTGTGTATATGTGAACAAACCAAGTGATCTCAGACCCCTTAAAAGGACCCAGAAGCGAACAGTACGGTTCGTTTGTGCGTCCGTTTGTGGTTCGAATTGTTTGTGACGTGAAAGCAATGAGGTCCCGGTCCGCTTTGCGTTTCGTTTTGCCAAATGTCCCTGGAGGCTTGCCATACCTGCAGCCGTGCTCCGTCACTGCTGAAACACAAAACTTTTCGACATGGCAGGTCGCGGAGTCGTGTGGTCTTATGAAGAAAGCTGTGCACGTTTTGATATTTGGAAAGAGGATGGCAATAAACAGCAACTATTCTCAACACATAAAAACATAAAAGTATTTCTTCTGTTTTCCCAAAAACTGAAGGAAAGGGGCTACAACGGAACAGCACTACAGTGTCGCGTAAAAGTGAAAAAATTACGACAGAAGTACATGAGCACACATTATAAAATGCGTCGAAGTGGGGAGTCTGCTGAAATCAAGGTTTCCTGTCCGTTCTACGACGATTTGAATGAAATCTTGGGTGCAAGCCCTTGTGCCATTTTGAATACCCAAAATCCATTGCTGCACAGAATTCTGGGTTCTGAGTTCTTATGAGGTTATGAGGTCTGAGATCACTTCAATACTAAAGAGGACCAAAAAGAGAACTGGGTTCTCTTTTGAGTCTTTTATATTGTGAACACAAAAGGGACTGAGGTCACATTTTCTTAGATCACGTTCTGGTTAGGGTTAGGGTTGAACTGGGTTTGGTTCTTTTAAAACGAACTATATGTGAAAACACCCTTAGAAACTGTAGTAAACAAAACAAGTTTTAGTGACACGTCAAATAATGTCACAGTTAAAGTATGTTTAAACCAATGCTATTTGCATGGGAGGATCATGGGAATATCTTTTTGGTTCAAACAAAGACGACTATTGTCACAGCCATTTGTTGGTCAAAATTACCATCATAAAGGATGCTTACCACTGTGAGACTAAGGGTGTTTTCACATATAGTTCGTTTTAAAAGAACCAAACCCAGTTCACTTAAAGTGAACCAGAAAGTGATCTAAGCAAATGTGACCTCAGTCCCTTTCGTGTTCACAATATAAAAGACTCAAAAGAGAACCCAGTTCTTGAAGCTTTCTCCAATTGTTTAATGTGCCTTTCTTGTAAGAAGCCCACCATGAAGGTTATCCCCTATTTAATGTCCAACAGCAGTATTCAAGGAGCTCCTTTGCCAATCTATGTCCATAGTCTAATGCATAGCATCAGCTTTTTGAAAACAAATTTCATCACAGAACAAATGACTGACACTAAGTTCATTATTTAACTGTATGGTGTAACAGATTGTTTCCTGTACATATGAAAACTAACTCCTGAATCTTAATCACACCAACAATCAGGGACTTCAAACGTGGAAAATTCCCCCCCCGTCTATTCGGCCCCCTTGAACTTTGCGACCTTTTGCCACATTTCAGGCTTCAAACATAAAGATATAAAACTGTAATTTTTTGTGAAGAATCAACAACAAGTGGGACACAATCATGAAGTGGAACGAAATTTATTGGATATTTTAAACTTTTTTAACAAATAAAAAACTGAAAAATTGGCCGTGCAAAATTATTCAGCCCCCTTAAGTTAATACTTTGTAGCGCCAC
>JAAIIK010000443.1:1291643-1324007 GCA_014706435.1 Silurus glanis
ATATCCAATAAATTTCGTTCCACTTCATGATTGTGTCCCACTTGTTGTTGATTCTTCACAAAAAATTACAGTTTTATATCTTTATGTTTGAAGCCTGAAATGTGGCAAAAGGTCGCAAAGTTCAAGGGGGCCGAATACTTTCGCAAGGCACTGTATGAGTCCTTGTTGTCCAGGTGGGTGAGGGCCAGATGGAGGGTTGTAGAGATGGCATTGTCCGTGGAACGGTTCAGACGATATGCAAACTGCATGGGGTCCAGGGAGGGTGGAAGCTGGGTCTTAATGTGCCTCATGACGAGCCTCTCGATGCACTTCATCACGATGGGTGTGAGCGCGACGGGACGATAGTCATTGAGGCAGGAGACAGTAGATTTCTTCTGCACGGGAACAATGGTCGTTGTCTTGAGGCACGTGAGAACAACGTTGCTGCTCAGGGAGATGTTGAAGATGTCAGTGAAGACATCTGCTAGCTGTTCTGCACATTCCCTGAGCACTCTGCCAGGAATGTTATCAGGTCCAGCAGACTTCCATGGGTTAACTCTGCATAAAGTTTTCCTCACTTCATCTGTGGTTAGACAGAGCACCTGGTCAGTGGGAGGAGGGGTGGTCTTCCTCTCATTCACCTTGTTTTTACCTCAAACCGGGCATAGAAGTCGTTCAGCGCATCTGGGAGGGAGGCGTCACGGTCACAAGCAGGTGATGTTGTCTTGTAATTCGTGATCGCCTGGATGCCCTGCCACATGCGCCAAGTGTCTCTCCTGTCCTAGAAGTGGTTGTGGATTTTCTTCGCCTCTCTGATGGCACGGGACAGTTTGGCCCTTGCTGTTTTTAAGGCCACCTTGTCCCCTGTTCTGAAGGCAGAGTCTCTTTGTTTCAGCAGCACACGCACATTTGTAGTCATCCACGGCTTCTGGTTGGAGTGTGTAGTGATTGTCTTGGAGAGGGTCACATCATCAACGCACTTGCTGATGTAGCTGGTCACTGATGATGTGTACTCCTCCAAGTTGATGGAATCGCCGTTAGTTGCAGCCTCTCTAAACATGTCCCAGTCAGTGCACTCAAAACAGTCCTAAAGAGCAGAAGTAGCTCCTTCTGGCCAGGTTTTCACCTGTTTCAGAACCGGTTTAGAGCGTCTGATGAGCGGTCTGTATGCTGGAATTAACATAACAGAGCTGTGGTCTGAGTATCCGAAATGGGGGCGGGGCTCCACACGATACGCACCGGGGATGTTTGTGTAAACAAGATCCAGCGTGTTCGCTCCTCTCGTTGCAAAGTCCACATGCTGATGGAGTTTAGGAAGCACAGTCCTGAGATTCACATGGTTGAAATCTCCGGCGATAATAAACAATCCGTCGGGGTGAGCATTCTGCAGGTCGCTAATAGCGCCGTAGAGTTCACTCAGTGCCTCCTTAGCATTAGCGCTGGGTGGAATGTACACTCCGACAATGTAAACAGTGGTGAATTCCCATGGTAAATAAAATGGTCTACATCTCATACAGTCACAAACTCCACTAGCGATGAGCAATAGCGTGAAACAAGCACAGAGGTCTTGCACCATTCCGTGTTGATATAAACACGCACGCCACCACCGCGAGTCTTACCGCATAGAGCTGCGTTTCTGTCGGCTCGAAAAACGGTTAGCCCGTCTAGCTGGATGCCGGCTTCCGGAACTCTGTCGCTGAGCCACGTCTCCGTGAAAACAAAGACGCAACAGTCTCTAAACTCTCGCCGTGTGGTTCACTGGAGTCGGATGTAATCCAGTGTATTGTCCAGGGAGCAGACGTTTGAAAGAAAAATGGACGGGAGAGCCGGGCGGCTAGGGTTAGCATTTAGCCTAGCACGGACACCCGCCCGCTTGCCGCGCTTCCGCGTCCTTGAGCAGCGCTTCCGACATCCCCTCTCCCGGCCACCGGCATCAGGTGACACTGAGGGCTGGGGGCCTGGTCTTTGTGTTGTGGCGGAGGTCGCAGCAAGCCGAGGTCGCGAAGGTTATTGATGACATAATCATGCAGATTATTTGTTGCACGATGCCTGTACCGTAGCAGTGTCTGGTGGTCGTACACATGAACACAGCTGACTCTGGTGTCCATGTATTGTGAAAGGTCGAGCTAAATATGGTGAAAGCACCATTTTTGGATCCGGAGAGGCCACTGTGAGCTACTGCCGCGCCGCCATTCTATTGATCATGAGAATATCTTTTGGGTTAATGAAAACAAAGACGACTATTGTCAGAGCTATTGGTTGGTCAAAATTAACACCATAAAGGATGCTTACCACTGTGAGACTAAACCATTATTTGCTAATGATACAAATACAAATATGCAGCCCCTTTTGGCTGGCAAATAGGATAATCCCTGCAAGCAAGGAAGTATCCTAAGACTTACCTTGATGCGTGATTTCCTTTCAGATATTGCTGGAAAGTATCTCACTTCTGATACCAAAACTGTTAGATTTTTATCATGCCGAACAAAAACTTAATTCTTGGAGAGGTTTCCCATGTGATCTACGATGCACATTGTGCCTTTTCCGATCAGGGAATAATCACACAGAACGGCGCAAACGTTCTTCTTTAGTTTAATGCAGTTCACAGACAAGTTCATATAGACACTGGAAAAAACCTGACCTAAAACCTAATGTTTCATTTTTTTTTTTTTTTTTATTTGTACAGCGCTTTTAACATTGAACATTGTCTCAAAGCAGCTTTACACAAATTATGTGGTGATTAAAAATGAATATGTTCTTTATACGTAAGTTTGTCCCTGATGAGCAAGCCGGTGGCAACTGTGGCAAGGAAAAACTCCCCGAGATGGCATAAGGAAGAAACCTTGAAAGGAACCAGATTTAAGAGGGAACCCATCCTCATCTGGGTTGCACCGAATGTCCATTTATAGAAGATATATGATGTTGCGGGGTGCAGTGATGATGATCAGAAGCGAAAAGTAGTCCTGAGTCGATGTAGCAGACTGTTGACATTAACTACAGTCCAGTCCATCCTCAAAAGTGCCCGTTCTTACTCCGGAATTTCATGGAACCACCCAAGGCGTTTATGTGAAACCGTCCCAAGCTGCACAGAGTGGCCTCCAGTTGGAGAGAACACTATCCAGAGGCAGGCCTGGACGAAGTGGGAAGATCCACGAAGGGGAGAGGGGCAGGAACAGTGGTCACTGGAGCCTCAGGAGCATGTTTAGCTTGACTGAGAGAGAGAGTGAGAGAGAGAGAGAGAGAGAGAGAGAGAGAGCGAGAGAGAAGAGGGGTGACAGGAAGAGAAGGATATGGATTATTAAGTGTCTTTATTGTTGTATGAAAGTTAATATCACTGTGCAGTTTGGACTCCGGCAAGACTCGCTATGGCAGCATAACTAAAAGGGAGAACCAGAAGGTAACACCAACATGAGGGATCCCCAGTTTACCAAACACTCTATATCCATGCTCCCTCCAGATCTGCGCCTTTACCTAAGAATAAATCTACTGATAAAAGGCTTTACTAAATAAATATGTTTTCAACCTCGACTTGAACACTGAGACTGTGTCTGAGTCCCGAACACTGATAGGAAGTCTGTTTCATAACTGTGGGGCTTTATAAGAGAAAGATCTGCCCCCTGCTGTAGTTTTCATTATTTGAGGAACCAACAGATAGCCTGCACCTTTTGATCTAAGTAGGCGTGGAGGATCATACTGGTACAGAAGTTTACTCAGATACTGCAGTGCGAGACCGTTTAGTGCTTTATACGTCAGTAGTAGTATTTTATAATCAATGCGAGATTTGATTGGGAGCCAGTGTAGACTGATTAAAACAGGAGTGATGTGGTCATATTTCCTAGATCTCGTGAGGACTCTTGCTGCTGCATTCTGAACTAACTGAACTTAGTAAGTCCTAGTAAAAGTACTTCCATCTTGATCTGAGTTGAGCAGAAGAAAGTTATCAAGCATCCACTGTCTAATGTCCTTTACACACTCCTCAACATTGTTAAGCTGATCTCTCTCATCTGGCTTTGCTGAAATATACAACTGTGTATCATCAGCATAGCAATGGAAGCGAATACCATGTTTATGTATAATTTCATCCAGAAGCAGCATATATAAAGAGAAAAGCAGTGGGCCTAAGACAGATCATTGAGGAACACCAAACTTTACCTCAGAGAGTGTGGAGAACTCACCATTTACATCAACAAACTGATAGCGATCAGTCAAATAAGACCTAAGCCAAGAGAGAGCTGTTTCCTTTATTCCAACAACGTTCTCAAGTCTAGCAAGCAGTATAGTGTGATTAATGGTGTCAAAAGCTGCACTGAGGTCGAGCAAAACAAGTAAAGAGACAAAACCCTGATCAGAGGCCAATAGCAGGTCATTTACCACCTTTACTAGCACCGTCTCTGTGCTATGATGAGGCCTAAATCCTGACTGATACATTTCAAAAATGTTATTCATAAGTAGATGTGAGCATAACTGCTGTGCTACAACCGTTTCTAAAATTTTGGATATAAAGGGGAGATTTGATATTGGCCTGTAGTTGGACAGCTGACATGGGTCAATGCCAGGTTTCTTAATTAGGGGTTTGATAGCTGCCAGTTTGAAGGATTTAGGTACATAACCAGTGCTAATGGAAGAGTATACTATTTTTAAAACAGGTTCAATTACCTCTGGAATTATCTGTTTGAGGAAACTTGTAGGCAAGGGATCGAGAATGCAGGTTGATGATTTTGATGAGGAAATTAATGAAATTAAGCCACTCTCATGAATAGGAGTGAAGCTTTGTAATTGATTGTCTGTTATAATTACACTGCTGTCTACAGGGTTACTTGTAAAATAATTTGGATTTATATTAACCGTCTGGATTTCTTGCCTGATGTTTTCAACTTTATTATCAAAAAAGTTCATGAAATCATTACTTCCTATTGATGGTGTGCATGTGAGTGCAGTGCTCTTATTTCCTGTTAATTTTGCTACCGTGCTGAACAAAAATCTAGGATTATGCTTGTTATTTTCTATGAGGGTGGAAAAATATGCTGATCTAGCAGCACTAAGAGATTTTCTATTATTTAGGAGGCTCTCCTTCCATGCTTTTTGAAATACTGTTAATTTTGTTTGACGCCATTTACGTCCTAATTTCCGAGTGGTCTGTTTTAAGGTGCGCGTATGATCATTATACGACTGTGCTAATTTTTTCTCCCTGACCATTTTGGTCTTAAGGGGAGCTACATCATCTAGAGTATAATGTAACGTTTATTCTAGGTATTCAGTGGCCCAGTCAAGCTCTGCGGGGTCAGACGGAGATCTATTTAATATCGTAATTTCTGGAAGATTATTGATAAAACGCGCTGCTGTAACTGACGTGAAAGTACGCTTAACACGGTAACGTGGTGAGGTAGTAATGCAATGACTGAGGCAGATTTTAAAAGAGATGAGATAATAGTCTGAAATAGCTTCAGACTGTGGAATTATGACTAAGTTTTTTATTTTTAATCCAAATGTTAACAACAAATCAAGAGTGTGTCCACCACTATGAGTGGGTCCTATAACATTCTGATTAATTCAAACAGAATCTAGAATGGACACAACTGCTGCTCTTAAGGAGTCTTCCTGATTATCAAAATGAATATTAAAGTCACCAATAATTAATGCTTTGTCTAAAGAAGTAGCTAAATTTGTGATGAAATCTGCAAATTCTATGAGAAAATCAGAGTAGGGCCCTGGGGGTATATAAATAATAATTAGTGGAATTGACTGACTGGACCTGCTTTTGGACACTGAATATTTTATGTTGGTGTAAAGAACTTCAAATGTTTTACATTTGTGTTTAGTCTTTTGTGTGACGCTTAGATTATTATTATAAATAGCTGCGACTATTTAACATTTAATGCTACATATTCATTCGGTTTAATCCACGTTTCTGTCAAACACATTATTTTAAATTCCTGGTCGGTAATAATTTCGTTTATAGTAAGCGCTTTTGACGTGAGAGATCTATAATTCAACAATCCTTTAGATCAGAGGTGCTGGCTAAATCCTATTTAATTTAATGTTAATCAGGTTACTTAAACAGACTTTCTGAGAATTTCCTAGCTAATTTCACGTGCCTCAGAATAGAGTCTCCTAAAACCAGAGCTCTTTCAGGTTTCTCAGCGGGTGCTTCACTGAGGAGAGCAAACCTGTTGGACACGTGAAGCGGAGAGGAATGGTGCTCCCGTGGGCGAGCCTTAACGTTAGCTTTGGCTTTGCAAGTATGCCGCTGAGCCGTCACCCATTCGTCCCGCTGTGAGGGCTCTAATGCCCTCAGAGCAATTGCTGTCAACAGTTGTGTGTTGCATGCTAATTTCAACAGAATTTTGGTGGTTTGTTGAGACTATGAGCAGATATTAGATAGAACGTTTTCACTGCAATGGCATGGCTATTGTTTGTCGATATGTATCTTAACTAAATTTGTATTTTATCATATTTTATGTTGAGGACCTTAGCAAGTCTCAAATTAATGGTAGGACAGCATTAAGACAAAAATCAAATTGCCTTATTAGCTGTTAGCTCAAATGCAGATTAATGAATGTATTTGTTTTTATTGTATTAATTAATTAATTCATTCATTTTAAATATAAACAAAGAATTGTTAAATGTAATCATCAAATTTTTTAAAAAAAATCAAATTGTATTAAATTACTGTTAAACAAACATGCCAACATTGGGATGTTTTGCCAGATCAATTAAGTCTCACACTATTACTTTACAAAGCTTAACTCTTAAAGACTGTACAATAACAAAGGCATACACAAAAGCATATTAAAGCAGCTTTTAGTAAACATATTTATTTTGACATACAAAGAACAAGTTCCATAGGAAAGTGTCAAAGTCATTGCTTTCCCACAACTTTAAAGTTTGGTACAGTCTTAGACAGAAAAAGAAAGTAAAAAGAAATGTAAATATACCGTATTTTTCGGACTATAAGCCGCTACTTTTTTCCCACGTTTTGAACCCCGCAGCTTAAACAACGAAGCGGCTTATTTATACATTTTTCCTGGGTTTTTCCCGGTTTCACAAACTTCAAGCCAAAAAAATGAGCGACATAACATTAGACGAATAAAATTTCCGAACGGAAACGAAAAAACGCACCTCACTTGTGTTCTGAGCTGCACGGCTTCGGGAGAAAAAAAGTTTTTTTTAAACGCACGACGATGCCAAAAGAAAAACTCCCGAGAGATAGTTGTGAAAGGAAGGAGGAAGACAGTGAACAATGACTTTCTTGGTAGGCTACTGTTTAGATACAAGCCGTTGTAACGCGTTTAGTCTGGGTCTTGGGAGAGCTCGCTAACTCCAGTTGCAACAGAAATCATATAAGCACAGACAGGTTTCCAAAACTCGTGCTTTTTTATTTTTCTTGGCAACAGCGTTACGGGTTAGTCAAAGAAACTTAGAAATGAGCATCAGAAAATAATAAGGACATATTCCTCGGTCTTGCACACATGCAGTTATAGCGGAAAAATGCGGCGGCAGGCTATTCCCAAAATGCGGCTCTGCTCTTAAAGGAGCCACAACATATTTCACCCGTTACACCGTGTAACAGACACTGTCTTTCGTTAAAGCCTGTGTAAAGTTCATTAGTTTCAGTGTAGACACCTGCGGCTTATAGACAGGTGCGGCTTATTTATGTTCAAAATAAAAATATTTGTCAAATTCAGTGGGTGCGGCTTATATATGGGTGCGCTTAATAGTCCGGAAATTACGGTAATTACCCCTGAAGTTTGAAAACAATGAATACAGTTACTTCAGGTAAAATCAGGTTGAAAACCGCATCCAACAAAGCATTTTGGTTTAGTACAAGAAGCACGGACATGCCACATGGCTCTTCAATCTACCTGGTGTACAATTAAAGTTACTAGAGAGACAAGTGGGAAATCACAACGACTCTGGTGTGACTCGAACCCATAACCTTTGAATAGCTCTACCGCTGAGTCTAGAAGTCCAACGCGCTATCCATTGCGCCACAGAGCCTTACGTTGCACAGGACTGTGTTTTACTATCTCGTAACTTTTCATCTTAATGGCTGGCTCGAAGTTTGTATAAAAGCACAGTTTTTTCCATCGGTAACAAATACTATCAAGCTTTTAAAAGAGTCAGAGCAAAGCCTGCAATTCACCATTCAGTGCCCCAGAGAAACCATCTTATCCACTTGCAATGTTAAATCAAAGCAGTGCTGCATCTAACAAACAATAGGCAACACTGTCCTTAGTTGTAGGAGCAATTGATCTTGATTGTTTGCTCTTGGACCCATGCATGTTGTATTTGTTTTATATACAATGTTTTTAAATCTTTTGTAGAACAATTGCTGTACCACTGGACTGTGCACTTTGGTTGTAGGAGAAACCCCTTGAAATCAAGAACTCAGAATCTGCCATTGTCTGCCAGTTTAATCAACACAAGCAGTCTATAATTGTTCGTGCTGATGAGATGAAAACACTTGTAGATGTTTTACTTGATTTATGTTGCAGTTTGTCTGCCTGTGGAACCACAATCCATGATGAAGATTTCAAAAGAAACCTTGCCTCGTGTAAGGATTGAACTCACAACCTTCAGATCATGAGACTGACACGCTACCCACTGCGTTAACCAGGCAACCTGGACGAAGGCTGTTATTAGGAACCACTGCTCTGAGAATGTATGACGATTAAAGCCCTGTTGCCTGTTGTTTTTCTTTAGTATAAGAAGATTTTTTTACTTGATTTAGACCAACTGCTGTACCAATGTACTGTCCAATCTGACTGTAAGATATATCCATGTTATTACAAACCTCAGACTCTGAGATTGCTAGGGAGTTGTACCACCACAAACAGTTTGCTCATTGACAAAAAGGCCTATTATGTTTTGTGTTGAAGTCACAGTGCAGTTGTACCCAATTTAGCTGATATTCATTGCAGTTTGTATGGCCGTGGTACCACACTTACAGCAGTAACAAAGGGGAGCTGAATCTAACCAACATTAAGCAACACTGTCCCAAGTGGTATGAGCAGCTGATCTAGATCGTTTGCTCTTGACCCAAGAAATGTTGTATTGGTTTCATAAGGGAGATTTTTAAATCATATTTAGAACAATTACTGTACCATTGGACTGTTCACTTTGGATTTAAGACATACCCATGTAACCAACACCTCAGAATCTACCATTGCCTGCCAGTTGAATCAACACAAGCAGTCTATAAATGGTTGTGCCGATAAGACAAAACAGTTGTGCCCATGTTCCTAATCTTTGCTAATCAGAAAATTAGTGTGGGCTTTGGATGTGTGAGCACAAAGTATGGAATGATTCTGTGTCAGGAATATTTGTTGGAACATCCGATTAGGGTACAGCAAAGTTGTGGTCAAACGAGTAGAACCATGTGGAACAAGAGGAGATTTTTTTGAAAACCGCATCCAACAAAGCATTTCGGTTTAGTACAAGAAGCACGGACAGAGGTGGCAAAAGTACACACATCCTTTACTTAAGTAGAAGTACAGATCCTCATGTTTTAAAATACTCGATAAAAGGTTGAAGTACTGATTATACTTTTTTACTTAAGTGAAAGTAAAGAAGTCTTGGCTCGGACATGTACTTAAGTAAAAAGTAGTTATTACTTCTACCTGTGTTAGTGTCACACTGGTAACTGGACATCATATTAGATAGATAAATAGATAGATAGATAGAGAGAGAGAGAGAGAGAGAGAGAGAGAGAGAACAAACCTTATTATCAATGCATTGTACAGGTACACAGCAACCAAATGCAGTTTGGCATCTACCAGAATTGCAAAAAGTAGCAATCATGCAAATAGTTAAGATAAATATGTAGCATATGTACAGTATGTGAATAAACATAAAGGCTATAACAGTGCAGAGACGTGTGGACACCATTAAGAAGTACAGATAGATGCTCTAAGGCTATGGCATTGAAGAGGAAATGTGCAGATAGGCAAGCTGAATAAACAAGTCTATATATATATATATATATATACGCACACATTATATACACACACATGAATGTAAAATGTTGGGCAGAATGTACAGTAAGTATATAAATATATAAAGATACATATAGATACAAAAATAGTGCAGATGTAATGAGGAGTAAAAAAGATATACTATGTACAATTGTACAGAGGTTGTCAAACAAAATAAAAATATTTAATCGCAACTAAATCGTACATTCTATCTGTTTTAAATGTACCATATATTAATACTTCCTGTTTTTAATACTTTAAGCATCATGAACATGGAGAAATATGGATGCAACATAGAGCATGAAGACAAAAAGTTCTTGTAAATATTTTAAAGTAATAATGGTGGTTTAAATTATGTAAATCATCAGGACACCAAACGGAACCTTTGCTATGTTTCCACACGGACAGTTAATGAGGTGATACCGGAGAAACTGCACGTCTTCAAGTCAAGAAGCTTTTATATATAATCATAGACATTTTACAGATTTGAATGATGTATTGTTTTTATCTGTACGATCAATAAAGACAGTAATTTAAGTTTGTTTCGCTGTTATGAGGAAAAAACCCACAAAACACCACCCAGAGGATTAATTGTGTGAATCATGGCGGATTTGGCGTTTGATTTGAGACTTGGCCCAGAAATAAAACATTTTTAAAAATATTTTTCGGTGGAGTTTATTTATTTATTTCTTATCTAAGTAAAGAAGGGACACCGTGAATAAGTGTATGTTTTGCTGGAGGTTTTAATTTCGCCTCTTTTATATTTAGTTATTTATTTAAGTATTTATATTTTTTTATAAAAATGGTAAAAACAGAAATGCGCGCTGAATTAATTAATATAAATTAGTGCATTAATACAATTTAGTGCCGTTTAAAAGAATTTTGCAAAACAAATTAAAAATGTTGTTACCTAATTAATGTGTCCAGGCTGAACATCCACATTTAGAACACAAGCAGAGAAAAGCTTCGTAAACTAGTTTACATCTGTGGTGAGTGAGAGATAGGACATTATACACCAGTGGATTGAAAAAGACGGACAATGACAGGAAATCGGTTGATTGGCTGAAATCGGCGCGCAGCGAAAATTTAAAATATTTATATTTAACCAAATCAACGGATTAAAACTAAAGTAACGAGTCGGTTTTGAAAATGTAAGAAGTAAAAAGTACAGATATTTGTGTAAAAATGTAATGAGTAAAAGTAAAAAGTTGTCTGAAAAATAAAAATGGAGTAATGTAAAAAAAATCTACTTAAATACAGTACAGTACAGAAGTATTTGTACTCCGTTACTTCCCACCCCTGGCCATGATTATGGAAGGTTTTCCATGACCCCTGCACATCCATCAATGAGTCAACTGGTGCTTGCCTGCATCAAAAGTAAACCAATGGCACTCTTTCTGTTTGGTGCACAAAGTAGGCAGGTCATTTGAATCCAGCATTTGTCCTTTTCACCCATGTACTCATCACATGAAGATAATGAAGTAATAGGATTTGGAAATAGGTTTTTACTTTTCTCCACTCTGAAGTGATACTCATCCTTATCTGTGATCTCAATCTATGTCCACCTCTCTGCTAATCACATGCGAGCACTACATTCTTACCCTTATTCCCAATGAAAAGGGGCTCATATAAAATTATGTGGCATTTATTAAATGTATGATTAAAAATGACTTTGGCCTAACTGTCCTTAGGCTAGCTGAAAATGTGCATATAGGAAGATGTTGAACAGAGAATTCTGATACCTCGACAGCATTATGTGTTCAGATTGCCTTTGAAGAATGGGACTAAGGTATTAAACAAGTAACAGTTAGCAGAGGATGGTTTCAATCCATCGACCTCTGGGTTAAGGGCCCAGCACACTTCCGCTGCGCCACTCTGCTCACTGCAAGCAACCAAGACGGGACTCACATCTTGTGGCAAAGAGTGGCTCGGATCTACTCTTCTAGCTTCCAAACGGTGCTGGGAAACCCAGTGGGGTTCTTGTCAATATCAGATGAAGCTTCAATTGAATCTGGATTACAATGTAAAGGATTCAGTCAGAGACCATGCTCAGCTATCATGATAACAAAACAAGTGTTCTTAGGCCAGCTGAAAATTTGCATATAGGAAGATATTGCACACAAATATCTGATACCTTCATGGCATTGTGTGTTCAGATTGCCATGAAGAAATCCTTGATCACAATTTCCTTGAAGAGCTTTTTCTTAATCTGCAAAATAGTCCAACCAATATGAAATAAAATAGTAGGATTTTTTTTGTATATTCAAAAGGTCCAAATGACACATACTAAGCTTAAACATTAAAATACTGGATTATGCAGACCATTGTACAGTGTAAAGCCATACACTGATTTGCTTTTATGTGACACTTTTTCTTTTACAAAGGCTGTACATGAGAAAGTGTCAAGGTTCATGGCGAATAATGCTCTTCACACCTTGGGAGACAATGGTCCACCTCCTAATTGAATTATCAAGATAAAATGCCACTGTAGAAAAGAAAAAAAAAAGGAATCTGAGGATACTAGCAGAAAGGATGTTTTATTTTTTTTTTTCATTTGCACTTTATTTACACACAGATTTAACCACACAGTTGCACACTTTTGTACCATTCGAGGAATCAGATCCTGTACAAACAACAACACAAGTGAACATCGCATGCCTGGCATTCCAAAGTGTTTTTCTGCTTCTTACAATTCGCTCGTTTGCAAGGCACAAAGATCCAGCAAGCAGAAGTGACAATAGGTCTGGTGTAGGCATTGTGGTCTTTCACGGGCCAAAGGGGTCCTTGGGCGACAGGTAGCTTGGCCAAGTAGACTAAGGTGCTGGGTTTACCCACGGCTGCCAGTGCTGCTGTGAATTGCGACTTTCTGTCTTCAAAGGTTTCCTAGGGATTGTGGCTCCCCTTCTTTCTCACTGTCCACTTACGTGCCTCCAGTGGGCTCAAGAGCCCAACTAAGACAAAAAAGCAAAATGTACCAATGCAAATGTCTGTGATTGCCGAAAATGTTTTTTCCAAAACGCCTTTTCTTGTGTTTTCGTCAACGTGAACTACCGTACTAACCCTAGCGCGCCGGTATTCAAGTTTCTGCTTTCTGGGCACCAATAATGTATGTAGATGTGTTTGCTACCCTGCAAAGAAATACAAAAATGAAACCAACAAAAAGAGCCAAATCACGTAAATTGTTAAGACTGGCTACTGTAATGTCAGTTTCACGTAAGAGTACTTTCATTTCTTCAGTCAATTACATAACGTGAAAATTATATAAAAACGTTTTTATTCCAGTGGGTTTATAAGACGTTCTATATAAAACAATTTGATGTTAAAAAAAAATTTACATTATTTTTTTAAATTATTTTTTATATTATTATAACTAATTTTTAATCTCTGTGACCTCCTTCGTCCTTACATAGCAAAGCAAACCAAAGCAATGAAGACCACAGTGAGTTTGGAAAAAAGGGTTGCTCTGACACTTTACAAGTTAGCAAGTAACATTGAATTCCATGATGTTGCAAACCTCTTTGGAATTGGGGTGAGCACTGTCTCTGATGTGTTTTGGGAGGTGTGTGAGGGTCTCTGCCAACTGAAAAGGGAGTTTATTGGAATGCTAAAAAGTGAAGAAGATGTGAAGACCATAATCACAGGATTTGAAGAGAAGTCAGGGTTCCCCATGTGTGCTGGGGCCCTGGACGGAACACACATTCCCATACTAGCACCCTCCAGCTTTCATACTGATTACTACAACAGAAAGGGGTGGTACAGCGTGATACTACAGGGCTTGGTTGTTTCAAGATTTTGATGTTGGCTGGCCAGGGAAGTGCCATGACTCTTTTGTTTTTCAAAATTCAAGACTACATGCAAAGCTGGAAAATGGCTCATGCTTTCCACCACTTACCAAGACAATACAAGGTGTTGACATTCCTTTGCTGATTGTGGCTGACTCTGCATATAGCCTCTCTCATAAGAAGGAGTTGCAAGAGGGCCCCAACTGCAATTCAATGCATGTCTGAGTAGGGCAAGAATTCATGTGGAACATGCTTTTGGCTGTCTAAAGGGCAGATGGCGCTGCCTAATGAAGCGCAATGACAGTCAAACTAAAAACATGAAGTTTGTTGTTGCAGCTTGCATTGTGCTGCACAACTTTTGTAACTCTTGGAAGCTGGATTTCCCACAGTAGCAAAGCACAGCAGAGATGCCTGAGGAGGAAGACACAGAGCAGGAACATGCAGATGAAGAGGGTACCCTTCATCTGTTACACCACAGCAGCTTGACCAGACCAGTTTTACTGAGGAACAAATTCGTGAAGCATTAGTATGGTACATTTCTGAAAAGCAGTGACTGTTAATGTGTGCAATGTGATTAAACACATCCTCAATTAAAATTGGTAGTTTTATTTATTTTATTTTTTCTGTATATCTCAAGCTCTTTTGTAAATGGCTCTTTTTGTAAGAACAAAACTACTGTTTGTAAGAACCAAAAAAAAAAGAAACAATCTTATGTCCCTAATAAAGCTTGTGACATGTTTCGAACATTTGTCTCTTTACTTTTAAAGTAGGAGAGTGGAGGTTCGGGTTGGTACTTTAAATGTTGGTACTATGACTGGTAAAGGTAAAGAGTTAGCTGATATGATGGAGAGGAGAAAGGTAGATATGTTCTGTGTTCAGGAGACCAAGTGAAAAGGGAGTAAGTCCAGGAACATTGGAGGTGGGTTTAAACTATTCTTTCAGGTTGTGGATGGAAAGAGAAATGGTGTAGGGGTGATTATGAAGGAAGAGTACAGTAAGAGTATAGTTGAGGTGAAGAGAGTTTCTGACTAGGTTATGAACTGGATGTTGAAGGGGTGATAACATTTATTATCAGTGCTTATGATCCACAAGTGGGTTGTGAGATGGAGGAGAAGGAAAAATTCTGGAGTGAGTTAGATGGAATGGTAGAAGGTGTCAACACGATTTCGTCTCTGCTCTTTGCAGATGATGTTGTCGTGTTGGCTTCATCAGACCAGGACCTTCAGCACGCACTGGGACGGTTTGCAGCCGAGTGTGAAGCGGCTGGGATGAGAATCAGCACGTCCAAATCCGAGGCCATGGTCCTCAGTCGGAAAAGGGTGGCTTGCCCACTTCAGGTTGGTGGAGAGTTCCTGCCGCAAGTGGAGGAGTTTAAGTATCTTGGGGTTTTGTTCATGAGTGAGGGAAGGGTGGAACGGGAGATTGACAGACGGATCGGTGCAGCTTCTGCAGTAATGCGGTCGATGTACCGGTCTGTCGTGGTGAAGAAAGAGCTGAGCCGCAAGGCGAAACTCTCGATTTACCGGTCAATCTACGTTCCTACTCTCACCTATGGTCATGAGCTCTGGGTCATGACCGAAAGGACAAGATCCCGGATACAGGCGGCCGAAATGAGCTTTCTCCGCAGGGTGGCTGGGCGATCCCTTAGAGATAGGGTGAGAAGCTCGGTCACTCGGGAGGAGCTCAGAGTAGAGCCGCTGCTCCTCCACATCGAGAGGGGTCAGCTGAGGTGGCTCGGGCATCTGTTCCGGATGCCTCCTGGACGCCTTCCCGGGAAGGTGTTCCGGGCGCGTCCCACTGGGAGGAGACCCCGTGGAAGACCTAGGTCACGCTGGAGGGACTATGTCTCCCGGCTGGCCTGGGAACGCCTCGGTGTCCCCCCGGAAGAGCTGGAAGAAGTGTCTAGGGAGAGGGAAGTCTGGGCATCTCTGCTTAGACTGCTGCCCCCGCGACCCGGCCTCGGATAAGCGGGAGAAGATGAGATGAGATGAGATGAGAGGTAGAAGGTGTAGCAGAAGTGATAAAGCTAAAAAGGTACTTGGTGTGACATCTGGAAAGAGAAAGAAAGACAAAGAGACGTGGTGGTGAAATGAGGAAGTGCAGGAAAGCATAAGGAGAAAGAGGTTGGCGAAACAGAATTGGGATCTGCAGAAAGATTTGGAAAAGTAGGCAGGAGTACAAGGAGATGGTGAAAAGCAGCAGGTGAAAAGGGATGTGGCAAAAGCCAAGAAAAAGGCATATAAGGAGCTTTATGGAAAGTTGGACACTAAGGAAGAAGTATTTGTATCGATTGGCCAGGCAGAGAGACCGAGCTGGGAAGGATGTACTGCAAGTTAGAGCAATAAAGGATGGAGATGGAAACGTGTTGACTAGTGAGGAGAGTGTGTTGAGTAGATGGAGGGCGTATTTTGAGCAGCTGATGAATGAGGAAAATGAGAAAGAGAGAGAAAAGGTTGGATGGTGTGAAGACGTTACCTGCAATGCTTTCAGGTTATCTGCAAGCCCTTCAGGCTAATATATATATATATATATATATATATATATATATATATATATATATAGCGCCCCCTGCCCTACTTAGTTGTGTCAAGTCTAAGCTCTTTAGGGTGGGGCGACGGGTTCAATAACTTGGGGTCTCTCAACTATAGAAATGAGAATACTCTGATACCTAAACTCTAAAATACACAATAAAGAAACATTAGTAAAAAACAGTTTTGTATTTATTTCTTTTTTTTTTGGTATAAAATATATTGAGATATGAATTATAGAATATATATATTTAAGTAATTAAGTTGACATATGTATAATAATATATAGGTATGAATAACAATAGTCAATAGGAATTATAACAGAATGAATTAGTGTCCAATCCACTTACTGAATAAACAATGTAAACAGTTCAAATACTTCACTTGGTAACACACTTAAATACCCAGCAAGGAATATGCACTCAAAGGAAAATCCTTAAACACTCTTACTATTAACTATTTCTGTACCAGTGCAACTGCAACTCTAAACCAACACTTATATTACACAAAGTATAAATTTAAACATAAAATAGTAGTGGGCCCACTCACACAAGCAAACACTCACTCCACCGAGTGCTTTTCACTCACCCGATCACACCCTGAACTCAAACTGATCTCTCGAAGTGTCCAACTCAAAGTAGCGCAACACCCCGGTAATACGCTGAATGCAGTATATCAGTCCCGTAATGTTACGTAGAGGCACTCCGTATCAACACAACGGGTAGTTTCTACTCAAAGGCAAAAAGTCTCTCCAACAGTCGATAAGACAAATAACAGTCCTTTAACACATATCCTGGGTTAACATTAAGGCACAAACAAACGAAAACACTTTTACAAAGAAAACAAACCAAGATAACACGCGTTTAGCGGTTATTTTACTGTTTCCCCCGCACGAGCGTTTCTTCTTCCGAACACTCTCAAACGCGACTCGTCTCTCTCTTTCTCTCATTTAATTGACTCATTAACCACCAAACACATTACACTCCCATATGCATGGGTGGGTATAAAATAATTAACATCCAATCACAGAAAAGATAATAAAACTAGGTAGTAACCAGCACATGTCTTCCAAGTGCATTTGAACCAAACTTTAGCGAATACAAGGGGTTTCCTAACTCTTTCGCCGCCATTGATGAGTTAAAGGGATACACATTCATTTTCCAGATCACATAAAAAATGTTAAACTCTTTAAACACAACACAGTTTAATGAATAGTGTACTTAAACCTTATTATAAAACAAACCTTTTCAGCCACAAATATCTGAAAAGGGGGCAGTTATTTAAAATAAGCTTTTAAATAAGTATGACTGTAGCTTTTATATGCACATATTTTTTGTAAAAGAAACATAACTAATAAGAGGGTTACACACATATATATATATATATATATATATATATATATATATATATATATATACACACACACACACACACACATATTTAGTGTGTTTTATTGTATCTAATTTTGTGACTGCACCGTGCAGGCAGAAGACAAAGATGTCATTCAAGAGTCTATGGAGGAGACTACTGTCGGAATCGACGTCATCAAACAGCATGCCTGTGAAATCCCAGAGGACACTGACACAGTCCTTAAAGGCAAGATGGTATTACAAGACTTCGATAATGTTGCATGAACCACTGCCATGTTGTTTGGTTTAATGTATGCTTTTGAACTTACATTTAAAGTACTGCAGAAGTACTGCAGAAAGTTGTCATGGACCTTTAGGGCCTGCACTGTCCAACAAAGCACAAACTCTCAAAAACAGACTCTTTCAATGAGCGCATGTAGGACTTTTTGGAGACAATATGACAGAGGCTCGATTGAGATTGTTTGGACATGTGCAGAGGAGTGACATGGGGTATATCTGTAGGAGAATGCTGAGGATGGAGCCACCAGGAAAGAGGAAAAGAGGAAGACCAAGGAGAAGGTTTGTTTTGGATGAGGCTGATTTGATCTCTAAATTAAGAGCCCTTACTTGATTGACCTTTGTTGCTGTTTCGTTGCACTGTCGGTGGTTGGTCAATGCATGAGTGAGCTTACACATTCATAAGTCTTGGACACACATTCAATGAACTCAATTTGCACTGCGTTTGTACACATTACAATGGATAGAATTTTTGGACATGTTATTTTGGTTTAGTGAGGTTTTGTAGTAAATGTATTCATTGTTTTCAAACTTCAGGGGTAATTATATTATTATATACATTTTTTTTTACTTTCTTTTTCTGTCTGACTTTATCAAACTTTATAGTTGTGGAAAAGCAATGGCTTTGACACTTTACTATGGAACTTGTTCTTTGTATGTCCAAATATATATGTTTACTAAAAGCTGTTTTAATATGCTTTGTGTATGCCTTTGTTATTGTACAGTCTTTAAGAGTTAAGCATACTGAAGCTTTGTAAAGTAATAGTGTGAGACTTTATTGATCTGGCAAAGCATCCCAATGTTGGCATGTGTACTTGGCATAACATACAGTAATGTTTCAATATGGAATTAAATTGACAAAAAAAAATCATGTTTGTTTAACAGAAATGTAATCAAATTAGATTTTTTTAATCAAATTTGATGATTACATTTAACAAATTTTTGTTTATATTTAAAATTAATTAATTAATTAATAAAATAAAAACAAATAAATTCATTAAATAAATAAATACAAATGTAAAAGGTCATCATAAAGGCATCTTCGACATCTTCCTAAAACACAGCAATGAGAAAAAAGAAGTTCACAAATGAGTTCTGAATTTTGACATTGATTAAAAATTGGAATAGATTCAAATGATTTTTGTTCAAATAAAAAATTTAAATAGCTGTGCTACTGTGTTCATGGCTTAGGCAGAGGGAAAGCTTACCATTTGTAACTCATTCTCTTGTGTTAATGCTTATTGGTATTGTTTAATGCTTATTGGTAGACTTCAAGAAGTTTTTGGGTTTTTTTTTTTTTTAAAAACTGACTTGACTTGTAAATCACTCAGGAGTATTTTCCCCATGGCTGTCACACTAATCTTACACAACACCCCATTGAGATTTGCTCTCCCCCCCAAAAAAAAAAGTTTGGGAAGAGCTCTGAGCCATGCTCTACATGTGGTAAAATGTGCATAGTACATAAACTCAGGGTTTGAATCTTACTCATTTTAGCTACCTAAGTGCTGACATGTAGATAAATACAGCAATTTATCGTCTCTGTCTTTATAAAGTGGGGAAATGAGGTGGGGTTGAGTTTACCTGTGTCTGGTTTTGTATGGTTTGGTGTCCATGTTGCTCACTTTCCTAATTAGAAAAAAAAAAAAAAAATTTAACATGTAATTGTCAACAGCAACAATGCTCCATGGCTTTTTATTATATTAAATTATGTTTGCACTATTTAATGTGGAAAAACGAGGAGGGGTTGAATTTGCCTGTTCCAGTTGATGTCTGGGTAAAGTCTGTCAGAGGGTTGCTCACTCTCGTAAAGGGGAAAAGATTTTGTTAGTGTTAAGATGATTCTCACACTGGTTCATACACATTCCTTTTTCTGTTCAGTGTCTATAGAATATTCACGATGTTAGTACATAAGGTATACAGGGAGTCTTAATCTGGGCTCACACATTTCCGGCTAGTATGTCTTCATATCCAAACAGGAAACAGCTTTAGGTCAGGCTTTCTTTCCAATGTGTATATATACATGTCTGTTGCCTGCAATGAACTGAAGAAGAACATTGCTCCATTCTGTGTGCTGTGTCATTCTTCCCTGATATCGGAAAAGGCACCACGAGCATTGTAGATTGTATGGAAAACCTCTCTAAGAATTAAGTTTCGTTTGGGCATGATAAAAATCTTACACTAACAAATACTATCAAGCTTTTAAAAGGGTCAGAGAAAGCCGGCAATTCACTGCCCCAGAGAAACCATCTTATCCACTTGCAATGTTAAATCTCAAGAAATAAAGGAAAAGATGGAAGGCACTCAAGCAGAAACAGCAAAGGACAACTGCATCAGGCACTGCTGGGATTCAAACCCAGGAGTTCCTGTTTACTAGACAGGAACTTTAACCAACTAAGCCACAGCGCTTCGATGCCACCTGGCAAATACTCAGCCAGCAGTTGAATGGAAATTCTTTGCTATTGGATTTAGGGGAAAAGTATTGCATGGACATATGCATTCGAACTAACAGCTAATAAGGCAGAAGTATAGATTTGATTTTTGTCTTGATGCTGTCCTGCAATTAATTTGAGACTTGCTAAGGTCCTCAACAGAAAATATGAACAAATACAAATATAATTAAGATACATATCGACAAACAATAGCCATCCCATAGCAGTGAACACGTTCTATCTAATATCTGGTCATAGTCTCAACAAAGCATCAGAATTCTGTGGAAATTAGCATGCAACACACAACTGTTGACAGCAATTGCTCTGAGGGTACTACTCTTACAGCAATAACAAAGCAGTGCTGCAACTAACAAACAATATGCACTACTGTCCTTAGTTGTAGGAGCAATTGATCTTGATTGTTTGCTCTTGGAGCCATGCATGTTGTATTTGTTTTGTATAAGAGGTTTTTAAATCTTTTGTAGAACAATTGCTGTACCACTGGACTGTGCACTTTGGTTGTAGGAGAAACCCCTTGTAATCAAGAACTCAGAATCTGCCATTGCCTGCCAGTTGAATCAACATAAGCAGTCTATAATTGTTCGTGCCGATGAGACGAAAACACTTGTAGCTGTTTTACTTGATTTATATTGCAGTTTGTCTGCCTGTAGAACCACAATCCATGATGAAGATTTCAAAAGAAACCTTGCCTCATGTGAGGATTGAACTCACGACCGTCAGATTATGAGTCTGACGCGCTACCTACTGCGCTAACAAGGCGAGCTGTGCGAAGGCCGTTATTAGGAACCACTGCTCTGAGAATGTATGACAATTAAGGCCCTGTTGCCTGTTGTTTTTCCTCAGTGTAAGAAGATTTTTTACTTGATTTAGACCAACTGCTGTACCAATGTACTGTCCAATCTGACTGTAAGATATATCCATGTTATTACAAACCTCAGAATCTGAGATTGCTAGGGAGTTGTACCACCACAAACAGTTTGCTCATTGACAAAGAGGCCTTTAATGTTTTGTGTTGAAATCACAGTGCAGCTGTACCCAATTTAGCTGATATTCATTGCAGTTTGTATGGCCGTGGTACCACGCTTACAGCAATAACAAAGGGGAGCTGCAACTAACCAACATTAAGCACCACTGTCCTAAGTGGTATGAGCAGCTAATCTAGATCGTTTGCTCTTGGACCCAATAAATGTTTTATTGGTTTCATGTAAGAGATTGTTAAATCATATTTAGAAAATTACTGTACCATTGGACTGTTCACTTTGGATTTAAGACATACCCATGTAACCAACACCTCAGAATCTACCATTGCCTGCCAGTTGAATCAACACAAGCAGTCTATAATTGTTCATGCCGATGAGACTGTTAGTGTTAAGATGGGCCTCACAGTAGTTATATAAACACATTCCTATGTTGTCTGTTCAGTGTCTATAGGATCTTTTTGATGAGTATGTAAGGTACACGGAATGTCTTTGTGTGGGCTCATATATCTCTGATTGCTATGTCTTCTTACCCAATCAGGAACAGTTTTAGGTCAGGTTTTTTCAGTGTGTATATAAACTTGTCTGTTATCTGCATTAAACTGAAGAAGAACGTTTGCGCCATTCTGTGTGCTGTGTGATTCTTCCCTGTTCAGAAAAGGCACCACGGGCATCGTAGATCGCATGGGAAACCTCTCCAAGAATTAAGTTTTTGTTCGGGCATGAAAAGAATCTATTAATATCTAAATAAAAGAAAGGAGGTTGTGAATAAATGAGTGTTGTGTTAAAGGTTTTTAAATTCGCCTCTTTTTTTTATAATATTGATTTATTTATATTTGTAATAAAAATAGAGAAATGCGTGCTACATTAATTGCGAATTAATGAAATAAGTGCTGTTAAAATTAATTTTGGTTGACGTGTTATTAACTCCTTCATTTTGAAAGTTTTTTTCAGTATAAAGGACATTATATAAAGGTCAACCCAAACATTCACAACAGTTGTTAAGCTTTTTCATGAGCCATTTATACTTTTTTTTTTGTGGAATTTGTACAAAAACACACAATTTGACTTAATTTCAAAACACCAGGAAAACTGTAATGCAAGGAAAATGCACAAGAATCTGTATGCGCTCTGCTATACTGCATGTATTATATGCTGTATAATAATGATGGTTTCTACAACTGTGGCATCATACTGATGTTATTAAGAGGATGATTGGGACTGAAGGCAGATGATTGGGTGTGAAATGCACGACCCGCCACTGTAAAGAGACAATCAATAACACTGTGCAGATCTATTATGTATTTTATTTATTTATGTACAAAAAATATAAATTTACATTATTAAACATTATTTAATGTGATTATTATTTTTGGCTTTATGTGCGAACAGAGAAAGCTGATCTGCTTAAGGCACTTGGTGATGGCTGGAGGAACGGGCTTTGTGAGATCTTTCTTCCATGATTCCAAAGCATTCAGGGTGACTTTGGGGTTGCTGGGTACCAGATCATGAGTGGCATAAACCACTGCGAGCTGCACCTCCCACGGCAAATCTGCACACAAAATCCATCATAAACTTAGGACTTGCTGAAGCACTTTCCTGTTGATAGAGAACTAAAAATCAGAGAATAAAGATGAAGATTGATAAAGGACTTGTTTATTTGATCCTTTAGTGATACCTTTTTGTCTCCCGAACTCAGTTACGCTTTTTGCCAGATCCTCAACTGATGCTGCCACGTTCTCCTTAAGGCCTTTTTGGCCAAGTCGCCCTGTTTGAGATGGACAAAGAACATGAGTGAAAAACAGAAGAATCCAGAAATAATGAGAGATAATGCTCCAAAACAGGATTTACAGGAAACTTACCAAGTAGCCTGAAAATTGCTGCTACAGAGACGTTTCTGAATTTTTTTTTGCTCTGTTTGTGTTTGTTTCAGCCAAGTATTCAAGATGAACCAAACACTTTTTCTGATAAATAAAAAATTGGACATAAGTGTTTTTGTGGGAGTAATAGAATACCATCAATTGTA
This sequence comes from Silurus glanis, assembly GCA_014706435.1. Taxonomy (NCBI): domain Eukaryota; kingdom Metazoa; phylum Chordata; class Actinopteri; order Siluriformes; family Siluridae; genus Silurus; species Silurus glanis. The sequence goes on from JAAIIK010000443.1 coordinate 1,315,006, forward strand.
CGTTTATGCAACAAGAATGGAAAATTTGCAGTATTTGGGACACACACTGTCTCATATGAGTCTCAAATTTGCCAGTTTGCAATTTAGCTAATGTTTAAAAAACTAGAAAGATGAGAATTAAACACGTTGAAGCAGTTTCACATTCAGTACCGTATAACATGGGAGACGGTCCAAATCCAGCCCAGTTGTGCACAGAGAAGGTCCAGGCTGAATACGTAATCCCAGGCAGCAGGACAGAGATCATCACCATACCAACTGCTCTTCTGGAATGTCAGACTTTTGTCTTTCAGAAGAGCCTTCAGTGTGCTGGTGATGTTTCTGTAGGTGTCTCCAGGAGGCTCCTGGCAGAAAATACATATTTTCTTCAACAACCAGATCAATGAAACAATGTTGGAAGGTCACAACCAATCACAAGTGCAGATGATTGAAATACTGAGGTAGAGCTCTAACTGTGCATTCTGCTCTTTTTATAACCTCCATTTATTACTCTTATGTAAGGAGGAGTCCTAAAAAAATGACCTCCAAATGACTCCAAGATTTTAAATACACATGCAAAATAGCACACGTTACTAAAGGGTTTATGTATCAGACAGTAACAGGGGTAAATAATGCTCTAGAATAGTACATGAGTATGTAATTTGAGGCACAAAGTTAGTTTGTTTATTCAGTATTGAGCACAGTGTAACATGGTTCTAAATCACTTCCTTTATTAGTATATTATGAAACACAGATTTATTCGCTTTTCATGTTTATTGCACTGATCTGATCATTTTTGTCATAAACAGCATCATTAACGCTGGAGTTAAGTGCAGTTTCTTTACTGCTGGTTATCAGCGTTTACTCACACTATAAAAAAAAATAAATAAAATAGTGATGTCCTGTAACACTTTATGCTTGAATTCTTTAAGAAAAAAATTAAATACTTATTGATTTAATTCAACATGAATGTATAATGAATTTGCTCCATAGATCACATGGACATTGGAATTTGCAAGTAGATTATTAATGCTGTAAAACACATGAAAAGTCCAGTTGAAAAACGATGTTTAATGACTGTTCTGATGACTGTTGTGATGAGAATCAGCTACTTACCGTATCCCACTGCAGATATTTGCTGAGCAAGTAATAAACCTTTCCGTATGCCTTCATTTTGCACACGATGTGAATGGCTCTGCATAAAGGGCTGTTACAAGAGAAAACACTTGGCCATGCTGTCACCATGACCATTATCAGTTTTGGGGCTTCAAAAAAGTCTGCAAGGGAAACAAAATTATACCACAAATTTAAAATACACTGTATAGGAAGAAATACAAAACCAAAACAGAACACAATTGGCTTCTTTATATCACTTTATTTTTTATTTTTTAGTAAATGTATAATGAAATGTCAATATAATCTCACCTTCTTTAAGAAATCTGTAGGCGAGGGCATGCGCTTTATGAGAGTCTCCTCTCTTTTGACACAAGCCCACATAAACCCTACAGAGAGACTGCAGGAGTTCATGTCCCATCTTTCTCCGCCTTGATCTTCTCCAAAACCGCTTTCAGAAACGTCTCTGCTAACGACTAAATGAGACGGAAGAAATAATTTTCAGAGCATCAGGACCAGTGAATTATGGATTGACTTTTAATATGAGAAAACTCAAATCCACAGATAAAGAATTGCATGTGCACTAAATAAAATGCATGCGTTTGAATTGAATGCACACTAAATAAAACAGAAGATAATAACTGACCTCGTTTACACAAATCTTGGAAATGACAGATTTTTCTTCATCTGTCAGAGAAGGAAGTTCACATTTTCCTTTAAGTAGTGCATCAATCCAGTTTGGAGATAAAACATCATCACAGGAATCCTGCAGTGTTTTTAATGCACTAGTGATGAGGGATTGTTTTGTGTTTTTGTGAGGTGCAGCATCAAGTCGAGGCTTTTTAGCAGCACTGGGTGGTGGCATGTCTGATGCAGCTCTCTTTGTTCTAATATGAACAAAGTGTGATCAATTCACAGTATACAGTATACAGCAATTCTACAGTATAAATAATACATTGGGAATGTGATATTACAGGAAAATAATCAGTATAAATAAAGTAAAAACAGTGATAGAAACTTACTGGTTTGTGTTGGTGTCCTGCATATTAAAACTTTTTGTATATAAATTGTGTTTTTATGAAATATTTCGAAAATTATCCACAAGCAGTCTTGATTATCCTGTCGCCAGAAAAAGAGATTGTTTGTGTACTGGTTTTCATGGAAACGGGGCGTATCTTTGTGGCGTGTTTTTCTGTTTTGGTCTCTATAGATTGGTGCATAATGGAAAATTTATTTACCAATCAGGGATGCGGAGGCTACCAGGTAGGCGGAGCTTCTAGTACCAACACTTCGCTGTAAAAGTGATGGGAAGATCGGATCATTTTAGTGACTCGGTTCTTTGAATCTCATTCATGAAAATGATCGAACGTCCAGTAGAAAATGAAAGAATCACTCTTTGAGACGAATCGTTCTTCTGAGTCACATTAAAGACTCGTTCAGAATCAAGAATAACCGACTCATCACTACTCTTTTTAATCAATAATGAGCTCTGGGAGAAACTCCGTGTTCCAGGTGGAGATTGAAGACCCTCTGCCGGGATGGAGCGACTGTAAGATCCTTGGAACGGTGACTTTCTAGTCTTTATGAGTTTTATTCTCTTTGCAACACCGAGTCCCACACTTTGAGAACCACTGAGCTAGGCTATCTAGCCGGCTAACTAATCTTAGCTTCAATAAGTTTCATCCTTAGTTTCGTTTTTCAACATTTAGTGATTTATAAATTAATCATTAATATCTTAATAACTTAAAATAGAATGTATTCGTCTTTTTGGTAAATTTTTAGTCAAATATTTTAAGAAACTAGCTAACACAAAAACAGCGCTAGCAAACCCGGCTAGCATGAGGCTAATGATAATGTCTCCTACACCATTAGCCGAAATGTCCATTTCTGCTCAATGCAACATTTCTGGAAATATTATCTCTCTTTTATTCTTTATTGTTATTAAAATTTATCAGCTTTTTTCCTGCAGGTCCATGAATTTAATGTTAATGATCAGGATTAGACAATAAATGAGGAACAGATCGCTTTTCTCCTCTTCACTCCGGTACCGATGGTCCTGATCGCCTTTCCACCTGTTTGAGGCTTTTATGGGTGATTTGTTTCTCTATAATAATAATAATAATAATAATAATTATAATATTGTAATTATGATAATTATAAATATTGCAACTAGCTATTTTGGTAATCAATTAATCTAATGATTTTTTTTTTCAATTAATTGGATAAAAACAAACCTATAATTAGATGTTTTGCTTATTATAACTGTATAAAACGCTAATTCAGGGTATTTATGTATAAAAATGTACTTTAAACAAATGCTCGTCACATATTGAGTTTAACAATGTTTAATTTAGACATTTTAAAGCTTATAGTAGCTGTTTGTTGACGAGTGCATGTGGGATTTCACCTTGAACACATTCACTCATGCTGGATTTCTTCTTTCTGTAAAAAACACAAAACAAAAAAAATCATTTGAGTATGAAAGATAAAGCAATTTGTGTAAATCAATATTTGTATTGTATTTTACAGATGCTAAGTTGACAAACTTAAAAAATAGATATAAATTATAAAAAGATTTTTATGATATAAACATCTAGAATATATAATGATTAAAAGTTTGTATAATAATGAACTGATATATGCATAAATTAAATATACAAACATTGAAAACAAGCATTTGAACGTAGTAAAGCCGCAGTAAATCACGTTTGAGAACAGATTAATTACTGTTGTAGACAAATGGTATAAAAAGGAGAATATGAAACGGAGAAACGCAGCAAGTTAACAGACTTAATGAAAAAAAAAGGAAAAAATATGCATTGGTGTACAAATGCTGTTATTTGCTGCTTTTAGATTTAGTGTTTGTTCGCACCGTTTTAATTGAATCATCACGATGTCCAGTGCGACTGTCCCGAAGTTACAAACAAACAGTGTAGTAGTAGAATATAGTAGACCCTTTAGACCAAACTTATTTTTTACTAAAGTCCTGTATTAGATCTGTTAGATATGAATTGTGTGTTGACATGACGTTTATCCTGAAGGTTGTCGGTTACAAGATGGAGACAAAAAGTTATAGACGGCAAACTTTTTTTTAACGACCTTAAAGTGTAATCTATTAATATAAAGTGTGGGTTTGGTCATATGAGGGGATTTCAGTCAGCATCAGGGGGTAATTTTGGTGGTGTCGGCATAAAGACTAACAGCAGTGTGTAAAAGCAGTGTCTCTGTTGTGTTACAGCTCCATCAACACTTTAATCTTGTAAGGAGCGCGAGACTGAGAGAAACCACCACATCCAGAGTCCACCCACATCTAGCTCAAGTTCCAGCTGTGGAGGAGAAACCAGCTGCAGCTCAAGTTCCAGCTGTGGAGGAGAAACCAGCACAAGTTTAATATTCAATTAAAGCTCCTTCAGCATCTGTGAGTGAAGTCCAGACCTACAAGGACACACACACACACACACACACACACACACACACACAGACACACACAACAATAACTATATTTAGTAGTTATATATGGGGCTGCAGCTATCGATTATTTTAGTAGTCTGTGAAAAATAAACTCATTTAGTGCATTTAATTGGCATATTACATTAAAATGCAAATACAAATATATAAATAAAAAAATCATAAATAAACTCTGACTTTATTTCTCGTAAAAATCCAACATTTCTGGTGCCTCCATCGGTAACCATGTTGTGGGTCTGAAGTTTGAAGCTGTTGGTGTGTGAATGAGGCTCCTCTGCTTGAATGAGTTCTCACCAGGGTTCAGAGGCTCAGTTTAATATCATGTGATTTTATTGATTGTAGCAGATTTTATTTTCAATGTGTGAAGCTTTCTGGCACTACAGAGGAGGTAACGCTGCCTGAGTGCCTAAAAAATTTGGAATTACGAGAAAAAAACGTGGAATTGGGCAAACTTTTTTTTTGTACGTGGCAGAAACGGACTTCCACATGAAACTTTTCCTAACGCTCACAGTTTTCTCCTCTTTCCTCCATTTTTTCATTCTGCAGTATCTTTTACTCATCACCTTGCCTACTGTGGTGCTTTTTCCCCTTTTCATCTGTGTCTCCAGTATGTGTGTACACATGCTCAGAGTTTACTTACAGGTGCACACATTCTCCCGTTAAGGTTTTTTAAATTTTTTTTTTATCACAACTATTGTGTGGAACGTGGTGTACACACATTTTTACACCCCGTTTTGTGTGTATCAGATTTAGTGGTGTCACCATGATAAACACAATCTAGGGTTAGGGTCTCAGTGCGCCAGTGCAAAAGCTTTTCTTGCCCAATGTGGGGAAGGAATTAATTTGGTTTACTTGAAGTGAAATTTGTTTTGCTGAGACGAGGAGGAAGTCCATTAGAACTCACTAACTCTTTAGGAAACATGATTCCTCTTGTGTTTTCTACAAAATCAGAAAGGTTCAGAAAGACTTCTTGGACGTTGCTGCAGTCATACATAATAATTAATTACATTTTTTATAAATGGGTTAATTACACAAGTCTTCCCGTGGGCTCACCACCTGCAGGAGGGACCGTAAGGGACGGTGCTGTGAGGATTGGGCAGCAGTCGAAGGCGGGGGCCTGCTTAGACTGCTGCCCCCGCGACCCGAATTACGGATAAGCGGGAGAAAATGAATGAATGAATGAATTACACAAGTGTTCGTTAGGTGGCAATGTGTCCTCTATTCCTTCCCCATTACAGACTCATAGATTAAAGACACAGAAAAAGAAGATGAAGAAGAAGAGGTGTATAATTACTGTGGTTTAAACTACTCAGCATTTTATACTTTTGAGGAAACATGTGCAAGTTGGAAAACAAACAATATTCACTACATGCACAGCTTTGAATCTCTGTTCCAGTGTGTCTTTCACAAAATGTAATTCCAGAATTATGAATTTGATGACAGCAGCACAATCTCTTTTCTTTGAAGTCAGTGTCAGTGCCTAGTTTTAAGAACTGCTGAAAACTAATTAGTTGATATGGTGAATGTTTATTTTTTTTGTCACTTGGTTAAGATCAGACATGTTATGTAGGACATTCAGAGCATTAATTCAGAATATATAGGAAGTGCGGTATTCAGATGAGGCAAGAAATCTAACGTGATGACTTTTTAATGAGATTTAATGTAATGCCCAAGTGGTGAAGGTGTTGGTTTTGAAATCTAACATGGTTTCTGTGTGCAGCATTAAAGACTTCTTACCATGTGTCAACTTCAGAGTGTCAATAGTGCAGTTGCTGTTGCTTCTTCTGCTGAGTTCATTATTGTAGTTCTGTTCAGGGCTTAAATGGGGCAGAGATCTGCTGCTGCGATGGCCGTGTGGTGAAAGTGTTGGACGTGAAATCCAGAGTTATTTTGATATTTTGACTGAGGGCTCGTCACCCTGTTTGACAAACGAGAGGGTTTTTAGCATGTGCTGTCACGTGACCACACACGCACACGGTCGAGGCTCAGTGATTACCAGCGGAATAACCAAAGCTGAACAGATTCGGAGGCGTCAACAACAAACACAAACCTTTGTCGTCTCAGCGCGACCATGCAAAAGGTGTCCACACCCAACGTGGGGTTCGAACCCACGACCCTGAGATTAGGAGTCTCATGCTCTAGCGACTGAGCTCGCCGGCACGTAGTATGTTCCGCCCTGTTCCATGAAAGCACTCAGCCAATGGCACAAGTTTGTCCATCTTTTATTGTCCAGGTGTTCAACTGTAGTCCACGGCAAGTATATTCTCTGGAATTAGACTTTGAGAAAATTCAGGTAAAATTAACTACATGACCAACCACATGAACCACAATAGACTTGTGCATATTTTCCTATATTTTATTGTCTATTATGGTGTACTAATATATTGCAGCACTTCATGTGTTACTGTATTTTACAATGAACTGCATTAACATAAAGAACAGATCATTAGAAATAACTTTTTTGAGTGTGATATTTGTGTATTAATGTATTTTTTTCGCATGGTAGTTGTACATTGCATCACTTTTCAAGCTACTATCTCTTATTATATGTAACGTTAACGACATAAACAACAACAGATTCATGTATCTTAAACATTTCTCATACTTGTATTACATTTACATTAATGTGTTTTTCGTGAGCCGTTCAGTATATTGCTTCACATGCTGTCATCTTTAGGCTTTAGGGGATGATAAGTGGACGTCTCGTCTGCGGCGGTAGAGGATGATGAGTGGACGTCTCGTCTGCGGCGGTAGAGGACGATGAATGGACGTTTCGTCTGCGGGGGGTAGAGGACGATGAGTGGACGTCTCGTCTGCGGCGGTAGAGGACGATGAGTGGACGTCTCGTCTGCGGCGGTAGAGGACGATGAGTGGACGTCTCGTCTGCGGCGGTAGAGGACGATGAGTGGACGTCTCGTCTGGGGCGGTAGAGGACGATGAGTGGACGTCTCGTCTGCGGCGGTTTGCCAGCACTGGGATTATGCTCTGAAGCTGCTCCCCGTCAGAAGAAATGGTTTGATCTGTTTCATAAGGTATGTGCAGACAAAAATGTATAATAGAACATGATTAAACACATTTCCCATAACCTAAAGGTCTTTATTTGTACAGAGTGAGAAATGTCCAATGCAGGTCCATGGCCAGTCGAAACTTTTCAGTGGACCACAGAAACGTCTTTGTGGATTCCACCCTCCTAAAGTGTTCATTTCAGACTTTCAGGTAATCATCTCTTTCATGTCACGTCACTGTGGACCTGCACAACTATATTTGTGACCAAACTCATGTGCTTTAAATGTCCTCTGCTGTGGGATGCAGAAATAATTGTTGCAATATTTAATTTTATTTACAAAATCTCAATAAAGTGATGTTTATGTAACAAATGCACTGGAAGAAAGACAGACAGGCAAAAGTTTACCAATCAGAGCTTTTTTATTTTCCTTCGTTTTCACGCTGGCATTTTTCTTTCCAGTGCTCACACCCGGGTTCACCCACACACTCGCGGTTCGGGACGCCTTTCCTTCTTGATGTTCGCCGGCGGTTCCTCCCGGATCTGCACGCCGGATTGGCGTGCTTTCTCTCTTTAGCGCTCTAATTTCCTCGTGGACCGACCAGCCTTTTCTTTGCATCCACCGGAGTTTACTTTACGGCCGACACGTCTTCCACCGGCGCCCGCCCATGTTTATTTCCCGTTCAGCGACCTTCCGCTCATCTCTCTGCTTGGTGTCTCTCTCGGTGGTTTGCGTGTCGCTCCTCTTTATTGGCGTCACCAGACTGAAACAGAGCACTGATTAGTCTCATTAGCCTCCACTCGCGCACCGCTGCTACAGTTTACATCCCTATTCATATATAACAATGTCTGCTTTATCTATTCCCATGTCTCATCCAGTGATCAAATAGTGGAAGCACTGAGATCATTGAAAAGACTTTGGTTTTTGCTCGTGTGTTAAAGTGTGTTATATTTATAGATCTTCATATCACTTCACTTCTGCCCTCAGACTCTCACTAGTGTACAGAGATGATTGTGGATTAAACATGTTAATGTCTGAATGATAGATTTTGCAGTGTTTCTTCTTATTTAGATCTACCAAGAATACCAAGACTAAAAGGTAAATAAAACCTGTTTTCCACACTCATTATTGTTCTTTTACCAGGTCGTAAGTGTTCCACCTGCTGCAAGTGTTCCACCTGCTTTACTCCACTCCTACTGCTGTAGCGCCCTCTACCTCCACCCCCACCATTATACAGCCTGCACTTACATTATCAATGCTCATTCATTATTTTCATATTTCAGTATTTACTCCACACACAATAATCTCTGGAACGTCCCCAAAGCCTTTTATAGTCATATTGTCTTTTATTGGATAGAAGATTATTTGTGTTCTTCAAAAGGGAAATCAGATTTTTACATTTCCAGCACATGTATGATTTTACATGAATGTCAGTCTGTT